>VZTQ01014779.1:0-20339 GCA_013400755.1 Pelecanoides urinatrix
AATGGAAATAAACCTAAGTAGAACAGTAAGAATAATAATGATAACGACAGTAACAGAATACACAAAGCAGGTGATGCACAATGCAACTGTTCACAACCGGCCAACTGCCTGTCGCAAACTGCATGAGAGCTCCCCCTCCAGCTTCCTCCCCCTGGTTTTTATACTGAGCATGGCGTCACATAGTATAGAATACCCCATTGGCCAGCTGGGTCAACTACGCTGGCTGTGCTCCCCCCTCCACAGGTTCCCCTGTGTGGCAGGGCAGGGGAGGCCGAAAAGAGAAACAAAAAGTCCCCAGTGCAAGCACCACCCAGAAACAAGCAAAGTGTCAATGGGCCATCAACGCTCATCTCATACCAAACCCAAAACATACTACTTGGGAAGCTACTGGGAAGAAAGTTAACTCTGTCCCAGCCGGAAGCAGGACACATAGCAAGGTGACAACTTTGAACCTGACACAAGCCTGGAGAGCCGTCATCCTCGCAGTTTGGTCTAGGTGAGTTGTACCAAACGCAAATCCCACCACAGCCTCATTTTCCAAACAGACTTTGAGACTAGGCAAGTTTTGTGAACAATTGAGCTCTTTTGCATGTTACGAAATGCAACAAATGTTTCTCTGGTACTGATGCAGAAAATCACTGACTCAGTTTTTAAGTCAAGTGACTACAAATCTTAGGTCAGCCAGCATGGGGATGTCCTACATCAAGTGCCAGGAAGCAGGGCAAGAACTCCCAGACCACCTCTGTCTCACCAGATGGGGAAAAACACGTGGGGGAAAGTGCTGGCCACTCCAAACAAGACAGATGACATGCCTTACAAGATCAGAACAGTGGCTCACCTAGCCCAACACTTTTTCCCAACAGAGGTAAGAGGAGTTGCTATTCAGAGGAGAAAAAAGAAAAAAAAAAAAAGAAAAAAAATTTTAAAAACGGGGGAAAAAGACAACACAGCCCAGTTACTGTTGCACTAGCAGTGCCTGCCCACTGGTGGACTTAAAGATGTGGCATTTTGCACAGAGTATGTGGAAAGTAATTACCAAGTCCCAGAGCTGTTATCACACTTGGTCTTACCAGGAGAGTGACAGATCTTGGATCAAGATAGCCACCAAGGATCAGGGCCTTGGTTTTATGTCTCGTTCTGAGAACGTCAGCCCCATTTACTCCTGCACTGGTGCAAAGCCCAGTGCAGAGAGCTCAGAATAAGCTGCAGGAGCATCGCTTTCTCCTAGGACTGGCCACTATCACTGACAGCTATAGCCCTAACACCGATTTTGGCAGCTGCTATTCCCATGGCCTCCAGTCAGCAGGTAGGGGACCCCCAGCTGGGGCTGCCAGATCTCTCTTCAGACTGCTGAGTGCTTCCTCCGTCTCTCTGCGGCATACCACTCAGCAGGGGCTCTGGCAGAGGGAAAGATCACAAGCCAGCAAAGAAAGCCAGGAGCACCAAAAACGAAACACGGACCAGAAAAACATCCAATGCGCCCATTGTGGTGAGAAACAGGGTAGAAGAAATCTGCATACTCCAGCCACAAAAACACACCCTCTTTGAGCCTCTTGTTGGAGTCCATCTGATTTCTGGTTGTGGTTGTCTTTCTCCTGAGCTTTATATCACAGCCTCTGCTCACGGCCGCTTCCTGCCAGCCCCCTGATGCAAAGCCCTGCTCACAACAAACCTGCAGCATTATTTTATATCTGCTCAGGGAGCTGTTCCTTGAGCGGTGTCTTCAGCTTTCAGTTGCTATCGTGGAAAAACCTTAGCTCTCCTACTGCCATCATTTTGAGGACAGCTTCAGAAGCATACAGCACCCTCGTTCTGCTGCAGGGCAGATCACTGCTGGGCGATCACATTCCCAACACTGTTTAGCCTACAAGATCTGATGCATTCCCAGCCCCAGGTGGGAGTGCTTGAAGTTATATTCAGCAAAGGCTTATACATTTTTGCACACACAGTGCCTCTAGCAGCTCAAGGATCGGGAGGCAAGATCCCATGGATACAGGAGAGAGTAATTTCTTAAGAAGACATGAATTCTAGTGACATTAATGGCCGAGAAAGCACATCTTTTGCTTGGGGAAGAAAAATTAACAAACACAAGGGCTGTGCTTCACCTGTAGACATCTGTTACCTCTTCAACAATAGGGCAGCTGAAAACAACTGATCTTATAAATGTTGTTGCATGATGTAGACATCTTGAGACATGACACCATTTGGTGGAAATACTCTCTCCACAGCTGGAGTAGCCAGCAAAGTCTCTAGCACACCTCTGTGTGACAAAGCCTAGCAAGAAATTTTCATCTCGGCACAGGCCATTTTTTTTTCATCCATGTATATAAAGGGATACCACAACTTGATTCAAGGATTAAAAAAATAGAAGGCATGGACATGCAACATTTGCCCATTTCCATGCTACCATTTTACCTCTGCTTATTCAGCCAGATTAAAATTGCTTGCTAGGGAATTTTAATAACTGAACACATAAAACCCAAGGTTTTCCATCAGGCTACAAGAACTGCATGAGAAATAGAAACAGGGAGTTGCTCAAGCACAAAGTGAGCATCGCAAAGCTGAGTGATCGCCATAAATATGTAACACTTCTGTATCTTACGGTTAGGATTTTTTCCTTCCTAAAAATTAAATTACATCTGCATATCCTGCATCTGTCTTCTCTTCCTCACTTGTGGGTTTCTGCCTTTATTCAGTGGCAGATTTAGGACTAACAAACCACATCAGCTAATTTGACCAAACCAGGGAAAGCACTTCCAGTCGTGTTGAGTGGTACCTAACTCCATTCCCACTGAAATTCAGGGCAGCACTGCCATCCATTTCAGTAGCTGCACCATGCTTGGCCTCTTCTGAACACCTCAGAGATCCTCCACTTCACTACACACACAGACAGCAGTGGAAGATTCTCTCCTGATTCAACATGAGGGCTCAGACCAGAAATGCAGTCAATAATTTCATGGTGCCTGGTACCACAACACGTTTTTGCGCTATCATTAGGTAACACCAAGTTTTGGGATATGCTTTCTTAAAACGCCGTGTCTGCCTTCAGAAAGAAAAGTTTTCCAATGCCAAATTAGACCAACACTTGGTCTATCCAAACATCTCATTTAAAAATACTGGTTGATGTCACGCACTGCATTGGTGGGAGGGCCAGGGTCAACATGCAGCATTGTTAGATCTAGATTAGATATCAAGTCTCCAGTACACATCTCTACTTCTGTCACCCTCTAGGGCAACCTTGGAGATCTCTTCCTCCACAGCAGACAGACATGAGGAGCACTAACACAGCATTTAATCCACATCATCCTACCAAAAAAGCCTCATTTCCTGACCTGGAACTACATTTACTAAGGAGGGAGAAATTTTCCACCTTAGTCCCTAAACTGCTGCCAAGAAGAAATGTTGAATTAGTGCTCTGGCCCTGGGGTCTCTGGGAAGGAAACACTTCTCTGCTAGCAGATGGAGTCAACTGGCCAACCCACTGTTCGCTGAGTCCTGCTAACAATCAAAGGCTGCCATCAAAAGCACCTTGGGCTGGATTCAAACTAGCAACTGAGAATTAAAAAGCACTGGCGTGCAGCAGCACCAATTCCCTGAGCCACCCACCATATAGCACATGCCAGCTGTGCATTCCTGTGAAGACCAAACATGTGAAATCTCAGGCCAGAAGCGGGTTCATCTAAAATTAGATCTACACATTGTCTGAGCTACTCTAAATTGAACCAAGAAAGAAAGAGATAAGAGGAAGCACATCAAAGGCAAAGGGGAAGCGGAGTTTTAGAGCTGCAGGGAAGATGAGTTCAGACGAGCCCCTTCTCCTGCCACTCCGTACCACGTTGGAGGAGCTCCAGGAGAAGCCATCTGTCACATCCTCTTGGTCCTGCCATAACCAGCTCATGAAATCCAGGCTGTCTCTGCCTGGATGCACATGCCTGCGTATGCATTTTCAAGAACAATCCCCAGAGCCAGCCCTTTTGGCTGAGTATACAAAAGACTTTGTTCCGGTTGGAATAGCAGAAATGTCCACATTGACAACTGCAGCCAATGTGACATAAATAAAGCCAATGGAGCAATGGAAATCGTGGCTGACAGCAAGTATTCCAGTGAATGCTAAAATTCCCCCTAGAAAGCAAATACAGATTCCCAGCAACTGAAGATTGCCTTAAGATGCTGAACAGTTTATATATATTTTTAGATCACAAGAGAAGGCTGGAAGATGCTCTGGTTTCTCTGAAATTTTTGATGCTTATGTGTAGCCTCTCTCAGCTCAGCTGAATCCTGCGTCATCACAAAACCATGGGCAGATTTCACTTCTCCCCCAGTGACCTCACTGCTGTCCTCAATTCGCATGCTGGCTAGGGCTCTAGTGGTTTTTAAGTGCTCTACAAATGCCAAGAAAGAATTAATGCCAATTTTATCTCTTTTTTCAAGGACGGAGCAAGGAAATAGTGCAGTTAAGCCATTAGCATGGCACTCCAGAGTCCTGCATTCAGCAGGCAGTTCTGCCTCAAGGAAGAAGAATTAATTATTTAGCACCCCTGCCCATCACCAGCCAAAGCTTGCCCTGTATGCAGCTGGGTATATGGTGGGGGAATGGCCTCATCCCGCTGCTCATGCTGTACACGCTGGCCAGACCACCCAAAGCAGAGAGCCAGGGAACAGCAGCTTCTCGGCTATTAGAAACAAAGATGTGGCTACGTACTTGTGATTTGGGCAAACTGAAATCCTCCATCTTTTACGATTTCTAGGCATAGGGCACAGGAAAGGAGCAGGGAGTGATCCCCTTCTGAACTGCTGGGCCTCCAGGCATGATTCCCTGGGGACGCAGCAGCACCTTTGTCCCAGCTCACTGCTGAACAGGATCCATTGCACAGGACAGACCCTGCTCTGACCCAGTGCCCTCCCAGGCCAGCCAACGGCTGCCGAAGCAGAGCTCTGATGGTTTTGACTTCTCAGGATTTCAGACTCCGGATGGTGTTGCCATCCCTCTGTATCACTGCATCTTGCCCAGATGTTTTGTGCCTGCTTCACCTGTATGCTGTCAGCTCCTACACCTTTTCCTCCCCTTTCCAAAACCAAACAGAGCTCAGAGAAAAACCTGTTGCAAAAAATGGCCTCTCCCAATTTTCTCTCCTTCTGGCAATTTGAGCCTCAGAGTTGGGCAGCAAGTGCTACACTTCATTAAAATTAAAAGGCACAAGCCTTTTGCATCCAGCCGAACATGAGGCAGGCAAGTCAGTTACCCAGACTCATCAGGTTAGAGGATGGTACCAAGGGAGAGGAGGACACCTCTGTCTCCAGCGCAGCAGGCAGGCTGATGCTGTCAGCTCTCCGGGGACACTCACTGGATGATAGCCCAACATACTCTCTGAATGACTACTCACTGCACCCCTCCAGCCCAAACAGCCTTAGCCCAGCCCAGTTCTGCTCCCACAGTGAGCTCTGGCACAGGGAGAAGGCCCACACACCGGGTTTCTGCCTCCACCTACCCAGCAAGATGTTTTTCGTATTTCCTCCCACCCACTTCCCCACCACCATCTGTGTATACACTGCATAAGGAGGCCGGCTTTCATCTGTCTGCTGAATAGCGGCCCCGTAGTTTTTGGCCAACTCAAGCACACAAGTCTATCCCTCTGCATCAAAGGTAGGAGCCAAAGCCAATGGAAAACAAGGGGAGCCTTTCTATGGCTCCTGCGAGGAAGTCTGGCCACACTTGCATGCCTGCCTCACTGCAGCCGAGTCCAACCGACTGCAGCAGGGGAAGGAGCAGCTCAGAATGAAAATGATCATCTACGACCACCATTACAACTGATTGCTTCAGTTGACTATAAAGGTTCTGTTTTCCATACCTACAGCCAAATGCATTCTGGAAAGAAGTTATAACCTCATGGTGCTGGCCAAAAAAATTATTAAAAGGCAAAACCCCTTTTTATAACCTCAATCCCCTACAAAATACAGAGTTTCTGACATTTTCATAAGACATGCTGCCATTTCCAACCTGTGCTGTTACCCAACACCTTCTCCAGTGCCCTGGTAGTGGCCCTGCCTGAAAGATCACCTAAAGAGAGCAACAGACACCAAGCGGGAGCCCAGGGCTGCTCTCCCTCCACCCCACGTGCTGCCAGGGCTCAAAGAACCTATTTCCAGTCTTGCCCATCAGGACCCGCTTTTGCTGCTCTGCCCAAGCACTTCTCTACATGAGCTGCAGCCCTTTTGCATCCCAACTCCACCCCCTCCATTTACGAAGAACATGAAATAAGCCTCAGAAACATCTTGTCTCACCCCAGACTCCAGCTTCTCTCCAAGCTCTTGGGTGTCCAGGAGGGCACAGCGAGCTTGAATGTCCACCCCAGCCCTGGACTGCAACAACTGCTGGGTAGAGCAGTGCAAACCCCTTCCAGGTGCCTTCTCCCTTGCTTCTGAAATGCCACCTAAGGGCCTGGGCAGAAGTCCCTTCACAGATCCAGCTGCAGGGCCATGATAGAAGACAACTACTTCACATGCAAAGGGCAGGAGCAGCCAAACACTGCAACCCCTTCCACTGACACAGCAGGATCCCATGGGCACAGAGGCATTACAGTGAGGTTGGGTTGGGGAGGATATGAAACACTCAAAAATACGAAGTCAGCCAAAGAACAGAGCCAAATAGCCAGGCCAAGAAAGAGTCCAGTCAAGAAGAGTTCCCCCATTTGCCATTCTTTTATTCTGAGTCGCTCAGAACATCATCTGAGAAGCCAGTAGCCACAAATGGGTCAAGAAAGATCCTCATTTCAGTTTCCCTTCAGAAATCCCCATCCTCCTAGTGCTGAGGTCCCTGCATAAGAGGGATGGCATGCAGGATTCCTGACACCAGCATCTGACAAACAGTCGTCCCCTCTCTTTCATATCAGCCTTGCTTTACTTAGCACAGTAATTGTCAATGTTTCAGCTCTCCAGTGGGGCAGCAAATTTTATTGTTAGCCTACATGGTAAAAATAAAATGTGATTGCAAGAAATTGCTTGGCTTCAATTATAACATCAGTGTTAATTACAAGTGCAATTGTAATTGCACAGAGGGAAGGCAGAGTGGCAGTGATGAGGATGAATACTAAGTTCTGGTGGGCGAGATGACATTTTCCAGCCCAGCCCTTCCAGGGGAGAGAGCAATGCTTTTGCCTCCTTGACAGCAATTGCAGCAATCCCAGATAAGCAGGTCTGCACGGCTCACACTGCTCTGCCTGGTGGCATCTCCTGGAGAAGAGGCATCTGATCTGCTCCCAGCCCCTTGAGACTTCCTCTGATGCTGACACAACTCTGACCAATGCGTTCCCTCTACTTGGAGCAAAGTCTGTCCCAACTCATCTATGGAAACTCCTCAGGGCCTATATACTGCCATCCCCACCTCCACATGTAACCAAAGACAAAAAGCTAGAGCAACAAACCTCTGTTGCCTCCCCAGAGCCTGCCTGCACCAGCTCAGGAGCTGGTGGGCCAGGGCTGGAGGAGGCATCTCATGCTTCTGCGGCCCTTGGCTAGGCTTCTGTGTGTTTGATACAGCCAGGTCTGGGGGTGCCAACAAACCTCCCCTGTTCTTTCCTTCACAGGGCTGCTTCAGAGGGATGCTTCTCCCAAACCCCCAATGTCAGGGGACAGCCTGGAAGCCAATAATCCCTGTCAAATTCAGTAGGAGTAGAGACAGGGATTTCTATCCTTCCTGGATCCAGCTCTCATCTCTGTCCTCATTGCACAGGTCAAAGGGAAAGAGTATTTGAGGTTCTTCTGGTTTGCCTGGAGCACGGCTCAGCGGAGCCAATGACCCAGCAGTGCTTCATGCCAGGTGAACATCCCGGTGTCTAAACACAAACAGCTTCACCACTCACACACCCATTCATGCTGCCCAACTGCAAGAACTTGTTAGGAGTGCCTTGAACTCCTGAGACCAACAGGACCAAAGGGGCCATTGCATGCATCCAGGGCTCAGCATGCACATGCTCTGCGCCCACACAGACATTAGATTTTTTTTCTCCACTCCTTTATCATGTTCATGGTAACCACGTGATGTGCAGCACGCAGAACAGAGGGAAACAAAACAGAGCACCACCAATTGCACTGGGGATTAAATCGAGACGGGGAACAAAAATACATACTTACCGCTGAACATCAAGAAGTTCACAGACAAGACCTTAAAGAATCATCTCCAGCAATAGTTAGAACCAGAGAGGAGTGAATGCTGAGGAAGGGAAAACATCTGACAGGCAGGAGTGTCCTCTACAGTAGAGCATCTCAGAGCGGGATCTGAAACAGGCCCAGGACCACTCTCATGTCTGTGCATTGCCAGGTGGAGGGTGTGTTCCCCAGCTCTACTGGACACAGAGCTCAGACCATTCCCAGATGCGAAAGGCTAGAGAACAGCACGTTACAGCCACCCCCAGCTCCAGGGCACTTACCATTTTTAAGGAGAGAAGTACTGTTTGAGCAAAGACTCTGTTCCCACCAGAGATGATAGGATTTCAGCTCTTGATGCTAAAGGGGGGAAGGAACAAGCCAAGAACTTGACTATTACGAGAGACAGCTGTAAACCAACACTTTCAAATGGGGCAGGGGAGGAAAAGCCAGTCCAAACCCGCTCTGGAGATAAGCAGGGCTATTCCCCAGTGCTGACGTGCACCTCAGAGATGCAATTCCCATTCTGAAGGTCCACCTCTTCTCTGCTCATCTAGTGGACCAGCTGCTGTCTTGAACTGCTGAAAGCATAGCAGAGCTAGGGACTGATGAACAACAAGGCTAGCCTCCTGTATGCTACAGAAACCTCCCAGAGCTGCTCACTGCTCACGGCCGGTACCATTCTGTGAGCCGGCAGACAGGAGATCTCTCCTGGGAGTAAGGCAAGGTAAGGTCCTTCTGTTCATTAAGCCCCTCCCACCAAGGTGGCCGCAGACACCTCCGTAGAGATATCTAAGAGGAAAGCATTCGCTACCTGTTTCCTGACCCAAAATCTTGACTACAGAAATCACCTCAGCATAATCATGTTGCAGGACCCGGAGGGTGCTCCTGCCAGAGTGGCAGCAGGAGTGACAGTAAGAGAAGTTTTAATCAAATGTCTCCATTTCATGTCTGTGAAACAGAGACAGTATTTCCACTCTCCTTCAATGCAGAGGTCTCAGAGGTACCAAGTGGAACTTCCTTGGAGCTAGGATTTTTTTATTCACAGCCGTCTGAGCAGAGTTTCTAACACTGTGCGTAGAAATGGCTAACGACTAAAACCAGTTAATAATCAAAAAGCCAGTAGATGGCACTCAAAATATGCAAGACTTCTGAAATGTGCAAGACCAATAAAACTTGCATCTGCAGTGCACAACAGCAACATGTGCCTCATTACATAGACATGCTACCAGAAGGTCTGAGAAAGAGGTGATGATCCTAGTGGTGCCCTCCAGGCACCACAGTAACCTAAGACCACAATTGCTTTAATCTCTCTTAACAAACAGATCCAGGCAGCAGGATTTGGATCCAGACCCGTGCCTGGGAGCAGCTTGTGTTTTGGCAGGGATGCAGCTGGGCAGCACTGCCGCTCCGTCTGTGCTCTCAGCCAGCCAGTGCTCGAACGCAGGGGAAAGCTGTGGGTAAGCATGGCACGGGGCCCACCATGGCTGAACATGATCAATCTGGCATTCTCAAGAGCACTAAACCGTCTCCTAAACACTGCTAAAATAATAGCAACAAGCCTCCCCTCCCATATGAGCACAATTAGAGCAAGGACATCCTCCTCCCCAATCTCAGGCTCTGGCAAGTGTATCAGCGTGTGAACCGACATCCGCTCGGCTATCAGGCAGCTCTGCAAAACACATCCAGATGATACAGGGTTTCTGGGTGGCCATGCCTGTGCCAGTTTTTAAAGTTGTTAGTTCTAGTAATGCTCGGCAGCCTGAAAGAAAAGGTTTTAAAGCACATAAACAGCTTAATCTTTTGTGGGGTTTTTCTATCTCCTATAATGCATTTGGCTGCTTTAAGTGCTTCCTCACAAGCCCCCTGTGAAGGCTAAAGAGCACCTTTTTCCAAACAAAATCTGAGACCCTTATACATCACATGATCCCCCAGAAAGGAGTGTTTAAGAAAAAGAAGCTATCATGAGCCCATCAGAAAAAACCTGTTAGCAGCAGAAACATTGGGCCCTGCAGTGAAACATGCTGGTAATTTTCTCTGTACAGGGATTTCAGAGTTTTTTGCTCTGCTTTCCTAACCCAAACAGATAACCTCGCTGGGACTGCAACAGGATGGAGCTGGCTGGAGCAAAGAGGTTCCTGGTTAAGAAGCATGTTACAAACTTGGGGGATGAGCCACGCACAGAGTTTCCTACCAAGCGGCCTGTGGAAGGAGGTGCAGCCCAAAAGAGGCCATCGGCAAACCACAGCCACATCCACAGCCCCAGCTGGCCAAAAGGACCCCTTTGCACAAGTTCATTCCTGGGGAACCTGCATGCCCGGACCAGCCGGCAGACCCATCACACCACTCCCTGGTTTCTGGCCCCACTAACAGTGAGGTGCTCCCATCCTGCTTCAGTTCCTGATACAAGTCTGCAGTGAATGGCGACCTCTCCCCTTCAAACCTCCCTACATGGGGTGCTAAGCACCAGGAATGCAAAGCCCTGAAAAAGCAGAGACCTGAAGGGGAAGGTCCACGTGCCAGCTCCCTGGGGCCTGGGCTGCACCATGCTCTGGGCTTTGCAAGATGGCCGATGAACCCTGCCTAGCAAGCTGACTGGGGGCAGAGAAGACTTGAAGCTCGTTTCCTCAACAGTTCCCACCCCTTTCCAAGGCTGGGAACCTGGAGTGCAGGGATGCCACAAAGCAGCAGCTGTCACCTGTGAAACAGCATGGACGTGGACAGCAAAGCACCAAGAGGAAGGAGGGACCACGTATGGCAAGTTGCCTGGCTCTGGATCAGGAGGGAAAGGGGAAGGAAACAGGGTCTTTTCCACACACCTCTGCAGCAAACCACAAGTCAGGTTGGAAAAGAGCAAGGCGAGAGGGCTCCCAGTGAGCACAGTCTGTCTGGCAGCGTGGGGGACATTTCAAAGGCACAGTGCCAGCAGGATTTGCCACGATGGCTACACGGCTGTCCCATGGCAGCCCAGGGTTGCTCAATGCCTCCTACATATTATCTGCTGCCTCTTGGGTCAAAGCAGTTCCCAGCTCATGGAAAATTTTGACATAAGTAATTTTATTGTTTTTGTTCAGCTTGGACTAAAACCAAATTCCACAGAGGCACTAGGATGGCCTCGAAAGCCTATGTTTTAACCAGTTTATCTGCACATTCCTTTAAAGATAACCCAATTTCCAGTGCCCCCTGGGCGAAGTGGCTGCACCACCCAGAACACTGATTGGGATCCTTTATGCAACCCCAGCTCCATGTGGGGTGCGGGAAGCTCTATTGCAGGCTTCAAGGTGTTAGTGCTCGAGGCGATGGGAACAGCGGAGGACAGATAATCCTGAGTAAATAACCAGCTGAGCCTTCGCTTGGCAGCGTTTTTCCGTTGTCTGTTATGTACAGCTGGACGAACGTCAATAAATTACCAATGGAAATAAGCCCTGCTGAGCAGGCAGTTTGTCTTGAACAGCTGTTTTCTAGGTGGCATAGTGGCATTTCAGCTCCGCTTAGCAAGCAGTGGTGAATCAGGGATTACCAACTGCCTTCAGGGGTGAGAAGGAGGAAAGCAAACCCTGCCGTGAGGGAGGGAAGCACCTGGTCTGCCTTAGCCGAGAGCCCACCGAGACATGGATATGTCGCAGGAGGAGGAAGTAAAAAGCCAAGCAGGCAGTGGTGAGTCATGGGAAGCTGCCCGCTTCCTGCCAGACACCACGGAGGTCACACCCAGCACCGGTGAGCCACTCTCCACACGTTTGCTCCTATAGCTTACCCACAGGGGAGCAGTGGTGGGGAGCACAGGACAGAGCAATGCAAGGGCTTGCACAAGATCACTGGGAAGCTTCCCCAGCCCCAGACAAGCTTAGGAAGAAAAAGAAAACCACGGATAGATGCAATGAAAGCTGCAGCTCCTCCAGCTGCACCCTTCAGCATACGCACATCTCTGCACTACCCAACATTACACCCTTACCCACCACCCAACTTCGCCGCCGCGCCAGCAGGCTGGCTGGCAGCCACCACCCACAGAAAAGCAGTCTCACAGCTGGTCTGCACAGGAAACGAGATGTGGAGAACTGGGGAGGGCAAGGGACACATCTGATCAACACTTCTTCCTTCCAACACAACTTCACTGGTTGGTTCCTCCCAGTGTGAAGCAAGATGGGTTTGTTAACTTAAGCAAGAGCAACTCTGCTTTTGTCTACCATGAGAGAGTCTCTCAGAGGGACCTTGGACACAGGTCTCCAGCGTGACAGCAAGCTACTTTTGTCCGACATATTCTGTAGGAGATCCTGTATTTTCACCTTGCCCACCACTTCCGAGGGAGGCAGACCCCCTCAGCCAGCTGCAAGAGCGGCACGCAGTGTCCAGCTGGCCAGGACAGCTGGTGCCAATGCACCCACTCCCTGCTGCAGAGCCCCTGCAAAAACCACCCAGCAAACTCCCATAAAAACTTTGTGGTCTGCTTTAGAGTGGCTGTTAAAAATAACAATCTCAAGAAATGGGAGGCTCTCACTTTCAGAAAGAAAGGCATTAAGTTGCAAAGTCATTGAGACCTGTTTATTATTTAGCATCTGTTTAATTTCAACTAGGAGAAAATACCTTGGAGGATGGAGGGCTGAAATTGGCAATTCAATCCTTTGGCTCCAGCCTTAGGGATTTTTGTAATTAAGATACAGCAAAATCAGAGATTATTTCAACTTGTCTTCCTGGAAAGGCAAAACAGATAAAAAGAAAGCCCACCTGCCCACACACTACAGGACCTAAAAGGGCTGAAAGTAGACCACAGGCTGTGTGTTCTAGCCATGTAGCTCCCACAGGCTCTCCTGGTCTGCCCAACCATCAAGCTATGGCCAAGGTAAACTATGAAATCAGCCTGAACACGACCAGGAATAGGGAGGGGGGAGGAGTAGCGGTCACAGAAGGAAACCAAGTAAAACACAACCACCCCCAAACCTTTTCTGGTCACAAGTGAGCCAGGTAACGGTTTGTGCAAACCAGGCAGCCCGTCAAACTCCAGGTCCCCACCAGGGGCCCAGAAACAGCTTCCCAGTTAAGAACTTGTCAGAAGATGGTAATTGACAGAAGGGTTCATTTCCCAACTGCAAACAGCAATGATGGCTATTTCTAAGGGTTTAAGGCAGACTGAATATCAAAAGCCGAACCAGTGAAAAACAGATTTAGGAATTCCTCAAACAGAAGAAATAAACCTGATTTCTAAAGCGTTTAGCTGGGGCTTTTTGAGAGTCACCTCAACACTACTGATGGCAACAACCCAAATTCCCTGCCTGTGAGTTCCCTGCAGCAGAGATCCTTCTTTCCTCTATTTGTGTAAAAGAGTCCCGGGCCATTACATTCTCCATTCACTCAAAAACTCCCCAAAGCAGGTCTTTTACCCAATAAATTGCACCACCTGCAAGTAGCATTCAAGTTTTTATCCTCTTGGCCACCCACATTTACATGACTCGATACACAATTCTGCCTGGTGAAGGATGATGCTGACATCCATCATCTATTGCTCTCACAAACCCTGAGAAACCTTGCACAATACTGCAGTGCTTCTGTGTAGCTCTTCTCCCAGCATCGTTCTTTTGTGGAGAAAAAAGACCTCACTGTAGGATGGAAGTAACAACGCTATACTTCATATTCTCTTTCCCAAACTGAATCCTCATCTTTTCACAGCTAGCAAGAAGACAGACGCAGCAAGCCACCTCACCTCGGAAAACACAGCTGGGCTTATTTTCTCCTTGCCAGCACCTCACAGCTCTTCCTCGACTTTTAATATATTCCCTAATGAGAAGATGTATAACCTTCCCCAAGAGACAAAGGAGGGGGTGATTTTCTACTCCCAACCGGGCAGAGAGACGTGAGTGTTCATAAAGTAACAAAAGGAAGCAGCGAAGAGAAGACAAACGCGTTCTCTGTCAGACTTTTAAACCCAAATATCAGCTGCTTGACTTTTTTTTTTTTTTTTTTTAAACTAAAAAACCTGATAAATGTGACCGGAGGGAGAGTGCCTCCGGTTTCTACAGCAACCGAGGGCCCAGCGCGGCGCTAGCAATGGCATTCCGGGAGTGGCCCGGGGGGCACGGGAACAAAAGCGGTGGAGGCTGCCGGGCAGCGCGGCGGCGGCGTCCGCCCCCCTCGGCGCTCAGCGGAGCGCCCGGCCCACGCCCGCCCGCGGAGGCGCGCGCGACTCGCCACGCCAAACGCAGCGAAGTGACCGCACAAATAAGCAGGGGATAAATACACAGAAAACAAGACGCGCCGTGCTCCCCCACCGCCGGCCCCGGAGGGAACCCTCGGAGGAAACGCTCCGCCCCGAGCCGGGCGGGGACCGCACCGGGGTCCCGACCGCCGGAAAGCCGCCCCCTCGTTCCCCGCCCCACCTGTGGCGCAGCGCAGCCCCGCGCCGCCCCCGCACTCACCCCAGAGGAGGGTGAGGAGCTGCGCCCGCGGCACCAGGCTGAGGGCGTAGACGGCGCCCAGGTGCAGCAGCCCCATCAGCACCACGTTGCGCCAGACGATGGCCTGCCCGCAGCCCGCCGTGCCCACCTCGCCGCTCGCCGCCCGCCGGGAGCCGGCCATCTCGCCGGCGGAGCGCTAGGGGCGGCAGCGGCCCCCGCGCAGCGCGGCCAGGGAGCGGCTAGGGGCGGCCGGGCCGCGCTGCCGCATCTGTTGCTGTGTCCGCCTCCATGGAGCTCCCGCGCCGCCGGCCGCCCCCCACACCGCGGCGGGGGACGGGCAGGGGGGCGGCCGGCGGCCCTGCATAGCGACAGCCAATGGCGGCCGCGGACCGCCCCGCCCCGCCCCCGACATCGCACCGGCAGCGCCGAGGGGCCGCCCCTCGAGGCGCCCCAACGGCCGCCCGCCCGCGCGCGTGGGGGTGTCCCTAGGCGGCCCCCGCGGGCTCGGTCCCGGCCCGCCGAAGGGATGCTGGTGGGCGTCAGCCGGGGCTCCGCACTTGATGGCCGAGAGGTACAGGCCTCCGTCAGCCCTGCCTGCGCCTTTTTAGGCGGCTGCCCTTGAAGAACGGCAGGCACCTCTCCTGCCGGCTGCCTGAGAGGCAAACGCTCCCCGGCAGAGATGGACTTCAAAGGCGTTTAATTTTGGAAGCCCGTGAAACCGGAGTAAAAGGTGCCACTGGTGCTAGGGAGGAGCAGATATTCAAGAGCTTGTTAATAAAAGTTTATCTGACTGGGCATAGCAAGGTGACCATTGAAAACAACAACAAAAAAAGAGACAGCAAGCTTTTTATCAGCAGTACATACCCGAATGAAGAGCATGCCATGCTTTTCGTTTACTCCATCCCATCATGGATGTGGTTTCCTGGGGATGCTGTTCCCCCCCATGCTGCCACAGCCTCCCAGTGCAAGCCGCTGGGGGAGAGGAAGGACCCTGCGATACTCAGGATGCCAGGGTGGGGTTTGTTAATGGCGAGTTCACCCGTGTCAGAAGGGTGACCCAGATACGCGAAGGAGCAGCAGGCAGAAAGTAGTTCAGTTACTAGTGAGGTGCTTCACCTGCTGCGGAGCAGGGAACATCTTGCAAAAGCAGCATATGGAGGGTTTAAGTCATTAGGTGGGAACCAGATGCTAAGTCTGGATAAAAGGTTTGCCCATGATGCATTTTGTTTAGTTTTGAATGTTTCTGGGAGGACAGGAGGGAAGGAGGCATGTCGGCAGCCCTCTACCCTGGCTGGGGCCAGCTCCTCCATGATTTGTAGCCTGCAATGTCTTTTCATTGGTGTGCCACAAGTGCAGAAGGGGATGATTTAACTTGTGCTGTGCTTTCCTGTTCTGACTTCCTCCGTGTGCTCAAGGACAACTGTTAGGCTAAGTTCAACTGTACCTACTACCAATTTAATATGCGATACTCGCTTTCCTTTTAGAACTCTGCCATATGATGTTGGGGGCAGGCGGGAGGGAAGACTCCATCCTTTAATGACTTTTCCATCTCTCAGTGTCCAAGAGCAGAAAGAAGCTCCCATCCCTTACATACCAGCTGCTCCCTGGCTGCTGCTGGGTGCACTATGTTGTGGGTGGCCCTCGAGCTTACAGGAGCAAACTGCACAGCCTAAGCTCAACTCCGCACACTGCGGCTCGCAAAGGTACGCTGCCCTGAGTGTTTAATGGAGGAAGGTCAGGGCTTGGGGTGAGTGAAATGGGAATGCTACCAGGCAGCAAGGAAATATGGAGACCGGGGAACACATCTCTTTGGAAAGGCAGGGTGAAAGGATTCATCCTGACCAGGCTTCTGCAGGCTGTTAAAGCACGTCACAGGATAGATGTTAGTGTTGTACGCTCACACAGATGCAAGTGGTGCTGAAACCTAGCACCTGCCTTCCACAAACATTCCTGCCACCCTGGCAAACACACATGGAAACTGCTTTACGAGATTTCCAACTAATTTGAGTCACTGATGAGTGCATCCATGAAGGCTCCCTCTGCCACCAGCGTGCATTAGTGCGACGTTACCTTTGCACACAATACTCTAAGTTTCATATCCTACTTTTATCTCCAGTTCATAGCAGTTTGTTTACACAGTAGCCAACACAACACGGAAAGCAGGTGAACAAAGATGACAGACAAATGCTCTGTTGGGGCCGGATGTCCTCTGGGTGTGGGGAGTGCTGATGCTTAGGGTGACACTGTCGGGTATCTTCTGTGACAGAAAAGGCCTCATACCCCTGTCCTAGCAAAGCCAGTCACATGCAGAGGAAGCTTGTCAAGTGCTGCAGCACAACTGGGGACATCGTCCTGTACCCAGCCCACCTGGGACCAGAGGGTTTGCTACTGCTCATGGAGTTGCTGGTCCCGGTGGAGGACCAGATGAAGCCCATGCCAGACCAAAATCACCCCTGTGAGATTGTCATTGCACAGTGTTATTCCTCATGAGTGGAGAGCATCACTGTTTCCCTGACCCCAGAAATCACTGCTCAGGCAGCGGTGCTTCAGTGACAGCTTTAGCGTTTGTCCCAGGATCACTGCAGTGGCTGTGGGCAGCAGCGCATTTTGGGATGTGATGCTGTGAAAACATCTCCTCTCTTTTAAAAAGCTATCTGGCTACGTAGATCATGATGTCAGGACTACATGCCATGAACAGAGACCTGGACTGCTGGGCTAAGATCTTGCTAGTACCCAGAGATGCAAAGAAAAGACTTCACAAATCTGACTCCTATTTCCCTTGGTAAAAAATAATATTGGAAAACATTCAGTGAGCCAGAATCACCTAGAGAAGAAACCTGAGGAGCTGCAACCAAAACAGCAATAAATGCAAAAGGAGATTTTCTCAGTAAACGTTCTGGGGTTCATATTTTTAAAAGCGAAGGATGTGCAAGTCTGAAAAAAAAAGCCTGAGTGTAGTTTAGAAATCTGGAAACAGCTTGGTTTTGTCTGCTGCACTTAATGGTGAAGGTATAGTGACTGCAGATATGCTGGAAATGAAAACTTAAGGTAGTGTTTGGAGAGAAATGTTACAGCCTCCCTCTCCTCTGCACATCTTGCCTTTGATGGCAATCCCAGCTGGACTTTCTGCTATCCTGCATGTCCATCTGCTTGCTGAGTTTGGCCTCCTCTGCTGCAATAATGCCTTTTCTGTGCAAGTGAAAGAGGCACCTGACATTTAGCTGTGATCTGGGTGACCTGTACGTAGCCCTCGGTGCTATCTTAGGAGCTAACTAACTTCAAATGAGTCTCACTGTGTTGTCTGTCTCAACACAGCTCTTGCTCAAATCTCACTGATGGGCGAGAGGACTGAACTACGGGCTCAAATCTGCTATCAGGCAGCATGCAAGCTTGTGATTCCCCCCGGGACAGAGTGTGCCTTGCTGAATCTGGCTGAAATGCTGCACCAGGTTGCTTAACAGGCACAGGCTTCAAGTATTTCTTCGGCGCACCCAGCAAGCAAACGCACATCCTCTTGCAGCCTCACCAGCAAGAGAGGACTCATCCATCATCTGCACTGAGGTGAGAAATGCTACCCCTGACAGGAATCTGTGAATATCTCACTGGCAAATTCCTACTGTTGATGGGGACAGGCATCTCTATGCTGCAAAGACACTTCTGTCTTGCTGGGAGGAAGGAGGTTACAGGTTACTTTCCACGAACACAACGGTATGTCAGATAACCAACACAAGGACAAAGAACAAAGACCTAAATCTTGTGGGGCTTCCTATTCCGGTTGAAAACATCACAGTCTTGCAGGGATCCAGTGCTGCTGCTGGAGTTAGGTACTGCCCCACAGAGAAAGCATGTTTTTATTTCTTGCTTTGCAGAGGTAGTGCAGGGGGACCCACTTAAACCTGTGACTGGCCCCTGCCTGTTGTGCTGTGCTCCGCGTGGCAGCACGCAGGCGGGCAGCAGCTGTCAGGGTGATGCCTATCCCACCAAAAAGCCTTCCTGCCAAATAACACGAGACCTAGGGGCTTTTTGCCTTACTGAGGTGAGTTAGGCTGAGACAGTACTCTCAAGCTGAGGCTTCAAAGGGCTCGAAAGGCTTTGCAATGTCTTAGACAAAGAGTTTTACAATTTTTTCTTATCACAAAGGTTTAAGAAACATAGCAAAACCAGATCTCTAAAGTTGCATAGCTCCAGAATTTACTTGTACTTCCTTAGTTATTTGACCTGAAAGTGTTACCCCTTTCAGCCTTCAGAAAGCTGCACAAAGGAGTTCAGAGGGAGGCTCTTGCCAGAGTTCGAGAGTGGCGTGGCAGGGGGAGGCAGGCAGACACCAGCTCACCTCCACCCCAAACAGTTCCCAGCGCAGCACTGGCCTCGACTCCTGATGCGTGATTGCTAGGGACACAGGCCTGGACGCGGGGGAGAGCGGCTTTATGAGTGATATTGGTACAAAGCACATTAGTCTGCTGTGCTAATTGCTAAATACACCTTCTGAGGCAAGTGAATCAGCAGAGGATATATAATTAAACCCAAGATTGTTTTTGAACATTCTTTTAACATATTTTAAACATTCTTCTAGAATTCTCCACCTGGAAGAAAGAAAGAGGGCAGCAACGATGAAAGGTAGCGAACTGTTCATGAGAACATGGTGAGTATCATTTTAATGCTATTGCTGCCTGCTACCATCACATTTCAGCGCAGAGCTATTTAAAATTATAAGAGTGGCCTTTTTTTTTCTCTTGCCATGAAAAATGAAGTAATGACCCCAAAGCATTGTTCAAATGAAGGCCTTAAGTGGTAAAGAAGGAAACAAAGCCTAAAACATCAGAAGGACAAGACATATGTGCTCGATGTTTATGTATTGAAGTGCTTCTTGTGTACTGGCAAAGAAGTTGAGCAACAGGTTCCCAAGAAGTCTCCCTTGTGCTGTCCAGGCAGGCAGGGACTTACTGGTGAGGTCAGCTGCAGTTGCTTTTTTAGGGTGCTCCTTAATAAATCCTCTCTTATTAGACTCTCTTCTGGCTACCTTGCAGCTCTAAAGTTTATAGGAATTTTAATCCATTTAGCCTCTTTTGAGTGAGGGTTGCATTAAATGTATCCAAACATCCTGCCTGGCCATTTGGTGATCTGTCGGATCTGCAAGTCCAGCAGAGGAAACATGGGAATGACCAACTGAGCATACAGTGAGTCAAGGCTGGGAGATTACCCTGAGCTTCCCCATTTAAGATTGGACACATTGAAACTGTTCCTGGTAACAGTACATTATTTATTACATTCCTCAGTATATTCTGACAGTGGCCTTGGCTCTTGTTCAAGGCTGAGCAACTCAGCTCGGCAACAGGCACCCCAATGGGTGCAAGGGAAGCAGAATCAGTTGGTGGCAGATGTTTGGACATATAAGCCTGTTTTTCCCTTTTGCTTTGAGCCATGCCTGGCTTTATACATGCTGCTCTGTCTTTGCAATGGATGCTTAATGCGGCTCAGAGCAGTGAACCCTTATGGGTGCAGAGCCATGTGGGATCGCATATATGGTGGGGGGACAGGGGAGGGAAATATCTGACCCAGGGACTCCTTTTTTTCCCCCTCAGGCATAAGAGAGTCTCCAGCCAGGCTAACAACATGGTAGGGTTTGTGCTGCTGAAGCAAAGGACCAGCATGGTGGTGAGGGTGAGAACAAAGTTGAAGGGAGACTGCAGGACTCTGGGGAGTGGTGGCACTGCTCTGAATGCTGTCTCTGCCATACTTCACAAAACATGCCCACTCCCCTCCATAGTTTTTGGGGGAAACAGCTATGGCAGCAAGACACACCCCCCCCCC
>VZTQ01014779.1:20356-58182 GCA_013400755.1 Pelecanoides urinatrix
CCCCATCTCTCTCAATAGCGTAGTCAGTCTAGCATATGCTCCCTTCTGGGCAGAGAAAACACGGTTACTAAACAGCAAACCCACATACCCAATCTGTATGTTAGGGAACTGTGTCATCCAAAAGGCACAACACAGAACAAATCTAATGTGAATATTGCACAGGCTAGAAATGCTGCAGTGATTAAAAGATGGTCTCCAACATTCATGTCTAATGCTGACCTCGGACTTCTGCCAGCAAAACCAAGGTAAATCCATTATAGAGCTTTACAGGCAGAAAAAGGTTTTAACTCAAGTACTTAACTTAGATGTTCTGCCCATAGTCAGCCTGCTCTGCAGTACTGCCCGTTACATCCCCACCTATTTGCCTCAGTAGCAGGAGAGAACTGCATTAACTCTGCCCTTTCCCACAAACTTTCCCACTGGTGCTTTTGCCTGGATGGCGATAGCTGAAGTAGCAACATACTTCCTCATGTCAGCTGCTGTTGGACAACACCCACGCTGCCACAGATTACATCTTTGAATTTCCTTCCATCCCTTTTTCTTATAATTCTGCAGCTTTGGAGGGCCACAAAAATGAATAGCTTGGTTGTTGTTAATGCCATGGTATAAAGCTCTTCTCACTCAGTGAGATCAAAATTAGGCTATTTGGGCCCAAATTCTTTTATCAGCGTAAATTGGCAGGTCTTCATTGCCTTCTGTAAATGAACATGGCTATTTGCATTTATAACATCAGATGGGTGGCTAATTGCTTGGCATTCCTTGAAGATATGAACAGACGGCAGCATAACTGATTAACTATTATTGTGCATCTCAGCTGCTCTCAGGAGAGAAGTAGCAGATTTTCGCATCCACTCCTGTTACGTACTTGGGCAGTGCAGTTTTCTGGTCCTGAACTCCTGAGGACAGCCGAGGCGGAGGACAGCTTTCCTTCCAGCAAGGAAAGCAAGACTACTCCATTGCTGACATACAGTGTCCAGGCTGGTGATGCAACATCACAGTACCCAAAGATACTATCACCTCAAAAAACCCCAGTGTTTCTCTTTGATCTGGAGGCCTCATTTTTGACCACTCCAATTTCCAGACCAAGGTTACTCGTGGCCAGCTCATACCACATTAGTTCTCATGCTAACACTGCTCTGTAGTTTGAATCAACCTGATTCCCTTGTGCCCTTCACTAGGTGAACAAGCAAAGTCTGTTTAGTTTCTTCCTGTTAAACTCTTCAGTCCCTGACATCTGTGTGCCTTGCTGAGTCCCTTTTCACTTGGCATCCTCTTTACGTGGATAGAAGTCTCACGAAGGCTTGTGCAATGCCATTGAATGTTCCTTGGCTTTTACAAAGCCACATCATACTGAGATGTCCCCAGCTAATCCTCTCAGATTCTGCTGCTCCTCTTATTCCCAATTTATGAGCTTCCACTTTACAGCAATGCTTTTGGCCACAACCCTGCACACTGCACCTACCAGAGCACATCCCACTTCTGCCACCGCTGTCAGTCTTCCCAGTTGTTACTGCCAGAAATGGCCAGCTTCACAAACAATCTGCAGACCATTTGCATGTCCTTCACAAGTGCTGCCTGCCACCACTCCTGCTTCTCATCCAGGAGTACTTCCAAAAACACTGAGAGCATATGCAAGACCAGCTTCTGAATTCCCCTTCTAGCCTTCTCACAGCACCTCCCATCCGCCAGTTTGGTCCTGAAGTATTAAGATTCTCTTTTGCTTTCCTTTCATTGCTGAACAGTGTATGACAGAAACAACAGGCCAGCCCAGCACATCATCTTTTCACCCTGCTGTGGTTTTTTTATTCCCTTTTACCTTTGAATGTGTTCTTTCTTTTAAAATTTGGTCTTTCCCACCTTGAATCAAGACACAAAGGTCTGTGTTCCTCTGGCCAGACTGTGCCCAGTTTGCATCAATACTGAAGTTCAGTGCAGCAGTCCTTTCCAGATGCACAGAGATCTTAGGGTACTAAGCTGTCCGAATTCTACTTTTGCTGCAGATGGCAACATTTCTGCTTCTGCGCAGCCCCTTTCTTCCTGCCGTCCCTGTTATCGGGGCCCCAGCATTTCTTTCCAAGCTTGCAGAAAGTAGTCCCGGGGAGGGGAAAGGTGGAGCACACCAAGCTGTTACCATTCTCAGCTGCATCAGCAGGTACTACGAAATATTTACTGGATAACATGGTTCCAGCAATCAGGAGTGAGGCTGGTGACCTGAATGTTTTTCCCACTGAGGAAGACTGCCGTTTCCTTATTACCAGTTTCTGGCAGCATTAACATACATTTTTGATGTGATTCAGCCAATAGCAGAGGCTGCTGGGCAAGGAGTTTTTATTAACGGCATGGATGAATAGAAAAGGATACCCCCAAACCTTCCAAATCATAGGAGCAGAATACAATAAATGTAACACTGCTTAGAAACCTATAACCTAGATCAAGGGGAAGAAAATTACTCCAGCTGTTTTTTAAACTCCTGAAACAAAGCAACTCCAAATTGATGCTTTATGTTCACCAATTATAAAAGCTTATGAGGTCAGAAAATGCTGGAAAGGAAATAAAACTAAGCTCAATTTTGTCAGAGGAATGGAATGTTTGCCTGACAAATCTGTAACACATCATCAGTTTAAGTCACAGAAGTCAGGATGATTTGCATTGTTATTTATAGTATTTCTTGCAGTATGTGTTGCCAAATCTACATTCGACAGGCACCGATATTTTAGGTAGTTTTCAGGCAAAACTGTCTTTTTTTTTTTTTAAACATGGACATTTCTTCTAACTGCTGTTCTTCCTAGACATATTTGCTATTCATGGCACACTGTTTCAAATTTTTAAAACTTAAAGCCAACTCCAACTGTGCCACAGGAAAGGACAGTGTGCTGTGAAACTCACCTGATCCAACTTGCTAATGGCCAGCAGAAACATGCTTGCAGTTTCACAGCGCAGCATGCCCTCACAGTGGTAAGCAGTGCAGCAGAGGCAGCAATCTTCAGGTTTAGGGGACTGCAAGAAACAATTTGCACCTTGTTTACACACTAAATATCCGTGTCTCTGTATGGGTGGCTTAAACCACTGTCCATTATTTCCGCTCTTAGCTTTAAAAGATACACAGAGATGTGTTCAGAATCCTTGCTAAACCTTTCCTTGTATGCTGAGTTGGTCATTCCCATGTTTCCTCTGCTGGACTTGCAGATCAGACAGGTAGATCACCAAATGGCCAGGCAGGATGTTTGGATACATTTAATGCAACCCTCACTCAAGAGAGGCTAAATGGATTAAACAGAGCTTTTAGTGATGAGCATGGACAAAAAAAATATCCTCACACCTAGGACACAACAGAAAGCTGCCCCACTGTACTCTGGGTTCAAAACCTCTAAGTTGCACTTCATAAAGACACATTTTAATAAATTAACGTTTATTGAAAATATCACATTAGCCTTTATTTTGCTTATTTGCCTCAGTGCAAAATCAAGCTATTTAACATGTAAATTGCAATAACAGAAATGCAAGCAGTTTCATAAAATAAAAGACCAAATACAGTTATAATACGATCAGACTCTTTAATCTGGTGGATAAGGAACAGTGGGGTGGAAGGGAATAATCTGTTTTAGGGTCTGATATACAACCTATCTTGTTGTTTTAACACATATATATCTGTTATTAAAAGCCACTGTTTAGCAGTATAACATGCATCTAAAAATTTACAATATGGGGCATCATCCATTAAATATACTATTTGTAGACAAGAATCATTAGGGAAGGGAAAAGGATTAAAATAAAAAGAAAAGCACCAGGGCTCAATGGCCCTCCTAGAACAAAGTATTTTGCAGGGAGAGTGTAATGCCATTTGTCAGCGCTCCACCACGACATGCCGTAAGGACTAGCATTTGGTCCATTTCCTGCATGTTTGCTGTAGAAATGCACTTCTTTGGAAAAGCAACCATCAAGGCTTTGCAAATGCAGGGTTACTTCAGACACCTAGCTTATTGGCCTGGGTGAGGACAACTTTCAGAACAGGCATGAAAGCAGAGGTCTCGCTGAAGTTGCTGGTGCTGACTATGTGTGTGTGGATGTTCAGTCCTTCCTGGTAGTTACGGGTTTCAATGCTCTTCACGATGTTGTGCAAACCACTAATGATGGTTGGAGAGAGCTGCAAGGAAGCCAGGCAAGGCAGGTCAGCAGAAAGAAAAGACAGTGCATACACTAGTGCTAGAAAAACAGAAACCCTGAGTGTAACATTTGGCCCTCAGGAAAGTGCAGCAATTAGTTCCTTTCTTTAAAGATAGCCACCTTCCGAGCTGCACCACACTGGGAACAGTCACTGGGCAGTCTAACAGCAGGCTTCAACCTGAACATACCTTCTCTGCAGTACTGCAAAGCCCTGCAAGCCTTCACTGCCAGCCCCTGAATGCAATTCCCTGAGGTGGGAGCCCTGCTGTGACAGACTGTGGCACATGAAAAACCTACTGAGCTTTTATGCCTTTGAAGTAAAGTTAATTGCTCAGCAAAGACAAAGGCCTGACAATGACAGGATTAGACCACTCTAATCCTAAGATTAAGAGATCTAAGCCCAGTCCTTTACTCTGCCACAGATTTCCTGGAAGGCTTTGGAAAAATTACCAGATCTTCAAAAGTACTTGCACATCTGCCTTCCAGTGAAGTCAATGAGCCTCTAACATCTAAATCTTCCGGGGTTTTTTTTGACCCCAGGCTGCATGTCTCTCACTTCCTACTGGGAGCAGGGAAACTTGCTGTGTTGGCTCATTCTGCCAGCAGCTGGGGACATGGACCCAGTGCCTACTGCAAGGAGCTCTGCTCTTTGGCTCAGCGCAGTCCCTGCACAGTACCATAAAACTCATGACATGACCCCAAAACACTGTAAAGTCTGCACAGGCACTTGGGGCCGAGCACTCTACCTAGCCATTTCTGGCAAATGCATGGAAACATACGCTAAACGTATGTTTATTTGTATATATTTGTATATAAACGTATGATTTGAAGCACGCTTCCAAAAAAAGAACAAGCACCTGCTACATACTGCACAGGGGTCCACACCACTGATGAAGTTCTTGGCCATACCTGCAATATTTGATGGGGGGTGGTGGTGGTGTGTATGTGCGGGGGAAGGGGCAGTAAAACGGAACTTACTGTCTGTTCCCTAAGTTTGTCATATAGAAACTCCAGGCGTTTATTTGCATCATCTAGTTTCCTCTTGGTTTGCTGCAAGAGAAATAAATACATTAAAACACAGCGATTTTAAGAACACCATACTGATCTGATATCATTGAAAAATATGAACTTCTTTTCGCAACAACATTTTCCTAACACATCATTTGAATTCTTTGCTCTGTACTTTTATCCCCTGAATTTGCTAGGAAAGACTATGTGATATGACTGTAGTTCTCCACAAGTGACTACTCTAGTTAGCTACAGAGAACAGTAAACTGTAGAGGTGCATCCCAAAAGCCACTGGTCATTTGCAAAACCCACCGGTCATTTGCCAAACTCACGGGTATAGCTGATATGGAAAATGACAGAATTCTGAGTTGCAGCATGAATTTTTTTTCTTTCTATGGCTCACTGGCAAAGTATAATGATAGCTGGATAAAGTTATTACTGGAATCAACGATCTAGCAACATCAATGAGAGCTTAAGGGCATATGCAGTCACTGAAGTCTAAGTAGTACAACTCAGTCATCATTTATGGCAAATCCTAATTATATTTTTTATTATGTGATTAGTAAAACCAGGAGTTTGTTTCTAAGTTTTTAGTGTCAACAGAAAAACTAATAGCCTAACCCAAACTGTCCTTAGAGATCCTTTGTGCTTCCATGATTTTATGTAGAGTAAACCACCCATTGATGTGTCTGGAATTATTTTGCCACCAAAGGCTCTTAAAATAACACCAGTATATTCCACTTGGAGTGCCACAAAAGCTGCTGGAGAAATGCATTTTTATCCACTTTTTCCTTTTTTTTTTCTCTAAACAAACAGCTACAGAAATTGAAAATTTTAATCCAGAATAATAAAACAGTAATAAAGCATCAAGGTTACAATTACAGAAGCACAAAAAAGAAGGTCGTCAACAGCAGTAGAAACAGCATTAGTGCACAAGAGTAATGGAACTTCCTCCTAAATCAGTATGCACATCAATCCATCTTCACTTATGATAGTGCCATTTCCCCTGGCAACTGGAAAAGTTTCCCTGGATTAAATAATTGCCCAGAGAGAAAATAACAAAGCCTATGGGAATGCTCTAGCTCAAGGGTAAAGACAGACTAGTGGCTGTCTGCTGTGCTAGAAATTAGGAAAAGTTGTTTGGATGGCAAAGGGCATAAAGGAGAACACAGCAAGTGGATCTCAGGCCACGTGTGGAAAACCCCTCAGCAGTAGTTATGTTGTCAAGGAACTGAGACAAGTAAGGAAAAAGTACCCCAGGAGGAGCAGATAAGAAACTGGCTAACTCTCTCAGATAGATGACTTGGGAACATCTGTTTCAAAACCTGTGAAAAGGCATACATGCTATTTTCATTTTACAGAAATAAAAGAGGGCAAAGAGGAATAAATTGTGTTTAGTAAGCAGCAAGACATCTCTCCAGCCAAAGGAAATTAGGTGGAAGAAGTGCAAACTGGTTGTTCTCCTCACTCTTTGCTTCCTGTTCCCATTTTCCCCTTCGGAATGTAATAACTGACTAGTGTCTGCGTTTGTTCTGACAGTAACTGATGTATACAGTCAGGGTGGTATCTCTCAGCGCTGTGTGCTGGAAGCGCTTGCTCTGCCTAAGAAAATCAGAGATACTTAACAAGAAGCAAGCAAAGTGTGTTGGCAGAGCAGAAAAGCAATCTCTGGATGCAGAAGTGAACTGAAGGCTTTTGCCTTCTTTATGTGTTTGGGAGAAGGGGCACTCAGAAGAAAAGGTCAAAGGGTCCATGCAGTATATGACTTCTATCCCTGCACTCTACAGCCTAACCTTTAAAGAAAGGATTTTGAGCAATCAAATGCTACTGAACTTTATGAGGTCCGTCCAAAGAAAGGACTATGGCCTCGAAAAGCTTCTGTAAAGGAGGGTGTAGGCAAGTCCACCCTGAAACTGCTGAGCTGAGACCCACAGGGGAAAGGAGTACATACATGCAAATATCAAGTCTAAGCTACAGAGCCAGCTGAAATTGTACAGCAGACATAAGACAGAAGTGACACCAAATGCCCAATATACTCCCACAGCCACTGCCACAGAGCCCTCAGACAGCTCAGCTCCCACTCATCATACCAGGAGCGTGAGTCTGTGCTGCTGACCAAGCACATTTAGCGCACAAAGCCCTTTGCACAACCCCAGCCTGTCTTCCATCATCCACCTTTCAGCATGCGGCAGGCACACGCTGAACAGTCAGCATCTGGGCTTTGGAGTAGCATGTTAGTTACTGACCACTGTAAATAAATTAGAAGCTTTGAGATGGATGGGTCATTTACAAAACACTGACTGCTACAGGAAATGTTTTTCCTATCCAGCTCCAGTCATCATCTTAAAGCTCATAACCTTCCACTTCTCTGCCACCCATTGTTTCCTTTTGAAAGGAGTTTACAGAAATCACAAACCACAGATCAAAGTCTGAGGCATGTACTCACGTATGTGAGCCTCGGCTCAGAGCTGGCGTAATACCAGCTGCTTCCTGCTCTGAATTATAAGAAGCAGTTAAGCAAGTGTACAGGGCATGCCTCCACAGTGATCACTTGACAGAAGGAAGGAGAGCCCTTTCTGAAGGTTTTAGAATTTTTTTTTTAACCATCAGCATCTACTGTAACCAATTCCAACCCTCCTCCTTAGAAGAAAGCAGCAGAGGGGGCTGCAATGGGTTAATACCCTGCCCATAAACAGCACCATCGTGCTCTGCCCATGCTGAGTGCAGAGTCAAAGTGCTTGGGCAGCTGGGCTGTGCTCTGGCCCCAGATTGCCACATCCTATGTGCATTAGGCTTTTCTACGTGTTGCTTGTGGCTGCTTGAAGCAGCCTTTAGAAGGAAAAAGCTATGTCAGGAGAGACTGTAATGGCTAGCTGTGTTGCAGGTACCAGCACATTCACCCAAACACAGGTGTACTCTGGAAACACCACAGAGACCTACCGGATCGGAGGCAGACAGCAGGCACCTCTGGATAAGAGCTTCAAACGTAGTCTTCAGAATAAGGTGCTCCTCAGGGATGGGCTTCTTGGTAATCTTCTCTGTTGGCAGAGCCTGCACATGCTGAGAAACAGAGAGCAGGTGAGGCTTTTACGGCTCACTGTGACCACATGTTGTTTTCAACTAAACCAAGTGGCATTATTAGCCAGCTTAGCACAACTCCTATTTCTTCCCTGTGCGTGTGTGGAGGTGACATTATCAGCATCTGCTGTTGCTCCCTCTGGAGAGCTGTGAAGTTGCAGAAGGAAGCAGCTTGTTGGTCCATACTGACTAGAGTATTAACTGCAAAGAGGTAGTGTCTAGATGGAGATTACAGTAGCAAAATGCCAGCATGGTGCAAAGCGAGTGACTAAACTCTGCAGTACACTTTGGAGGTACAATGCATGCCTTGCAACAGGATCCCAGCCCGCTGGTGTACAAACCAAAACGGTGTAATGCTACATTACCTGGATGGCATTGCCGATTGGGGCCCCAGGGGCCCCCTCCGTGCTGGGTTTGGAAACGGCGGGTGGCATGATGCACGGCCCCAGGGGCTGGGGAGCAGGTGGGTAGCCACCCTGCAGCACTGGCTGCCCTGCAGGGAGGTGCGGAGGCTGGAATCTGGGTGCGCCTGTGGGTGGTGCCGGAGCCAGAGGCTGCTGCATCTGAGACTGTGGATCTGCCAAGGGGTTCATGATGGGGGAGGTGATGGGAACTGGGGGCAGGAAGTTATCAGGGACCTGAGGAAAAAAACACAGTGCATTTATGTTGTCGTGGCTGCTGCAGGCAGAGCACAACAGCTCATACAGACTTCCCAACCCACAGCAACTGAGAGCTCTACCAAGCAGAGTGCTGAGCCCCCAAGATATAGAAATAATAGGGGCAGGCAATACAGGATTTCACTCTGGCTAAACAAACCCATTCTTCTGGCTGCAGCTGCACAGTAAGAAGTGCCCTAGGGCAGTAATATCCTCCAGCATTTCCAGTTCTGTGTGCTCTGCCTGTCCTCCTGCCTGCACAGGGCAGGAGCAGTCTGCCCAGCCTGTCCCTGGCCACAAGAACTGAGTACAGCCACCTCAAATCCGAGCCACTCTCCCTCTGCTAAGGGCACAAAACAGAGGTTTGGCAGACCAGCAGTAACAGAAGAAGAGTTGCACTCATGAAAACTAATCCACACCTACATCTATTCTTACTATTACATCACTGTATTTAGATTTTTGTGTCTCACTTTCAAAGGTACTTTTTTGCCCATGCAGTACATAGGTCACAGCTAGCAACACACACCAATAAAGCTTCTGAAAGCCTTTCAAACATTTGGCAAACAGGTTTGTGCATTTCATTCATCCCTAAGCATGTGCCAGTCTTTACACAGGAGCATTTCAGAAACATTTGGTAGAGAGAAGAAACAACAAAACGAGCTACTGGCCTCTACTATGCACCATACAGGAATCCAAACAAAAGAAAGAGCTCCCATGGGAATGTGCATATTTCTTTGGGCATGCATGGAAAAGAGGAAAGATTACAGAACCCTGAATGAATGATGCCAGAATTAAGCTAGTGGTTTGGGACAGCATGAAAAATATTCCCAATCCAGCACCAACAAAGTCAGTTATAAAAGCAATGAATCACAGCAATAAACTTTTGAGCAGTGGATAAGTTCTTAGTTAGGTGGAAAATAGTTGCAAATTATGCTGTGGCTTGAAATGCCAGACAGTTCTTCTATTTTACAATAGCCCATGTGGTGAGTCATTTCATAATATCCTAAACCACCCCCTCATGCAGTGGACGTAAGGGAAACAAACACAGAAACATTTCTGACAGAGGTTTGTTAAATACCCAACAGGGAATGCACCAAACATGACTACTCATTTAGAAGGGAGCCAACCCTCAAGCCCTGGCTATGGCAGAAATTCTGTCTGTGACACACACACAACAGGAGCAAAAACCCTGTTTGCCGCAGGCTGCTTCTTGAGCTCTCAGGTCCAGCAGTTATTCTCACAGACAACTTTCCTCCTTCTACTTAAGAGCCTGAAGCCCCGAAAGGCAGCATGCCAGCTGCTGTGCGATAAACGTCCCAGCACTGGGGCAGTCAGGAGCACACAAAGCATCCCCTATCCATCCTCCAAAAGGTTCTTAATCTTGAACTGCAGACACCAAAACCTAAAGGGTAAGGGAGACTTTTGCCTTCACCTTCACTCAGACCTTATCTTGCCTGCTCCAACTTTTTTTTTCCCTCCCCACACTTTACACACTCCACACTGACTCTTGCTCCCCAAATGCACCAGGCTCAGAGAGCAGTGGATGACACTGACTGCTGTGGAGATACACAAGACTACAGCAGCACCAGGGGATGAAAAGGCTCACTCTGCTCTGTGCCCAGTGCCCCCAGTTATTCTGTCCTGCTGCAATCTAAATCTGTTTTACAGAACTACATTGTCTCCATCACGAAAATTGTCTTACTCTCAGCAGATCTTTCAGGGTCAGGCCCTTAATCAGGATAAATTGCTTTCAGTTCCAGCAAAGTCAGTAATCTATAACAATTTGCACAGCCTCATCATTTCGCGTAAGTATCATCTCCTGCAAAACTCATCTACTTTACTGCAGATGAAAATAGTCTGAGGTATTTTCTTCCCTCAAACCAGGATCAATGTCATTATTAACAACCACAACTTTAGCAAAAAGCCACCATCTCTTTAGAGGCTTAAATATTTTGAGAGAGATAATGCATATTGGAGAGGTATAAAGGCCATTTCTGCTCACGAGGTGCAGCTTTTGTTTGCTGCTAACCCTCCTTTTTCCTTTGCCTGCCAACAAGTTTCCCAGGAGCAGCTTAAGTTACTGTTTTTCAAGCAGTCAGCACTCAATCGTGTCGAGACAGGATTTCCTAGAGTACCTTCTTCTTCTTGGCAGCTCTATTCAGGGTGGGAGGGTCGTTCCAGCCGTTCTGAGGCCCTGGGACAGAAAGAAAACAGAGACTGTAAGGGAGGAGGGCAGTGATGCCTTCTTGAGCTGAGCTGGACCAGCTCCTCACCACAGCTCTACTGGCAGGGGCTTGGCAGAGCCTGCCCTCACGGGCCTGCTCCTCTGCTCTTCACAGGGGGCCAGAACAGCTCCTGTGCCAGCCAGAGCCTCTCAACATCCCAGCCATCAGACCCTTTGGGCTCTGCACCCACTGCACAGGTTTGGCATCTTGACCAACTGTTCTAAACTTTGACAGAAGTTGATTCCTTTTTTTTTTTTAATATAATTAACTTTTTCTTCTCTTGCAGGGAAAAAAACTTTGACCAGACATGCCCTTTGAAAAGGCAGGCAATTACCTACCATGCCCAAAACACAGCTCTGCTACACAGACTGTATGTGTGAAGACAGCTTCAGTTACCGGTGAAAGTTTCTCCCATCTTATCATATGAGAAGAAATAAGAACCGGTTTTGAACCTACTTTTTCTCCCCCCCGCCCCCGATCACTGTAACATTATTATAAACATTAATCAGCAGCAGAGATGTCAGAAACCATGGGTGAATGAGAACACCATTAAGAACATCCACTTCCCAAGAGCTGCTGCTGCGATTGCATACTGTGATGGATTTATACATGACAGTTAAGACATGTTCCCCAGCAACACAACATAGAAAGAAGAGGCATAAGAGGCAACAGGAGCCTTAAACATTTCAGGCCAGATTCACCCAGCCACTCTGGAGACACAAAAGAGCCATAAAACCAGGTTTCCCCTGCCAGCATGTTTATGGGTGCTTTGTGTCCCCAAAACAGAGCAGAGCTGCTGGAGCAAGGTGGCAAAAATCGAGGTTTTGCACCAAGGGCAATTTGTTTGAAACTGGAAGAAGCATAGAGGATGTCTGAGCAGATTCACTCTGAGTCCGGGGTGTTGTTCTGTACCAAACCTTCTGCTCTTCCAGGAAAACACGCTTCGTGCAGCTGCAAGATTTGTATGCCAAAGCTCACGTTAGTGCATTAGAAATAATTCCCCATCTCATCATGGGGCACATGTAATCAGGACCACAGCATTATATCTCAGTATTACCGTGGCCTCGCTGAGTAATCAGGATTTATTGCACAAAGCCACAAAAAGCCAACAAAACCAAATCCCTCAATGGACTTTTTCACCACAGTGTTTTTTACTCAGTAGATGATGAATTCACCTTAGACAGCAGAGCTTAACATCACTGCAGAATTTGCTCAATTTATGTGAAATTTCATTTGCTCCTGAGCTTTTTTTAAAAAAGTTCCACATCCAGAGTATGTTAAAGGGGTAAGTGAAAAACAATTTGAAACCCTCTCACATCTGCTTTTTCTTTAACCAAAGGCAGTGCCATCTCCCGACAGCCATGTGCCCCAGGGGCTCCTCTGTTCTTCCCTATCCAGAAAATCCCAGATTATTTCTGACATAGGAAGTCTAACTACTGCAGTGCTGATAGTGGTAACACGTTAACAAAATCTCCCAGACTGTCACTGCTGTTAATTTCCTGGAATAACTGGCTTTAAAAAAGGAAAACCAGCATTTGTTTCTGTGGTTAAAAACTCCAGATGTGTTGTTATTGGTTTTAATTAAGGAATTAAAAATTGATTTGATTAAAGTCTAATTGGCAAACAGCATCGCACTTAATGTTCTCTGAAGAACATATGCATTATTGATGTCTGTTCAATTAATTTCATGTAGTGGCTGTAATTATTTTCAGGTTAGATGGTACCTAGTTCACCTGCGAAGGGAGAGGCCTGGTCTTGAGTTGGTAGGCTTTCTGCAGATAAAATCAAAGAGAACTAAAAAAAGATTGTCTTCGAAAATAATAAAACAATTGGTCGGTAATTTTTCATTAGCAATTTAGTTTCAATAAGCATGAGAAGTCAGGAGAAAAACCACCTAACCTAATTACAATACCAGTTTAGAGACAAGTCATTTGTCCAAACCACCCCGTGGAATTGCTTTTGTCTGCCTTCCCTGAAAACAAGCCTGTTGGTCTTTCCATGCAGTAAATCAGTGCTTCTGGTTGTTTCTAACAAATGTTGCAGAGTCCTGGTCGCTTTCTTATCTCTTCCGGTGTTCTCATTTTCTATTCCTACTTAACCAGTGCAGCCGACAGACCATTACTCTTAGCAACAATCTTCTCACCATCGTTTCACCATTCCAGAAACCTTTTCAGGAGATGCTTAAAGTACTTGACTTCAAGGTGGATTTCAAGTATTTTCCCAAATCAAGGGCGCTCTCAACTGCATCCAGCCCAGCAAAAAAATGTACGTTCACACAGTAGCTTTACACTCATGTGAAAAGACACGTCGCCTGCTCAGACTGAGCAACAAATCCAAACGGCAAAACACAGCCAATACAGCCTTTGCCATTTCAAAGAAAAGAGGAACGTCACAGATGAGATAACTCCTGTCCCTGGGGTTGGTCTGATGCGCTTGCAGTTCTGGTGCAAACCCTTCCCTTAGCTCAGCACTGCTCTATCACAATTTCAAACAAGATTCAAGACTCCGAAAATTAAAAAGCCCTTGAAAGCAGGTTCAAAGATCTATCACAAAACAAAGTGAGATAGGTTGAAAATGAAATTAAATGTGGGCTTTTCTTGCTTAATGGTGCTCCAAGCACAGCTTAACATACTGATGTTACATGCATTTGCAAAAACCGGAAGATATTTATAGAAATGTTTCTTTAAGTGCATCTTTAAATCCAAGCCAGTTCAAAGATCAGGTACTTCTCAAGACTTCAAATTTGAGATCTTTTTTCCTTCCTCCCTTACCCCCACCTTTAAATGAATCACATTTGCCAAGTGAAACATGATGTTCCCAGATTAGATAATCACCACACACAAAAGCACACCACTTCAAAGCCAAGGTGAGCATCACTATATGCTCTGCACTGGAACAGTCAGTGTTACAGATGAGAACTACTTCTGCCTGCAGATTTCTGTGGTTCTATGGAATTTCATGCCAAGGCCTTCACTAAGCAATACAGCTACTCTGGAAAATATGTTGGTGGTTAAGCATATTAAGCACGTACATTGTCATTTCTGCATTTACAAAGCAAGGTTTTTTTCTTCTTATTTATATGGTTTTTGAATGTCGTAATCTAAAAATTGGAAGAGGACAGACTGTGCTCTTCAGATACCTCTTATCTTTTTTCCATAATTCTCCAGTGCAGGCAGCAGTTGCGTGCAAGCAGCCTACATGCATGAGCCACCTGGCCTTGCACCTCACCGTGCCCTAGAGTCCATCTCTGCATTTCAGCTCAAGGCTGGTGTTTGCCAGGAATCAGAGATGATGTCCGAGTTTGGGTTCCTGAAGGTTTGACACTTTGTACTGGCTGCCTACTCACCACAGCTGCTGGGAAAAACACAAGTAGCACTGATAGTTCTCAGAAAGTTTTATAAAAAGCCTAGTATGGACAACTTTTAATTTTGAAAGGAAATCTGGCAAAGCAATGCAGATAATGACTGCTTCAATCTGCCTTATATTAAAGTGACATAGGCAAGATGTGTTCGACTGTCTATGTGGATTACACAATATTACAAATCAACCAGTACTATCATTAATGCTCCTAATTTCTGTTGTCCTGAGTACAGAGCTTCACCTGCTCTGAGCGCACCACATAGCCTATGTCATTCACTGTGAATGCAAGAAACTTAGCAAGTCACAGATCTGAAGTGCCTGCCAGTGACGCAAGTAGAGTAGTAAAATGGATAAGAAAGAACAATTTTCTTGTTCCTTGCATTTATTTGGAGGTGCAGAAGCTATGCTGTCTGCATTACAATGTGCTGCTTCACATCCCAGGCCTAGAATCCTATCCAACATGTCTTTCTCCATCCAATTTAATAATTCGTCTGGCTTCGAGATACAAGTTTGACATGCCCTGTAACATGAGGTCAGGAGAAGTCACGGTATAGCATCTCCAAGAACAGAGTGGACACCAAATCTGGCTGCAGGATGGAGAGAAAAGGCCTCTTCTCCCCTTGCAGCCCTGGCGACTGCCCTACACCAGTCCCCTCTATTTTTTGCCAGAGCAAAAGACCATTTCTCCCCAACACAAGTGTGTGTGTGAAGGCAATGCCACGAGAGGCACGGGCTCCCAGATGCCTCACAGATACCAGGAGCATGTACTCATAGGACTGCTGCTGCCAAGACAAAGGCAATATGCCTTTTCTGCACTGCATCACCCCTAACAGACTTCTAAAAGAAGAGAGGGAGTCACAGTATAGTCCTTAGGGCCTGTCAGCAAAGTCAGCAGTCCTGGAACATACCTCAAATACTGCCTAATATTCCCTCCGCTCCCTACTTCCCAGATCTGGTCCTTGACTCTCCAGCTGGGCCACCTGGATGTGAAGTATGTTTATGGCCAGGTTTAGAAAAGGACTGCTTATACTTCCTGCACAGTCTGACATTTGCAAAGCTGTTGTTTCACAGGCTGCTAAGTGAAGAGATGGATTTGTTATCACAAGTGACATCACTGTCCCACAGCAAACAATTACGTCCAGGCAGTCACAAGGAGACATTGAGCCCCACCTCAGTGCGTGCTCTCTCACCATGCATGCTCAAACATGCTCTTATGTGTCAGCCACACACACATGCTTTTGATTAACATTCAGGAAAGAGACATGTAAATGCATTTCTAAATCACTTCTCATTATCTTTTAAGGCATTCACAGCTACAGTAAATCCCACCGCACAAAGTGGTTAGGAAAAAAAATAATGGAAGTGAGCTGATGCCACAGGAAATGCTGTTTGAATTAAATATGCTGCCAATCCTGGGCTTGAAATGCCGCTCACAAACCAGAGACAAATTACATTGGCAAAATTGTTCTACGAGGAGAAGTGGGATCATCTTCTCTGCAGTGATTAGGAAAACTTGCTCATTTTTGTATTTTGCTGTCCAGCCACATAACAGATTTTGACACCAGCCTCACAAGGTTAAAACTGTGCCACCGTCCGTCCACAGTATACGACAGCCTCATAACAAGACAATGCTGTAGCACCCTGTCTTAGGCAAGACAAAAGCTCCATGTCTGTGGCAAGGTCTGACTCGCAAGAGAAAGATGACTGCTCAGGCTGCTCAGCAAGTGCTTACTGCAGCAACATAGCCATAGTGTTGCCAGATGCACAGGGAAGATGTGTTTTAGAAATGCTTTGAATTGACCTCTAAGCACAAGCAAACTTTGTATGGAGCATTCACAAGGAAAAGGTGCACATTTAACTGCGTGAGTAATAAAGCAAAACCCTCGCCCTCCCTGCCTGCCCCCCCATCCAAGCGCAGACCTGTTCTCTGGGATGCAGGAAGGTCACTGGTTGCAGGCAGAGTACCTGTTGGTCCAGTAGGTAATGCATAAGCCACAGAAGTTGCTGGAGGTCCTGGCCTGCCATGCTGAAAGGATGCGCCAGAAGGAGGAAGAGGGAAGGAAGAGATGGGATTCAGGCTCGTTGGGGAGGGTTGAGGCTGGCCAGGGTACAGTGGGGAGGGCACGGAGTGGGCAGGGGCAGAGGGCAGATAGGGAGGGGTGGTGTTAGGGGCAGGGTTCGGGTAAGAGGCTGTAGCAGGGACAGCGATAGGCTGCTGAGGCTGATAGAGAGCTGGTTCCCCTGTTCCACAAGAGTACTGCTGTGTGGCCTGATATGCTACAAACGGGGAGAAAAGACATTCAGTCAGTGAGTTCATAACAGAAGAGCAGGTTTCATCTGCCTCTGCTTCCTTCCACACCTGACTCTCCTCTCTTCCTGCCCCTTCCCCCTCAAACCATTTACCTGCCCAGCCAAATCCTGGCTCCCATAACTCTGCCTGCACTTGCAGGACTGCTCAAAACCTCAGCCTGCCACTGGGAGTGGTGAGCCAGAGAAAGGACTGCCTTAGCTGTAAGGATTCCCATTCTCCCCCCCAGACTCTCCTGCCCAGAACCACCATGCCACTCAGGGTGGGGTTGGGGCACACGGACACTGCTGCTCTGGCTGTTTTCTGGACCACTGCAATCCTCACGGTGCATCTCAGGGAACGGAAACCCCTGCCCCAGGTTTGCATAAAGGGAAAGCCTAGGCCAAGGAAGTGAATAGCAGTCTCTGGTAGTGAATACAAGCACACATCCTTTCACTGTGGGCCCTGCGGCTTAACTTCACTGCCTCTTGTCTGCCCATCTATGCCCACTTTTTCCTCCCTGGTTACTGTATTTTCAGTCCCCTGCTTTGAATGTGTCAGTGCTCTGCCCCCTTCCTCACTCACCTCTACTACTGCCCTTGTCTCCTCATCCCCTTTCCCATCATCATGGAGTCCCAATGAGAACTGGGTGGCCCAGCTGCACACAGATGACTTGGGTCCCTCTTTGCCAGGCCTGTGCTGCTTCTGCAGGACTCACACTGCGGGGTTTCTGACCCCAGCACACCCTTGGGAAGGGTGAGCTGAGGAGTGAGTCTAAGAGCTGCGGGCAGACACCTTCTCAGCAGAGGAGGCAGTGTCTGACAGAAGGTGCCTGATGTCTGGAACCCACCAAAAAATGACAATCCTCAGATGTAATCTCAGGAGCTTTTTCCCGCCCAAGAAATGTAGGACTGGCTTGGTCTGAACCCTCCCAACCTCAAGGAAGGGACTTGGCTATCCCCAAGTAAACATGACCTCATCATCTGGCTGGCCCACCTGGGTGGGAGGGAGAGCCAAGCTGCTGCTACTCACTCTGTGGGTACGTTGGCCGGGTCCCTGCTTGTGAGTACATGCTGTAATTGGAAGATGTGGCTTGCTGCGGTGGCATGTTGGGGTTAATGGCACCTGGCATGATAAACCCTGGAGGAGGTGGGTTGTCTCCCTGTAAAAAAAGATTGCAGGAAAAAGGGTAGGGGGAGATAGGATTTAGTCAGCAATGGTAAGGCAGTCCTGAAGCAGAACTGTAACAAAATGATCAGTTCACATTTCAAGGCCTGAAACCACAGTCCCTGGAAGAGCCAGCAGCACCGGGGCAAATGCCTCCAACCACCCCAGTGCCTTTGGGCGCCCAGCATAACACTGAAAGCACAGCCTGTATGTGCAGTGACTTCAGCAGCAGCAGAGCAGCGCATACCTTCCCACACAAGGAAGAGGTCCTTGCCAAGCGCTGCCTGTTATTCAAGCAGTCTGAGAGCGCCCTGCCATCCACTGCTTTCAGTTAAACAACTTAAACATTAACTCTGAAGCTTCTAATTTCCATGGGAAAGAAGGAAAGGAAAAATATCATCACACTTCAAATATTCCAGTGTGGGGCAAGAGCTGGGCAGGCTCAGGTCACACTGAGCTCCCACTCAAGGCTTTCCAGAGCTACTCATCTGGGCATCGGTGAAAAAAACATAACATGAGACACAGAGGAGCAAAACCAGAGCACACGTGGAAGCTGCTCCTTTCACCTATCCGTACCAGACTGTGTCAAGCACACAGACTACACCAGGGGACATATCAGGGTGGAGCAGGGGCTCAGAGAGGAATAATGAAGGTTATACCTGTGTGTCAGAGGGACAGCCTGCAGGAGGATGGCTGGGAAGGGCAGTAGGAGTTTTGTTACTCCAGGTAGTGACAGTAGGGGCAATTCTAACCTGAATCGAACAAAGAAATACCAATCATGGAAAACAAAACAATAAAAAAGTCTAAAGGGTTTCACAAAACGAGATGCAAAGAAGTGAACACAAAAAGGTTTGCATGCTGGCACTTGTAACACAGCCACAAAAACTCAGAGGAAGAAGGAAAAGTGCATTCAAGACAGATGAAATCACTGTGCACTGGAGCCGAAGTGAATTGCAGAGTGAAGATGAAGCACAGCGGAGATGCAGCTACAACAGGCTGTGGAGCGAGTGCAGTGTTACATGTGCCAGTGAGCCAGGTTTGCCTCTTTCATCACATTTTCCTAGTGCAGATGCTCCCCCCAGGGTACTGCATGACACAGAGCATCACTAATCACAGCTGGAAGTCCCAAGTTCCATGTAAAATTCAAACATACTGCCTCACACAAAAACAGTCTGTTTAAATCAAGCTTAAGATGAATTAAAAAAGGTTAAAATCTGATATTCGGGTCTTGCACATGCACAAACATATATCTTAATGCTAATTGCTTCCCAGCCAGTTTCCCACAGCTCCTTTCCTCTATCATCCTTCTTTGCCACTCCAAAGCCCTTCAGTTTCACATGACCACTACTACCTTTCTGACAGGACAGAAACCAAGAACCTCCTATGCCTGCGATGTCCTTGAGCAAGGAGAGGGCATGCTGTCCAGCAGTGGGATGCACAGTTGAGGTCAGGAGCCTGACACCCCACCTGAGGGAAAACTGCAGCCCTGAAGTCCTGGCTGGCTCAGATAGCTTCAGTCTATTGGTCTCTAACCCTGTGCAGTGCTGGGCTAACAGTTCAGTCAGCCATACAACAACCACTGTTCACGTCTGCATAACTCATCACTGGAGTCATCTAAAAGATTTTTCCATCCCCTTTCATGCCTGTTTTTTTTTTTCAGATGAAAAAGAGGGTTCAAAAACCTATGCTGAAAGGAAACCAAGTTTTAAGTACATGTTCTCATTTTGGGACAACAATTAAACAAAGGCTGCCTCAAGCTTGAACAAGCCCTGTGTACACACTTTCTTAAAAGGAAGTCAAACAAAACAAATATCCTAAGACTCAAACATGTCATTTCTTTCCGTTCTGGTTCATCAGCATACTGCTGGGCACCTTTCCGGCATATGGTACCTGTCCCCTTCAAGCCCCTCCTGTTGAGCATGAGCTCCCTGGAAAGCCAAGAACATAGGGGGTAACTCACTCACAGTGTGCTCATGAGTTTGTGATACACCTAGCCTTTTATTAATGAGCAGGTCTTGCTTAAATAATAGCTTGAGGCATTCCTGAAACAGCAGGAGAAAGAGAACTCTGGTTTAAAAAGCATTGCTAAGATCACGCCATCTAGAGGACAGCTGCTATTTTCCACAGCCAAACAGCAAATATGCAGCATTGCTTCTCAAGGCAATTCATTGGTTACAAGGAGAAAGGTTAAAAATACAGGGAAGAATAGTAGAGTTATTTATTGACAATGATGCATTTAAAATCATATGCAATGGCGTTAGCAAGGTAATCTTGTATGAATAGGATGAAGGCTTCATCCCTTCTGAAATCTACCTTGTTAACACCCTAGAGAGAACGCGAAGGGATGTACAATTGTTGAGAACAAGAGGAAGAGAACAAAGCCCAACTCCTCCCCATTTGTCAGCCCTTCTTCCTTCCTGCCCCCATTTTTCTGGCAGGCAGTGCTTGAAGGGCAGCACTGACAGAGACATGCTTCTGCTTGTGCCAATCTCCTCTGTGTAAGGAGGAGCACTAACAAAGAGGAGCACTAACCCTAATCTGCAGCACTAACACAGCTCTGCTGTCAGAAAAGCCCAGCCCAGAGCCCCTGTGTAGAGCAGCACTGTGCTGAGGGATTAGGGACTTGGTGATGCTCTTTAAGCATGTACACAGCCAGGGCTGCCCGCTGCACCACACTCCAGTGATGGCCAACGTGGTCTGATGCAGTGTTGTCCTCAGGCTAGAGATAAAACTAGGGCATCTGTTTCCCCCATTTCTCCTCCTCCTCCCTGCACAGTCCCCAGCTCCCTTATCAGTCCCATACTCACCAGGTCTTTCTTCTGGCACAGCTCACACTCAGCCCAGGCCTGCCTCACCCCCTGCCCATGCTGCCTATGCCCCCTCTTAAGCCCCAGCTGGGAAGGTGTTTTCATAGTAGGCTGTACCCACAACTGCCGAAACACAGCCTCAGTTTGCTATTGCCACTGCTCAGCAACTTCTGCAGCCAACATCAGAGCTGGGGAAGGAAATAATCAGCCCCAGAAGAGGCTGGTGAGCAGCATGAGCAAGCCCCAAGGCCTGCAGGGATGGGACGACATCAGGAACTATAAGAGCAAGCACACAAAAATCCTGCAGTGCTCTCCCACACAGTTATTCTTGGCACTGAAGCACATTTTCAAACAAAGGGGGAAAACACCTCATCTTCAGAAGCAGGCTACTTGACAGTGTTTAACGGATGTTTCCAGACGAGGAGTAAAGGAGGCATCTGTACTGACTGAAAAGCAGCATCAATGAATTTCACCACAAGGCTCTTTGTAAAGGCAAGTCATACAGCCCCAGCTCAGCTCAAGAGAAAGGAAAAAAATTCTTCTATCCACCACTCTCCAGAACTCAAGCACCATGCCCCTCCGTGACTGCCAAAATCCATTTACCTGTTGGTAGTACTGCTGGGCTGGAGCCTGGGGCCCTTGCATCTGTCCAGCCACAGCACCAGCTCGTCCTTTGGGCATGGGCTGTCTCTCGAATGGTGCCTTGAGGACCTCCTGTCCCACTGGGAGCTCCCCTTGGGCTCTGCAAAGCCTGTCCCGTAACAGCACGATGTTTGGCTGCAATGAGAAAAGGACAGCGAAGGAACGTTAGCTGCACTGCCTGTCACCCAGTGCATCACACTAAGAGGCTGACTGGCCACACACTGATGAGCTCTCTTCTCAGAAGCCTGCTCTGCTTTATTTGATTGGAATAAGTCTTTTCTGCATGAGACACGGGGCCATTGGAACTGCCTTACATGCGCCTGCCTCCCATCTTGGGCTGCATCATTTCCAAGCCAGCCTGTCTATGAATACCAGCTGATGGAAGATGAGAAATCAAAAGAAAACAACCATCCAAGTGTCAAGGTACACATTTCACTGTGTCTGGCTTGCAGGAGGGACAGCTGCCCCTTTGGCAGCTACTGGCTGCAAGGATAAGGGTGTGAAATGAAGAGGGAGAAGAACAAGGCTGTATACTTCTGCCAACCAGCAAGGCCAACGCAGCGAGAGGGGAAACAGCCTGACCGTCACATCCCAAGGTGCATTTCAAATGGCAGTCCTGCTGGCTAACTGCACCATGCAGTTTTGCTCAAAGTACACCTGTTCACACAGGAAGAGTCAAAAACCTGAAGGCCCCATACCTGGTTGGTGTTCGCAGGGAGGAAGGTCAAAGCTGCAGCAATGCTGCCCTGGGCAGCCAGGAGGTTGGCGTACTGGCTCATCTTCTCAGCCAAAAGGGCCCCCACGGCATTAGGGTCCACGGCCTGGGTGAGCTGCACGGCTTTGCGCAGGATTACAACTTTCTCTATTAAATCCTGGAAGATCAGAGAAAAACAAAAACCCACAAATGAGAACAATGGGATGAAGTAGGCCCTGGCTAACGACTGTTGAGGAGGGCTGTTCCTCAGGGCAGCCCTGCAGAACCCCTCTCACCCAATGGGAAGCCCAAGCCAAGTGCAGGTTTCTCAGACAGTTTACAGATGCACTGAAGGCACCACTTTCCTAGCACACGAGATGACAGAAGAGCAACCAGCAACCGCGCACCAAGTGGCTTCTAACAGCAAAGCCAGCAGCGCATCAGGTAGAGTTCAAAGCCAGAAAAACTGCTTTTATTAAACAGGATTTCAGGGCCCTAGCAGCACTGAGCATGTCAACCAAAAGAGTATGCTTTCATAAAAATATCTGGCGAGAGCCATGAGAGCGAATGGAAAATGTCGTACCCATCACCACTGTTAGTGCTGGGGTGCCACATATTCGTTTGCAGCATTTCAGTATGTCAGTTCTTAACCATCTTAATCAAAAGGATCTAACAACTCCCTTGGGAGAGTTGTCCATGGTTTTCTGGTTGTTACTGCAAAGATGGTTTTCCTGATATTCACCAGGAATACTCCATATCTTGCCTTCCTTGCATATCCCCAAATACCAGAGCTGGTCTTGGTTGGGTTTCCTCCTAGTCTTAAGTTACAGGAACATTTTCTGGTCAGTTTTCTCATGTTTTTCTTACTCTCACTGTATTATATTGGAAGATACTACAGATATTAATTTGCCAATATTAACATGCAATCTGTCTGTAAAATCTTATAACAGATTTAATAAGAGTGTACCACACACAGGATTTCAACCATACATCACTAATAAGGACTGTTTACTGACTGTTCAATAATACATTTTTGTTTTTCCCAACAAATCAGCACTTCAAAAAAGGCAAGTAAAAAAAAAAAATCAAGATAACCAACAGCTTCTAGAAGTTTCAGCAATTCCACATCATAGTAAACAAGCAGCCTAATTATGACTCCAATGATATTTTTCAATTTTAGTGTCTGAGAGAACAAAGCAATGCAATCAAAATTCAAACTGAAGGTAAATCTGTAAATGAAGCCCCTCACAATCAAAAGACTGGAAAGTAATTTCGATAATCCAAAACTGGAGAGAGTTAATAATGTGAAGCAAAACTCACATATACTCCAGTTCCTCCAATTAACTAAACAGAGACTCACAGCACTGCTAGGTAACATTACTTTAAGTACTTTCTAAAACTGGTCCTTCAAGGGCCCTGAACAGGTGGAAGAAGCTAAGATTATACTATAAAATAAATTATTCCATAATTGCTTCACCTCACTGTCATCAATCCTATTCTCCCAAGATCTTTGCTATATGCAATATATTTCACTGCTGGGAACCAAACCCTGTATGTGCAACCCCCTAGAGAAAACTCTCATGAGAACCTTCCTAGAGTTTTGCTCCAGATTTAACTCTAATTTATTAATTTCTTCCCCTGAACATCCAAGCCACCTCTTCCAAAAGCAAAAACATCCAAGTACTCCCCTATTGCAAAAGATGCAAGCATTCAAAGCCTCTTTACTAAAACACTCTAAGCCCTACAACTACCTTTTTACACAAGAAGCATATTAGCACGACTACCCAAAGAACAGAGCAGACACAAGGGCCGTCGTGCTTTAGAACACATTTGCCAATATTGTATTTATGTGTTATTTCTACGAAAGCCACCCATTCCAGAAGGAAAAGGGTTGCATCTTAAGATACATGCAGCTATCAGACAGCAAAGCTCTACACTAGATCATGTGATTTAAGCACCAAATGATTGCAGCGTGTTACTTCCAACATCTTTCTTAACAGAATTACCAACCTGAAGGGACAAGGGGCTGTTTCCATCCTGAGCTTTAGTCCAACAAACAACGAGTTTTTCCACGTTGCCGGCACAAATGTAACAGAGACAAGCCTGTGTCTGCAGAAGGCTGTCCCCCTCGCTCTCCAGCCTGTTACCCAGCAGATCTAGGAAAAATATGAACAAAGAAGATGCTGGTGAATCACTCCAGTGATCCCTCCATCACTGCGAGGCTGGGGAAGCCTGCAACGCCTGTTGTGTCTCTGCTCAGCACAGTGAGAAGGGATATTGCCTCTGGGCTCCATTGGTAAGGACATACTCTGATGTCCAGCACAGATTATCTCACAGGAGCCCAGGGCACTTCAGAGGCAGTTAATGTCATGATAGCAAGGACTTGTCAAATGCATGCAAACCTGAGACATGTCAGAGGGGACGGTCCATCTGCCTACATGACAAAGGACAAGAGGCCAGGGTTTGATTCTTACCTCTGCCAGCCACTTTTTGCAGTCCCTCATTTCAGTAGCGTGACCCGAGTGTGTGACCAGCCAAGGAACTGTGAGCAACAAAGCTGTGATACTGCTCTAGGCCGATGTGTGCTGAAGTGAGTCATACAGCTCCCTAGACACCATGGCTGGTGTCTGAGGGGCACAGGGGTGTCAGCACACAGCAACTGGCAATATAACTTCCCTATGGGTTAAACCCATGCAGAACACATGAGGGCAGGCACGCTCACTGCCTGTGAAAGAGGACTCTTTCCAAGAAGTCAAAATTGCTCTTGGAAAAGAAGAGCAAAGCACTTTGCTGAAACATTTCCACTTGTGTCCCATGCACAAACACTCAAAGACACTGGTCCCGTGGCTGAGACACCTGTCACATCAACATCACCATTACCCATCTGGAAACAGTAAGAGACCAATAGCTGTGCACTACACAGGCAATGCCAGACACAGCTGCTCACAAGGGTCTGGGTTCTGTGTCCAGAAAATCAGGGAACATACTGAGAACACAGCACCCCAGAGGTTCCTCTCCCTCCTCTGCAACAGGACCGAAGAACTATATTATCCATCAAAGAAGCTAGCGAGGCATTACAGTAATTTACTGGAAGGAAAACAACCGTGGCAAAGTGTAGTTTTGCTATAAGTGGAATAAATGACATCCAGTCTGTACAGTGTCCCTACCGCAAAGGGCTGCAAACTCATCTGGCCTGGCATAAGTGAGCACAGCAGCCAAAGCCTCTCTCCAATTCTGCAGATCACAAGACTGCACAATCTCTTTCCAGTTCTTCGTTACCACTGCAGTGATGAGCTAGACCAAAAAGAGAGAGACCACAGTTAAGATCTTGGTAGGATTTCTTTTGTTTTTTTCAGGATACAGTATAATTTGTATCTATTCAAGTGTATTCATCCCCACTGTATCCAAGGTCATGGCAGATACTGCACTGCAATTCAACAGCTGCACAAGAGCACATTTTACTTCAAAAGGGGTTCAGTGAAAATCACCAAACAAGCTCAGATAACAGACAGGCCAATTATTCTTGCAACAAAACATGCAAGAAAAGAATGCACACATCTCTGCAAGCTGGGATTGCTGCAGATGGTTTTCAGCACTGTTTTTGCAGACAAAGATAACATACCAAGTATTTAGTTATAAAGCTTCTACACAATGCCCAGCAAAGAGTATGAATTTTGTTTGTCAAACTGTGTCATTCAGCTTTAAGCTCTTGGCTTCAGGCTGACCAGTGAGGGACAGTTGAAAAAGGCTTGCTTCGAAAGAAGCAAGTTGGCAGCAGTATCAACCTGAGCTGGCTGCAGTATCCTCGTCCTGCACCCACGCACACAGGCTGCCTGTCCACAAGCCCTCAGAACGAAATTCCAGTTTCTTCTGTTTCAAACTCTACCTCCGGTTATTTTGCTTCAGACAAAAGACAGACTTGACAGCTGTGCTGCTATTTAGTGAACAAAGCCCTTGTCATGCCAAGACTTGAAACTCAGAAACAGCTGAACAAGCAGTAAGTGTGAGTTTGGGACCAGAAAAGAAAAAAACACACCTGAGCAACAAATGCAAGGTCCTAACTACAAGGTCAACACTCACTTGTTATTGTTAGCACAGGCACAGATAACTGGTCAGCTCTCCATAAAAATACCTTTTCCCAAAGGATGAGCTACAGTGAAGAAATTTCACACACATTACAAAATTCTCCTTTCTCTTATTAGGCCAGAAGCAGGAAAGGAGCTGGGGGCAGAGGAAGAAATCCTGCAGAGTCTTAATACGTGAGATTTTCCTCTTTTCACTTGTCCACTACTAGAAATGCAAATTGTTCCTATCTCAAACTGGATCACAGGCAATAACCAGCAAAATCGCACTTACAGACCCTAGCCTGTGGTGCTGCATGCCCTAACTCCCCAAGAGACTGTGCTTTGCGGCCTTCAGCCCTGCTCCAAGAAAGCACTTAAGCACATACCCATTTTAAAGGCTGTCTCCTGCTACTGTATACAACGCTGTTCTTTGATAATGGACTGCTAAGTGACCACAAACAACTTTCTCCCCTCCTCTAAGAGTAGCCATCCTTGCCAAACCAGTTGTCCTGTGCTCTTTTAAGGCCACTTCTCCTGTTTCATCCTCCTGTTGCTGCTTTCTCATGTCAGTACTAAAGAAGAAGGAATTGAACAAGCAGCATCAGCAACCCTTAGCACTGCAAAAAGCTGAAATAATAACCAGCTGGCCATAACACACTGTCTCCTAGACAAAGGGTGATTGATCTACTCTGAGCATACTTAGCTCTCTTCTGTGCACGCAGTGAAACGAAGCACTGGCAAAATCTGTTAAGACTGATCACAGGCAGAAATCAACATAATGCTGCTGGCACTGAGCATGGGTCACATGCGACTCTTGAAAAATGTGACAAGATAACAGACCGAAATGTGCGCTGCTTAAGATATTTATCTTTATCAGTGAGAATCTACCAGTGTATGTGCAACTCAGAGACACTGGAGACAAGGTAAAGAATACTCTTCTTGTGTACTGATATCCAGGTAGTGTACCTCCTTTCTCTTTATCAATGCATTACAAAAGAATAACAGAAATCCTTCTGCTGTGAGATCTTACTAGCTTCTCACAGAAACAAACCTATGAAATGGCAAGAAAACTTCTAAGGTGAAAAAGAGAGTTGCCAAAGACCTACATTTATGTTGTTTCTTAACTGAAAAAACATACCCTGGTAATTTTGCTCTGCATCTTAGCAAAGTACTTTTCCTGTGTCCTAGAAAGCAGCTCTTGTCCGCCTGCGATGGCCAAGATAATGGCATCAGCCATGCGGTTATCGTGCAAGCAGAGATCTACTGCGCTCTCAAAGTTACCCGTCAGCAAAGCCTGGGTAATCAAACCGTCCACATCTGCAAAAAGAGAGGAGTGCATTTTCAAATGATGGCACAAAAGTCACTTAAATATGCAACAGCAGGTGATTCTGTCCAACTGTACAACACAGTGTAAAGTTCTCTGCAAACCAGCCTGCTCCAGGCAGGTACTTACAGAGATGGTCAAGTTCATCTCCAGTTTCAAACACACTATGGTCACAGCCACATCAGGTGGGGCACTGTCAAGCATCACTTACCTTGCTGCAGAGAAAAATGCTAGTAAATGCTAGCAAGACGCTAGAGGTCTAAATGACCTCTGAAACAACTACCCTGCATACAGTGCCAGAAACAAAGTCAAACCTAGGCACGGGTCAATGGCTTCTGTGTTATTCAAGATCCTCTGGGAGTTTCTGTACAAACAGCAATGTTAGCACTTCATGCCTGATCAGGTGTATGTTCTTTCATACCAGAAATTAGCACTCAGTAGCTGCATTTCAGTGATGGGGGTATACAAGTGCTGTATACTTCCTTTCCTTCCCTAAAGAAGCTGTATTTTCAAGTGCTTTGAGATTGCTGTGAAATGAATGGAGTTAGAGGAAAGTCATGGCAATCCTTCACAATCTGTGCAGAAATTGCCTTCTCACAGGAACACCAGTATCAACATCAGTATTTCTTAATATCAGCACATACAATGAAATCAATATCAAGGGGGTTTTTTACCTCCACTAACAGAGATGTTAAATGTCTTCTTTGCAGATCCCAAATCTTCAGTTTCTTGTTTATGGTCCCTCACGCCCTAAGAAAAAGGAAAAGCATAATTTTTGAGATTATGTAAACACTTGGAATATACACACACATTTAATAAAATAAGGCTCTTGTATTACAAGTTAAAGGTAGACCTTCAGATTGCCAGTTGCCTAAGAGATCATTAACTTAGAAGGGAAGAGTATCCCTGTCATTTGTTAGAACACTGTTTCACCACAGAATAATCAACTTTCCCTGGTGCCTGCACAAAGTCACCTCCTAAGCACACTGAGAAAAGCCTGGGCTTATCAAAGGACCTCCAGTACATGTAAATGCACCATTATAAAATCATTGTTCTGAGAGATAAGAGTGGACCATTTTTTAAAATGGATGCCAACGGGAAAAAGTGCTGGAAGCCCCAGATTTCTAACAATCAGGGAAGGCTTACGCAAGCACAAGTGTGCATACCTAGAGATCACAAATACCAGCAACCAGACAAACAGATCCAGGGTACTGACTTGCATACGTGCATCTGTGCCCATATACATACAACCCCCTCAAAGCAAAACAACAGCCACAACCACAAAATCAGAAACCTTCTCCTTTCCCTCCTCTTTCAACTTCAACCCCTACCAAGAACAGTCTACCATAATGCTACCTAGGTTTCACTTTGCTCCACTTAGACTTTCAGCTTATCCTTGAAACACTCTGCACGAGGCATAAACCCTAGTTTAATTAGCAAAACACATGAACACACGCTTAATTTTCAACACAATTCCAGCGTGGTCCACACAGTCTTAAGAGCTCTGCACTTAATACAGGAGTGCTCAGCGGACAGAAGCTGCTTGTTTATAAAACTCCCCAGGAATTAAGACAGAGAGCATTGCCTGCAAGTACTTGGATTTTGGGATTTCAAACAAAACCTTTCAATAAAAAAAAAAATAATACTGAGAGGGAAGTCTCTCTCCACCATCAAATTTCACAGCACAGCCTAAGAGTGCAGAAACTGTCCCACAAACTGCCTCCTCTGTCATAGGCCAGCGTGCTAGTACATGCAGTGGGAGTTCAAGAGTCTGCTGAGAACACCCTGCTTATATGCCAATCAGTGAAACTGTACTTCAGAGGATGAAGAACAAGTACATAGTTGACCAAGAACAGGCATTTGGGATGGGCAGGTACGTCTGAAACAAGCTTTATGTTTGGCTCATGAAAGGAGGCAGCATCTGGAAAATCATTTTGCTGTCAGATAATGCACGATGTGTGTTTGGTATCAGTTGAGAGCATGTTGTGACTATTTCAGGAATAATATGCCCATCCAGCTACTTTATGTATGTGACAGCACTCCCCGATGCATCACCAGTGGCTTCAGGCCAATCTCACAAATATTTACCACCCATGCTGGTAGGCTACGGTCTGTTTGGCTGTGAATTCTCTCCTAGAAAAGACATTTGTTATGAGACATCTAATATCTTCATGATTGCATACAGCAAAATCCTTACACAGTCAGACACGTCTGCCACCACAGTGCAGACAAGCAATCAAGGACCTAACCTGAGGAGAGCACTCTATTTGGTGTCCTTAACGGGCTGTTATGTGGAGTCAACAAGTGTACTACTCCAACATGCATGAGCCATAAACCACTGTCCTCATCTTCAGACAACTGCAGACAGGCACCAAGCACAGGTTTGAGCACAGGGAGCATAAGTAGTTTTGGCTAACAGCTCAAATTCTAACCCAAAAGGGAGACTGAGGGAATCGGGGAGAATGAAGCTGGCCCGTTCACACAGGAATACTAGTATTTTCAGTCCTATTAACCTCACATGGCAGAGCCTAGGTCCTTACTTCTAATTATAGACCTGTCCCCATATTTAAAACACAGGGCTGAAAACAATGCTGCTCAAATGAGTAGAAATGAACAAAAGCTGTAGGATCCTAAAGGCCGATGTGGTGGAGCACAAACTGCCTGTGATAAACCTGGCTGAACTGTTGCAACAGACGATCATAGGGCAGCTAGCTACCAAAGCCCTGATACTCGCTGTTCAGGTGCAAAGGGGAGGGATGGCACTGTGATGTTGGTGGGAGCAATGCAGAGAACAAATGTTCCCCCCCTCCTGCAGTACCACAGCTGCATCTCTGCCAAGGGTTATACCTAGAAACAGGGCAGTAATAAGCTGACAGCTTGGTAATAATCAACCAGAGGGAGGGAAGAAAGGAATGAGGAAAGGAAGGCAGGTAGGGGTGGAGGGGGAAGAAAAAAAAAAAAAAAGGAATGCATTAGAGTTGTGGCAGCAGATTATTTAGTATATGTTAGGGAAATGTCAGAGTGAAAATTATGGCAGAATAAAGTCCTTGAGTCTGGTGCCAACTGGACTGTTACAAAATGAGCTTGTTCTTCATTGCTACCAAAATCACATGATGTCTGAGGCTGATGAGAAAATCTGAAGCAACTTAACAGGAGCCAATATTTTACTCATTCTAAATAACTTCTTGTATTTCCATATATCCTCAGCACTAGGAAAAGCCAACAAAATGAAGTGCTCTTAATAGTAACAAAGTAAATACACAGGAGGTCAACAGATACCTCTCCCAAGAACTGCTCCTCCGTAGCCTGGCCTTCATCCCCCTCATCCGGCACAGATTCATCAGATTCCACGGGAGCCTTTAGCAGAGAGAAGATGCCATAAAAAAAAGCCAGCAAGAGAGGAAAAAATACTTTGTACTGCAGAGTATAGCCACTTTCCCACCAACAATAGCCAGAACCAGACTGCAAATCAGAGAAATGCACTGGCAATATATGCTTGAGTACAACAAACATGGTAGAGGCCCTCCATTTTCTTGGTCTTTGTCATTACACAGTATCTTGTGCTGTTTTCATCTTAGCTGCCTAAAAACACGCAGCAAAACTTTTCTTCCCCATTAGGCAACTACAGATTACATCCAAAATGTCTATGGCACAAAAGCAATGCAGTCCCCCTGTTGTAGACTCAGGCCACTGCAAGTACAATAGGCAATGCCTGAAGTGCATTTATCACTCTTGCAGCGAAGAGTTACGGGACCATGCTCTCAGTCCTGCTTTTTTAAAAAGCCTGGGGAAGGTGCTGCTCTTGAAACCAGCTGCCAGGCAAAAAGACTCTGCCCTACCTCACAGGCAGCACAAAGCGTGACAGTGGGCAAGACACAGGCAGCCAAAAGGAAAGGTGGAGAGACATCACTGAGACCCTGAACTAACACCTGTGACTAAGAGCCCTTTTTTGGGGAAAGGGGGATATTTGAGTGGAAAAAAGTGGTTGTTTTTTTAAATAAGTACCTTCATCCTACTGAATGTAGGAACTTGTCATATGCTGGGTTATTTCTGACTTTGCGACAGCTACCAAGCAGAAAGAAAAACTATTCTTACTTTGCATATTATTATGGCATTATAGAACTAAACACAGTGTTGTACACATGTTTGCTTACCTCTCCCAAGTCACCATCTGCAAGACCCTCTTTATTCAGAGCAGATGTAATCTAGAAAACAACCAAGATTTAAATAAGTACCCTTTTATTTTAGAGAGGTAGACCTCTCACTGATCTCTCAAAATGCAAAACTGGCACATGTAGCTAGTATGTTGCTTGCAGAACAGTTAACATGAAACTAAAGCTATTTCCTTTCCCAGCCTGGTGATGAATTTACTGCTAAGCCCCCTGCACCCCAAACTCTGATGGAAACAACAGCTGCTCTATGCCTTTAAACCTTTAATTGTTAAATCAAGGGCCTCAAACCTCACTAGAGCTGCGGGAAACCACAGTAATAAAAATAGTATCAGAGCATGCAGGACAAAACCCTCTGTCTGCTCTGGTTAGAGAAAATGAAGCAGTGACAATCCTTGTGGAGCAGGGAGCCTGTCAGGAAGCTGTGGTTCCAAGCAGAGCAGGCATATGGCTGTGGGCTAGGATTTTCCAAGGTACGGAAGAGTTAAAATACCCATCTTTTACTGCTTTGCAAAGCAAATCATGACTTCAGATTCAATTAGGGCCCTCAAAAATGCCTTCAAAAATTTAATGTACAGAGTTTAGAATACATGCAGAAAATAGATTAGTTTGGCATCTGGGAGCCTGGGTTTCCTAATGCTGCTAATGTTATCTACTGCTTTTAGTATCGCAGGCTTTATTTTACCCTTGTAGGCTGGTTTTCACAAAAAGCTGAGCTCAAATTGCCGGACATCGTTTTCTCTTTCTTTTTTAATCATCAGTTTACAATAGAAAGGAGAAATCCAGAACTTGACTTGCATATGAGAATCACAGATTTTAAGAAGATAAAAACAAAACCCCATGTTCTTAACAGATTATTCCAAGAACCTAAAATTTATGACCCTTTTTTTACTTTCCTTACCCTACTGGTAACATGAAAAACAAATTGTGATTTAGTGAGTTTATCAACTGGGTATCACAAATTTTCAGACGAGCTGTCCTGTATTGTTTCTTGACACTAAAGAACGTGGATTCAACTTCACCATGGTATGCTTTGTTGAGAAACAGCTACATGAAAACATGGCCTTGTAGCTCCCCTCATCTGTTCCTCAAAAACTGAAATAATGGGGTAGGCCCAGCATTTCAGGCCACTCCATTCAGTTATGCCTATTTTCCCAGCTTCTCCCCATGCACAGGGCATATCAAACCCAGAGCAACAGCGGCAGTGGGTGCAGTCTGCATGAGGCTGCTCCACAGGAGCACTACTAAATTTCAGCTGGATTTTCTAATTGAGATCTGCTTTTCGAAAACAGGATTTCCCTTGCTGTGCTTGCCTTTGACTCACGCAACAACAATTTAGAAGCTGAAGACAGACTGTTAGCAAAAACATGATTTTTCTCCTGTAATCATAGTAAGTTTGCCCTGGAGGCCATTTAATTCATAACTATAATGACATTTTTATGGAGCCACTCTTTGAAAATAAAACATTAGTTTTATATAATGAAAATGAATCAAACGTTCAAATCCACTGAATCAGAACTGAAGAAATACTAGACAGTTCCTGGGTACAGCACTGAAAGCAACAAAGACCCAAAATGCACACAGGTATCCCTCTGTAACACTGAGATAAGAATCTTCTTCCAACTTGGAAGGAAGCTCTATACTTAAGATGTGCTTCCTGGTAATCCAAATCTTGCCTTTCCAAATAGGTAACCAGATTTGAACCTTGTTTTCCTTTTTTTTGTAAAAATGAATGGCATCACACATACAAAAAAGACTGTTCTAGGTTTTCCAAGGTAGTTAATGAAACCCTGAAGACTGCTTACAGACTCTTCAACCAGAAAGCCTAGAACCAGATCAGATTCCATGATGTAGTAGAAGGATGTCACATAACGAAGTTACATGAATAGCTTGAACCAACAAACATCAAAGTTTCTTGATGGGTGAGAATTTCAGATCAACATTGGACAGTCAGATGCAGACACGCCTCTGAAGTCTGTTGCCTGCTTTGAAATTTTCATTGAACATCCACATTGCAAGAAGATGACATAGATAATAAAAAACCCAACAAAGCAAATTGCTTACTGTAAGAATTCTGAAGTTACCCATGCATTGTTTATCTAGACAAATTTAAAGAGCAGAGGAAGATTTTTAGTGTCCTTTGGAACAAAAGAATTCCTTAAATAACACAACTATTCAAGTCAGTCATGTTTAAATGGAGGCTCCAGCACCATGGGTAACTTGTATTATGGCTATTAGGAGAGTTGGAGCACTGACAAATACTATCTGCTGGGAAACTGACCGAAAATAATGTTGTATAAAAATGTTTATTGTATTGAATAGCCTGTGGATACTGGTAATTTCTCTTCCAGTCCCACAGGTAAATGAGTACTTCAACCATGCATGGCATCATCAACATTTTAGGCTGTACTCTGCGGATACATCCATCAGTAAAGCATTTAACACAAGCACAGCTTCCAGGCACATTTACCTTCTTCCTCAGATCATCTTTCCTGTATCCCAAGAGCTCAAGGTATTTAACACGTGAATCTTCTTCAAAGTTCACCTTTAAAAAACAAAATTTAAAGAGTATATTGCAATTCACAATTTTTCATTTTGTCCCTCACTGGCTTTTTACTTGACTGGCACAAATTAGCCAGTGAGAGCTAGTGACTGTGGAGACTGAGTATAATAAAGAGAACTGAAAAGGTCTTCAGTAACTTGGGCACCAAGCAGGTAGGCAGGGCTTCAATCTGATAGTAGGGGAATAATCTGCTTATATGGTTCGCTTGGAAACCTCTAAATGTTCATAGTGAGCAGTGAAAAGCACATCTAAAGCTGTCCCAAAGCTTTATCCCTTGTCACCAGCTCCCAGTACAAATATGTATTGATGGGGGATGTCAAAAAACACAGGACACCTTCCCCCAAGCCTTGGCTTCTGCCATGATTTCCCACGAACCCCACAAACACCCCTGGCCCTGAGGACCCTCTCTCTTCTGGTGGGCCATTCCAACAACAGGGCTTATGGGCGCTACTCCCACAGCCTACACTTCTGGTTCCCAGCATCTCTTCTGCTAAAACAGCATAACGGGCAGAAGGAACCATTTCTGCACTGTCTTTCCAAGTCAGTGGGGAACTCCTAAACTGCTGTTATCCTGTTACCTTTAAGAAGGCCCACACGTTTTTCTCTAAGTCAGCCTGGGCCATGTCAATTTTCTTCTGGCAGTAGTTGACAAAGCCTTCTGACTGCACAGCCTCCTGCAGCTGGTTCGAGCGGGCCAGGAACTCCTTCTCTGTAACAACCTGGCTCACGTAGACGTGGTGACGCTGCTGCTGCTGCTCCATGCCTGGCTGCTGCTGAGACTTGGCATTCTCAAATGTAACCAGCTTGCCTCCAAACTGGAATTGAAGCACACATGCAGTATGTAAAAATACAAGTATACACTGGAGTGTATATGAAAAAGCATGAGCATACACATATGTATGCACATGATTTTATGTAGCATCTATATGCTTGTCGGCCAATGGACAAACATTGCTGACAACAACTCATTTTTCTTCCACCACCCCATATTTCTATGCATGTAAGGAGCTTGCTGGATAAATGGGTGTACATTCAATAAGATTTATGAGCACAGCTACACCTATGCCTGTTTTTTCTCAGGCAAAAGACTGAGTAGAAACTCAGAACTAGAGCTGTGGGTCTGTACGGTGCCCAGCATAAATGGAGTATCTCATGATATTGCAATGTAATTACTAAAGAAACCTATGCATTATTAAATAAATGCTCAAGCATGAAGTCTGCCCTGCTCTTGGCAGGTTGTTTACCAGTTAAAAGCCTACTGAAAAATGGGCAGTAAGTTGTGTCATCATTTGGAGAGAAGTAAAATCAACAGAAGAAAAAAATTAGAAGGGGCTTATTATATTATTTCATTCTATAGCTCAAAGTTAATTTACACAGGCCAACCCAATAAATGACAAAGTCAGCATTACAACAGGTAAAAAGCCTAGCCAAGAAAAAAGACTGACAGTGGCTCCTGGAAAACCAGGATGAATAAGGGAATAAACACCATTATAAAATGACACACCAGTCAGTGGCTAGGCAACATCACTTGTCTTTGATGGGAGAAAATTGCATTTAATTTGTGCATTGGATCGTGAATAAGCAGACATATGATGCTGAAGATCGAGCAGTATTTCGGCAAAGAAATCCATTTCAAGTGGACAGGCTAAAATCTTCAGGAGATCACTAAGAAATGGCCTGTGGGTCTAGAAAATAAGCCAAAGGTGGAGCCAAAGAGCAGACAACTCTGCTCTCACAAAAAGCAGGGCATTGCCACCCTCTCACCTGGCTCCTCTGCAAATCAACCAGCCATGGAGGAGCTTAGCCATGTGCTGCTACAGCAACTCCTGCTACCTTGATCAGAGCTAAACTGAGTATTCTCCATCACACTGACTCACATAATAGCTTCAAACTGCACTCAAGTCTCAGATACTTGCCCAGTTCAGTCCCGTTCCTCCTTCCCAATGTATATTTGTTTACTCCAAAGCAAGCACTGCACATAGATAAACAAAGCCCTAATCCCAAAACAGAAAGAATAAGTGCCTGTTGGCAACACAATACCTCCATGTTTCTTTTCCCCAAGCATTTTTGTCATGCTTTTGCTGGCTTGCTGTCCCAAGTGCCCTGCCTGGAAGCTGCTGCCAGCATCTCCCACCATGACTACAAAAAGGGGAAGTTCTCCCAAAGTGGAGCACAGCATTAAACTCCCCTCTTCCTAAAGCGTTTTGCAGGTGTCACCACTATCTCCCTGCCTGCCTGGCCAGCCATGCCTAGCCTTGTCTCCTGCTTACCGAGAACGATGCTCCCACGGGTCGCCGGATCCATTTGGGTGGCTTCTTTAGGGGCAAAATGACACTCTGTGGCACGGTCTGCTGAGGAAGCTGCAGGGGTGGGAGGGGCTGTCCCGTACCAAATGGATCGAGGTTCCCAAAAGACGATGAAAGCTACCATAACAAAACGGGGAAAAAACAAAAGCAATATACCTCCAATAAACTAAACAAACATTTCCTTGCACTGGATCGGTAGTCCTGCAAGCAGGGCTGCAGACAGCCACTGAAGACTTCCCGTGAGCCCACGTTTCCCCTCCCCCTCCTCTTTCTGTCCATATTCTTAGCTGAACATTTCTCAATACCTGGTCAACTTGCTTCTGCCTCAAGCCATCCGTACTGCCTCCCATAATGGAGTAAATGCAGATCCGCCCATCGAATGAAGCCGCAGACAAGACAGCAGGGTTCCTGGGACACCACTGGATATCAAAGCACCACTGTGTGTTCGTGGGCAACTCATACAGCACCTGGGCAGCAAAACCAAGTCTAACAAATCAGGGCTTTTATGAAGCACCACATCCAACAGCAACAATTCTCCTGCCTGCCCTGAGACTGGTCTGCTCTTCTTGCTCCCCAGCAGCCTCCACATCACCGTGCACACTAACAGTGGGCAAACTCTCAATTGCCAAACAGGAGATTATCACACACCACTGCTTGATTTCCTTCTCCTCCCATTAAATCTTCTGTTTAATCCAGACAGAACGAACTATGCAGGTGGAATATTATGTCTGTGCTGTCCCACTGCAAGCTGTGAGCTGCTGCTGATATTCATACTAGCTCATTCAGACATGTCCAGGCTCCAAAGTAAGTCTATTTTCATAGGAAAATTGGAAAAGTTAAAACCTGTGCTCTGGGCAGACAGCCTCTCCTGTCCTGGAACAGACAAGCCTACCACTGCAGCAGACATTTAACTATAAACTAGGAGAAACTCAAAGAGCAAAATGCTAACTGCTTCGTTGTCTCCCAGGAAACTGTTTTCTATTTTTAATAAAAACATGTAGTATGATTCATCCACATGTAAAGCCTTCCTAACAGCATAGGATCCAGCTCAGGTAATTCATTTACCACCCCACAGCTTTTGCACTTTTAGACTAATGTTTGAATTTTAGAAACTTCTTGCTCTGTCCTCCAGGATTATTGCCCACTGCAGGCAAGGAGCCCTCCAGCGTGCCTGAAGCCCTTCTCGTGGTCTACATGCAAACACTCAAATTGTCTGAAAAAAGGATCTGCATCCCCTTTGAAAGGTATCCCTAGGCCCAAAAGTGTGGGGTGGGAGCACATTCAAGTAGCTTTCACTGATCTGCCACTATTG
>VZTQ01014779.1:64861-169406 GCA_013400755.1 Pelecanoides urinatrix
GTTCCCCCCCCAACTGCTTATTTTTAGTCTGAGAATTAAAAGTAATGTTAACCCAGTCCTTGTTGCACTGTTATTTGCAGCTGTCCTTAAGCACATGGACTAAAAGATTTCCCAGCATAAAAAATTAATATAAGACATAAAAAAATCCTATACAGGTATCTTCAACTAAGGTAAGCATCCTCCAAAATGCCCACATGATAATAAACAACTCGGACTAAACAAAGTATCCAAACCCACAGAGTTTAAACTAAAAATCTTTAAGCTGAAGATTACTTCTCATCCCATTTCCTCACTTTGTTCTCTCCAAATTATCATGCAGTAATGAACCCATTTTCAAGTAACCACAAACTTCTTGTGCAATTTTGTAACAGCTACAGAAACGTACATGCATTGAAACAACTTCCTCCCATTCTTGTATCTCCTTCACAAGGCACAAAGTACAAAAGGCTACTGTTTTTCCCCATAGATCTTCTTTAAAGACACAGGCTAAACACTGGCCCTTAAGTATAGCAATTAAACACTCCCTGAAACCCATGAAGGTAACTGACAAACCTACTGCCTCATCTTCTGACTTCTCAGTAGTTGCTTTTTACCTTCCTCCTATTTTCCTCAATCTGTACCTTCATGATCTTCAGATTCATGCATGCAGTGATACATGCAGAGGAAGACTAGAAGACGTGTAATGGTTAAGGATATTTTAAAAGTGGTGTAACCTGAGAGATTCAGCTTGTTATTACTTGTTGCTTGATAAAATGCAACATTTCTCAAAGACTATGGGGATACTTCAGGTTTCCCTGGCCATAAAATCCCACCACATGAAGACATGAATCAACTGCTTGTGCAGCCAGCCAAAACTGCAGGTCTGTTGTGGACAAACATGACTGCACATCCAGGGTTGCTGCATGGGAAGCAAAGCAAACCACTCATTGCATGGACCCGTACATGCTTGCACTTACAGGCACAGTCAGGAAACCGCACTCCAGGGGCTAGAAAAGTAGCAGCGTCCAGTCACCCTTGTATGGAGCTGGGCAAAAAATCATGGCTAGACACAAAGTATGGCAAAATAGTCACAACTGACTTCCTTCCAAAAGTGTTCACTGAAAGCCACCTATGCTGCTGCTCAGAGAGTACCGTCCTTAAGAAGATGGGCTCCTGCTGTATGCTTTGAGACACAGGCATATCACAAGGAGGAAAAAAATCTCAAACCCCACAGTCTAATAAGCATGTTACAAAAATTAAGTACCAATAGAAGGCTTATTTTTGTTGACCTTCAGGAAAGTCACTAGAGAACAACTTGCAGGAACATGTTTTTCTTTATTTTGATATGGAGAGATCTACTGTACCACCCCTTAAGGACTGTATCTAACGTTGCCAGAAATGTAACTCATGGCTAACTACGATTAACTGCTACCCAAGTTAGACTTGAAAAGGCTTTCCCCGTGCCCCCCTCCCCCCGCCCTCTGCTTCAGACAGCTTTAAAACTGTAGGTTTCAATGAGCTCTCAACTTAAGTGACATGTATATTTCTCATTAGTCTGCTCTGCACTATTTAAAAAATACAAATCTGGTACCTGTGTCTTCACTCCTGGTGTCATTGGCGTGGCAAAATTGTTCAAATCCCAGATGTAGATTTCGGACTCATTAGCACCAGAAGCCACCAGATTAGTCTGTAAGACACATTAATAGATGTTAAGAGTATTTCAGCATCAGCTTTTACAGTCTTAGCTGCTGGGAGGCATCAGATCCACAGGACTCTGCCAATTTCTCCTATCAGCTCAGGATACAGCCTTTGACTTACACAGAGCAGCTTAAGGAAAAAGCAAGTTTTTTTGAGATTGCACATTAGACTGAGTTAATTAAAAAAAATTCATACACTGCACTAGACTGGCATGCCAAGACCAAAATTCCCATTTCGTGGAGTGCTCCTCCACTGCATGGCAAACACCCATGAGGAGGCTGCAGAGGCGCAACCACAGACAGGCGAGTGGAAAGCAGTGATGCTTCTGGGAGGGGCAGAAAATGAAGTGATGCTGTATCTATCACCGCAGCAGAGCTTTGCTCTGGGCAGACCACGACATGCGGGGCCGGCTGGAAGGAGTGTGGCAATTGTGCCTCCAGCAGTGGACAGTACCCCACCCACAGTGAATGCAATCACATAGAGCAATCCTGCATCTGGGATGCAAAAGTCCAGGCAGGGGGACACGAGCCGAGGGCACCGAGCGTCCTTTGCTCACATCCAAAGGCTGGTGACAAGCAAATCCTGACTTCGTAATGGGCAGAAAGGGAAAGGAAGAGATTCAGAGAGGATACAATGAACACAGGGCGGCCTTGTGAAAGCAACTGTGCAGGGACAGAAGTGCTATTTAGGAAACGAATTCAACTGAATTATTGCACAGCTGGTGGGGACAAGGAAAAACCAACCCACTGTATCTAGAAGGAAGTAAACGCTCATTAGTGGTGGAGGAAAGCTTGTTGGTTTTGAGAGCTCTTCTGGTAAAGAGGCCACGTCACCGTGTTTCCTGTTCTGTCTCCTCTTTCCAAGTAACAATACTTAGAGGTCTTGAAGACAGATCCTACCCAACCCCCAAAAGGAGATACCTAAAATCTGATGTCATTGGAAACATGAGTGAGAGCACGGAAATACTCCCCGTGTGATAAGAACAATATTGGCACAGTACGCAGGAGCTAAAAAAGGAGACTGGCTAAAAATACCACGGAAGACCACCTCTACTTTACATGTAAGCTGAGCTTAAAAAGACCCACTAAACTGACAACGTAAACTGACAAGCGGAAGGAATGAACCAGACACCTTAAACTTTCATTCCCCATCCTGAAATGCCAGTAACAGGACAAGTTTTTCCTACTAAATACAAACAGACACTCAAACACCAAATTTACTTCACGCTTTTCAGGGAGGGGAAATGGACAGAAACATTTAAGGTTACAAGACAGGCCACTCACAGTATGTGATGAAGAACAGCAGGAAACCAACCTGGAACATATTGACATCGAGCGCTCTTACTGGTCCCGTGTGCTTGTCTTTCTGGGCAATTATTACTTCAGTGTCTCCAGCTATGATTTTGGCTGGGTCGTACAGAATGACATTTCCGTTTTCACCCCCGGCAATCAGGACTCCTGAGACTCTCTCACCTGAGGACATGCTGTGCGGCCCCCAAATCAGCTTGTGGTACCTGTAAGACACAGAGGTCCCCACAGTCTACAACCATCCACCACCAGCTCCACATACACTGATGCATCCTATGTTGCCCANAGACTGACAGAGCAGACACGTCAGAGAAAAGCACTGCATGCATTTCTCCTTAAGGATGAGTTTCTGTACTTACAACCCCTTCTGTCAGAAAGACAACGTGTCCCAGTTTTGCTCATTATCAAGACACAGGGTCACGACATGCACAACCAATAACCTGATATACGATAACATCTCTCATCTCTTGGCTGCAAAATCAGGTAAGTGCTCCCAACTGCACATGATTTTGAGCTCACCTTTGCAAAACACTAGGAGTAATCAAAGTAAGGACTGTAAGCCCATCCAACTGCAGCCTGGAGGTAAACCTCTGCTATTTGTGAGCAATTCCTCATACAAGAGAAGAAAAAGGTGGAACTAGAAAAATTCCAAATGCTTTTCTGTATCTGTGCTTCTGGATGTGCAAGCATTTCACCTGCTGTACTGGAGGCTCAGCAAGTAGTTTATTCACACCACAGACACGTGTCTCTTGGACCACAATCTATTTTCCATGCTAAATCAATAGGAATTAAACATACTTCCAGAAATGAAGTATTTTCACACCACTGTGTCCACCTGCAAATACCCAAATTTCCTTCAACTCAATGAACCTGCTGTATAAGCAAAACTGCATTCCTGTGTATTGAGCATTGCAAAGAATGAGTTTCTTCTACATAAAATGACACACTGTCACATATCAGCTCTTATGCAAGCAGAAAGCAAACCCACATTGACTGGAAGGTGGCAAGGAGATACTTTAGCATTCACCGTGTTATTAATCTCTTCGTTATCTCTGGACAACCTTCAAGTAATTTCTTTAATCACAGCAACTTCAGCATAATAAAATACATACTGCAGAAAGCTAGACCAAGAAGAGCATACGCTGGGTGAGAAATACTGTAACCATCAAGTGCTCAGTCTCCTACTGCAGTGTTCAGATTACACTGGGGGTTCACCAAAGAACAATGCTACATATGGAAATTGGTCTATAATACCAGACAGACCCTCTCTCTGGGTACGATTTTTATACTTCTGCACCTAACTATGCAAGGTTACGAGAAATGGAGTGACCTACAGGATTGTCCAGGCACTAGTATTACACCACCAGCAAGATTCAACAGGACTTAAGATAATCCAAAATGAAGGCAGAAAACTGTGAGGAACAAAAACCAGAGTTAACTGTGCAATTACTTTCCTCTTGCCCTTTGCTCTTTCCAAGATAAAGTATGGCTTTATAAAAGCAGTGCAAAACTTTCCTTGGAGGACAATTAACAAAGCTTGTTGCAGGATTTATCTTTTGTGGGTTTAATCACCTGGACATTTTCATTTGCTGCAAACCAAAATAAAGCCTGACATACACATTGCTAGCTGGGGCACTTCTTGTATCTTTAATTAAAAAAAAAAAAAAAAAATCAACCTCATTTGTAATGCATTTTCTGGGACAAAGTCAAATTCTTGTGTTGCTCACCAAGGGCAGTACTTTCAAAGGAGCACTGCATCCTGGCTATAAGGAGTGGTTTTTGAAATTCAGTAAGCAAATGTCACTTGGCAAGCCTTGAAAAATCTCAGTCATACTTAAAACAAGGGAGAACAACGAAATTTTAAAAGATCAAACACCTCATCCTGCTCTCAGCAGGTCAGTAGGACATGTTAACATCAGCTTTGCCCACAGTGCAGGGCATTAAACAGAGACTGTGGCTGTTTCTCACAAGCCCCACATACTAAAACACGGACAACTGCAGGGCACAGATTGTGAGCTGCCTGCCAGCCCCAAGAACCATTACAACAAAACGGACATGGCACAAAGCCAGCAGCCAAACACCTTGTGCTTCCTCTTGCAAAAGCTACCACAACCATTATTTACCCAAATCAAGAGAGCATCCCTAAGCAGGGTCACAATCTTATTGCATGCAAATGCACACAATTTCAACCCCCGCAATTTCAACACTTAACCTCTAGGAACCCAGCAAACTGCATTTGGTCAAGAACTTTAGGAAACAGTTGTAGGTCCTTAGGTCTTGAAGTTACAGCTTTAGAACAGATAATGAAGACTCAAGTCCAATTGATTTCTACTCACATCAAAGGTGGGGGAGATGGCAATTGCTTCTCTAGAAATGTCAAATTCTCACTTGAACATACTGGCAAAATGCTGTAATTGCCTGCACCTTCAGTCATGCCATTTCGGGTCACCAAGGGAAAGAGTGGTTATGCTGACACTGTAGCTGGTATGAAAAAGTCATGGATCTAATCCAACAGCAATGAAAATGCTCACCTCCTTCTCTACCTACAGAAACATTCTGCACTTCCATCTGTTGTTTCAGCTCACCCACAACGAGCTGGACCAGCCACCAGAGAGCCGCTAAAAGTGCTGCCGAGGTGGAAATTGGACGCTCTGATGCTAACAATATTTCTTTGGACAAGCGCACGGTAAGGAACTAAGAGCTAAGTGGAGTTGTACAGTCAGGAACTTAGCTTCCCAGCTGTGCAGTGAGGTATGATACTACACACACAACATGACCCAGTTTAGCTATGTTACAGGAGTCTCCCTGAAATACCTAAATGTAAACAGGATGGGGCAATGTGAAAAGTTGTGACTGCATTTTCGTAATTTCACATTTCCTTCTGTTCTCTGGAGAATCCAGAGGCTCCCCAAGATAAACTGTCTGCATACATATTCAAACCTATCAGCCAATGTCAGAGCACGAGCTGCTTGCAACTCCTCGGAGTCCAAGCTCACTGCCTTCACAATGACACCTCACTGTCCCACGACATCAATGGCACTCATGCACCTTCATCCTTCAGCACTGAACTTTTGCTCCTCTCCTTAACAACTGCAGATAAACCGCATGAAGTGGTCTTTCCACACGCACCATGTGTAACAGTTCCACAACCATTATTTTTCCCTTACAACACCACTGCTTACCTGTGAGAGGAGGAGAAGGTGGCGCAGGACTTCATATCCAGCAAAGGGTCTGATAAGTCCAACTCAAATATTTCTAGAGAAGCACTTGTACTGAAAGTTGCATCCAGCTGCTGAGCTGATGTACCTGCAAAGAAGCGTGCTTGGCAGTGAGAAACACATGACATACAAAAAAGCAACGGCAAAAGCAGCACAAGGAGGGGCATAAAAACATCATCCTTGCAAAAAGAACCCTGAGATGGAGTCAGGATTCTCTTTCTGTTATTTAGATGTAGTTCTACATAACTCTCCTCCCCATGGTTCCTCCTTTGGGGGTTTCTTAGCCAATATGAACAGGAAAAGCTTTGGGCAAGTACCTCTCTCTCCCTGACTATGTACAGAAAGTGATCAAAGTTATAAACAAGCAGCAAGGGACAGTGAACTAGCAGTTAGGATTGCTGTCACCTTACCCTGGCAGAAAGAAGAGGATGCTTGCTGTCATTTGCAGAATGCAAAACATGTTTTCATGCACGGCACAACTGGAGAACTCCACTAAAGGCACCGCACCATACAACCTGCTCCAGCCTTCAGGATGTGAAATAACTCCTGCAACTTTCAGTTATGATCACTTCATGGCAGTCATCACACATAGCCCAAGGCCTGCTAGCACGTGCTTCCCGGAAACTCACCTGTGGCCAGGTAAATGGGGTGCTGCTGGGCAGGGCTCCATGCCTGCATGGCAGTACGATCAATTTCCTTCAGCTTCATTTCACTAAAACAAAACAAACAAACAAAAAAAAAAAAACACCCAAAAAACCCACCCAAGAAAGATAATGCTTAAGTGGAGCACGGGGAGACTGCACTGCCATGGATTCAGCAGCTGCATTAGCGCTTGGCAGAAGCAGCCAGGGAGATCGTTTTCCTGAAGACATCCCACAGACAGACACCTAAGCCATTCTCTCCAGGGCACACCCGGGGGAAGGGGAGGAATAATCCTCCGTTGGCAGAATAACATTGACAGGTAGAGGAAACTGATGGCTGCTGAACAGACCATAACACAGGAAAACGTGGGCAAAGCTTCAACTGCTCGAAAAACCCTCTTCTAGCAGCATCAAGGCACACATCTGGCACCCTACAGCAGCTTTCACCCTTAACCCACGAAACAAAACCACCCTCGAGAAAACCCTCGCTAGACCCTCGCCGCCAAACGCTTTCAGCAGCCAGCCGGATCAGAGCACGAAAAGCGGTTAAAAGCCTCCACCGTCTCATTTTTGGGTCTTATTTCAACACCCCGGGCTCCCCCCGCCTCGGAAACACCGTGCACGGCCAGCGGGCGCCGGCGCACGACCAACCGTTCCCAACGGACCGTTACTGGCCCGTTACGGCGCCCGCTGGCCGCCTCATCGACCAGCAGCTACGCCCCGTTTCCGACAGGAACTGAAGGAAAAAAGGTGGAAAACGAGGGTTTCCCCCTCCTCACCTCCACGTCCCCGGCGCTCACCAGTCCCCAGCCCGCTCCAACGTGGCAGCTGCGGCACCGCCTCTCGCCCGCCGCCGGTTTCCGGGCGCGCCCCGCGCCTTCCGGGCGGCGGAGAGCTGAGCTCCACCTTCCCCTGCGCGGGAAGCGAGCGTGTGTGTGTTGCGGGGTGGGGCGTGTGGGAACGCGTGTGCGCAGCCGCCTCCTTCTTCGGGGTCTCCTCCGGGTTTCTCGGGGAAGTAGCAGCGATCGGCCCTGGGGAAGAGGGAGACACGGGTTAGAGGCGCCCACCCCGCTGGGGTTTAGCAAAGCCAGGGGAAAGCGCCTGCAACACGGGGGCTCCGGTGCCGCCTGTCCTCCTCAGCTCAACGGCAGTAATCACGGCGTTATCATGATGTGAACAGCAGTGAGGCTCATCATCGGACAGGGGCCAGACCCACGGGCGGGGGGGAGGGGGAGCTCCTCCGCCCTTCGGTGCGGGGGAGTAGCACCAACACGCGTGGCCTGGGGACCCAGCCGCCGCACCCGGCGACCCGCCGGCTTTCACAGCCCGGAGGGGGCGGGGCTCGTGGCGGGGGGCGCTTCCGGACGCGGCCCCTGACCCACCTCTCACGGCAGCCAGAGCACAGCTCCGCTGCCACCTCCCACCGCCGGATTCTGCGGCCGCTCAGCGGGCAGATGCTGTGCTCGGGGCAGGCGCTGCCCCGGCCCCATGGCGCGGCTGCGGCTCCCGCCTCTGCGAGACTGAGCGCCCGCGTACAGCGGCCCTGCCGTCGGACATCGCTCAGCCGTGCACCGCGGCCCTACCCCCACCACCGGCCACCGCGCGGCGGGAAAGACAGCCCTTTTTCCCGGCCCCGCTATATATAGGGACGGAAGTGCTGCTCCCATTGGCTGCGAGCATCACCGTTTGTCATTGGCTGTTTCTTCCTCCACCGCTACTACCGGTTGGCTTGGTTCTCTTCCCATTCCCACCATTTGCTTCTCTGCTTACGTCAAACCGAGGCGGAACTGCAGCACTGCGACAGACCAGCAACGTCCGCCGCGCCCAATGGAGAAGCAGCTTCCGACGGGAAGGCTCAGTGGCCGTGGCTCGCGAGCCAATAGAAAGGAGGAAGCTGGGAGGGCGGGCGGTAGCAGCCAATGGGCGGGCGTGTTCTGTGCTGGGGCGGGGCGGCGGGCGGCTGTGGAGCAGCCATGACGCGGAGCTGCTCGGCGCTGGGTTGTACCGCTCGCGACAACGGGCGGAGCCGGGAGCGCGGCATCTCTTTCCATCAGTGAGTGCGGCCGTCCCTCACGGCGGCACCCCGGACGCCGTCCGGGCGGCGCGGGCGGCCGCCACCCTCCCTCCCTCCCTCTCTCCGTCTACCGCAGGTTCCCGGTGGACGCCGCACAGCGCCGCGAGTGGATCCGCGCCGTGAACCGGGTGGACCCGCGGAGCCGCCAGGCCTGGCGGCCCGGCCCCGGGGCCATACTCTGCTCGCGGCACTTCGCCGAGGCCGACTTCGAGCGCTACGGGCTGCGGCGGAAGCTGCGGCGGGGGGCCGTGCCCTCCCGCTTCCCCCACCCGGTGCGTGCCGGTAGCGGCCGCGCTCCCCTCTCCCCCCGCGAGACGGTGTGCGGTGACCTCCCCTCTTCCTTCCCTGCTAGGAGACGCTGGGCGCCGGCCGGAGGAGCGGGCCCCCCGTCCGAGCTCTGAAGCAGCCTCTCCCCAGCCCTCCCGCCGGAGACCACACCTACAGCCTGAAGGGGCAGCAGGCAGCGGGCGGGGAGGTACAGCGACCGCTGGAGACCCCGCAGCAGCAGCTCCCTGCAGCCGGGAGATGCTCCCCCGCGCACCGGCCCAGAACGGTGGCGAACGTCCTCCGGGAGCTGGCAGAGAAGCAGCAGCTTTCTGAGGAAACCGTGAGTTTGCTGCAGGCCCAGTTTTCAGGTACTGCTGGTGGAGTTTGCTACGGCAGAGTGCTTCAGGATCTGTACTCCCTCACCCCAGTTTTATGTATTTGTTTGACTTTATAGTATCGGTAATCCTTCTAGGTCCAATGCTATCGCACAAAGGCTTTGTGATTTGTAGGTCCAGAATGCAACAACCAATCCTGTAAAGAATTAAAATCTCCCTGAAAAATTCAATTCCTTGAGGCTGGCTACAGTGCTCAGGTCAGACCTGTAACCAAGGCTGTTAAATCAAACTGTGCCACTGTTCAGCTGACAGATGACTCAAAAATAGAGTGTATTTAACTAGGAAAACCTTGTCTTCTGTGCTGTCCAGAAGCCATTTCAAATTGCAGAGTCAACTGTAAATTAATGGCTTCTCTCCTATTATGTCAATTTTTAAGCAGCACTCACATGTAAGACACAAGTCTTTATTCAAAACTGTAGAATGACATTAGATAGGAAGAGAGGGAAGAGACGAGTTGGGGACTTGGCTTCAGCATGGTAAGGCACAGACTCCCTGGCCACTGCCTGTCCCTAGGAAGAGGTGAGGCACGGGGATAGTATTGCTGAGCTGTACACGTCACAGCAGCCTTCAGGACTGAGTGGTTCCAGAGGCTACCCTGTTGCCTTGTATTCTGCAATGTGTTTGTATTATGCATCCCTCTGTTAAGTTATAAATTATATATTTGCTTCACTAAAGCTGACCTCTTGTTTTTTTAAGCAGATTTACCTTGTGAGTTGCACAACTGGAGGCAGATGGCAGAATACTCACCAGAGATGAGGCAATTTGCTTGTATTCTCCACCTCTACCATATTAAGGCCTATGATTATCTCCGGAAGATTTTTCCCCTCCCTCATCCTTACAGCCTGACAAAGCAAGTTTTTATTCATTCATTCATAATGTATTTCCAGGTCCTCATGTAGAAATAGGTGTAACAGATCTGTCCTGAAAACATTCAGCAGTAGTAGTTTTTCCCTACTTTGTTTTAGTAACAGAAGCAGAGTAGGAAGCAAATGTCAAGAAATATTGATACCCCTCATCTCAGAGAGCTGGTATGTGTTCATGCATGTGGGTCACAGCATAAGAATAACACATTGCTCACATTAACAATTTTAGAGTAAGTGTGGAGTTTGCTAAGTATTCCCAGACGAGTATGGGTGTGAAAAAAGCTACATTTCAGGGCCTCAGCTGCTGTATGTGTTTTACTGTTCACTGGGGAGGAAGGAGGAATACAAAAAAGCAGAGGTGCTTTACCAGATTGGCACATGCTCTCGCCCTGTGATGTGCAGTGTAGGCTTGTGAGAGGGGAGCGATGAGCCAAATACTGGAAGGGCGGGCAAATACGAGTAAGGTCATCTAAAAAAAAGCAGCAGGAGGCAGTGTTAAGGGAGCATGGGTAGTGCTCCACCAACAGCCAGAACCAAGTGAGGACTGATAGGCAGGAATAAGCGTCAATAGAGGAAATCAAAACCAATAGGTTATACATTAAAAACTTTGGGACTGTTTTCTGGAAAAGGGAGAAGTCAAGAAGGGAACATGAGAAAGTGAAGGACTGCATAAAGCAGTTAGACTAGAGCTTTGGTTTTTCTCACCTTGCCCAACAGGACTCTGAAAAGTTAGTGAATATTGACTAGTGTCTGTTTCTCCCTTTTACAGAAGGGAGATATTTCTGTATCACATAATTCAGTTGCGTAGGCTCAGAATTTACTACCTGAAGTGCTGTCAGACCTATTAACATGGAGTCAAGTTGTAACAGCACACAAAACAAAAGCTCAGCAAGCTTTCCCCCTACAGGTTTTGAGTCTCAAACTCCTGTAGTGCAGTTAGAGGATGCCCAACAGATACACACATTGTGCATGCTGGCCTGTGGGGGTTTCACACCGCTTCCTCCAAAGAATCTGCTCAAAGAATCTTCTGTGCCAGAAGGTAGTGGATGTCTTGTATTGAGGAGAGTAGCATTCTACATGGGCTGCTGAGGCTTTCACATCTTCCAAACTGGATTAGGATGTACAGTGTGGAGAATGCCAGTTGGGAAGGAGAGCAGCCTGGTGGTGCTGGCCCTCTGCATAGCCTGATTTGCACTTCTGTGGTTTAATTTCTTTTTCCTGTTATCCTGATCTCCTACACATTGGAGAGGCAGGAAGCTGCTTTGTTAGTCCCCTCCATGGTCAGTACTTTTGCTTGGGTTCCCATCACTAGGGTGTGAGAAAAGAAACTCAGACTATGTGTTAAGAAAGGCAAGGCTGCTTGCTTTATATGCTGTGACTTAGCCTGCTCTACAGCTCCGGATGTGGCTGACCATGTCCTAAGTGGTAAAAGGTGCTGACTGTTGCTTCAGTTTTCTCAGAATCATATCTTCTAATCGCATCCTCCCTTTTTTCCCAGTTGGCTGTCTAGTAATGAGGCTGCTGCAGGCTTCAGCAACAACATTTTTCTCCGCCTTCAGGAAAAGGTGGAGAGAGGGGAACAGGCCTACCGCTACTGTGCCCTGATGGTACAAGACATGCCCCTGCAGAAGCAGCAGGAGTGGGACCCACAGACCCAGCGCCTGATAGGCTTTGTTGACTTGGGAGCAGGTGTCCTTGATGCTGACGAAGCTCCGCTGGCCTCAGAAGCGATAATCCTTATGGCAGTCGGCATCTCAAGTCCCTGGACAGCTCCACTTGGCTACTTCTTTGTAAACAGCACAACTGGCCACTTACTTGCTCAGCTGCTTCGTCAGACCATCAATAAGCTGAACAACATTGGCATCACAGTACTGGCTGTGACGTCAGGCACCACCGCTCGCGGTGCTGACACCGCCAGAGCTCTGGGGATTAGGATAGATCCTGAAAGGATTCAGTGCACTTTCCAGCATCCGCCCGGCTCTGCTCACAGCATCACGTACTTCTTTGACATTTGCCATGCACTCCAGCTAATCAGGAATGCTCTGCAGTGCTTCCAGAAGATAGAATGGCTCAGTGACACCGTGCAGTGGCAGCATGTGGTGGAGCTGGCAGCTTTGCAGGAGCAGAGGGTATTAGAGCCATGCAGTCCCAAGTCAGGTGGACCTGGGAGTGAGGAGAGTTACCACCTGAAAGTCAACCTTGCTACTTTGTTGTTCAGTGAGGGTGTTGCTGATGCACTGGAACATCTCCAGTACCTGGGCCTGGCCTCATTCCAGAACTGCAGCGGTACTGTCAAGTTTGTGCGTTTGATAAGTCATCTGTGTGACATATTTCATGGCAGAGGCCCCTATAGAAGGGGACTGAAGGGGCCTTTGCTAGCTGGAAATTACACCAAAATAAGCCACCTTTTTAATGAGGCCAAGAGCTTCTTTGTCACCTTAACAGACTCTATGGGGAGATACATCATTAAGAGCAAACGCAAACTAGGATTTCTGAGTTTCTTGCTCAATGCCGAAAGTCTCAAATGGCTTTACACCAACTATGTGTGTCCAGAAGGCACTCCTTCCCACCACCTCCTAACCTATGCCTTCAGCCTTGACCCACTGGAGCTGTTTCTCAGAGCCCTCCAGCAAGCCTGTGGTGGCAGCGGGAGCCCCACCTGCACTGTGTTCCAGGCCGCTTATCACAAACTGCTGGCCAGCTGCAGCCTGGCACCAGGCTCACCACACAGCAGTGGCTCGGGCAATACGAGCTCCTTGGACATATCCCTGTCTCGTAGGAGAGATCTGACCCTTGGCAGCATTCGTGCTCAGTATAACCCAGCTTGTGAGAGGACACTGGCAACAGAGTACCCCTATTGTGCAGGCCTTCTTTTGCATGGCTCTGCACTGAGTAATGCGCTGACAGACCTATCCCTGCATGCACAGAGCATCACCTGCACTGCAGGCTTCATTGCTGAGCAGTTAGCTTCTGACTTGCAATGTGAGGTTTGTCTTGCTTCCCTCTTTGAGTCAGATGAGAGCAGGCTAAGATGCAGGTCAGTGCTCTACATAAAAAAGTTAGGTGGAGTAAGTCTGCCCTCGGCAAGCATGTACCACATAACGAGCATTTTGGAACAAGTCCTAAACCAGTATGGCAAAGTAGGAGACGGCAACAAAAACACCAAGCTGTGGCATTTGTCTCTAGAACAGAAAGTCTTCCAGGAGCTTCTGGGAGAAAGTCCCCTCTTCCCCACCCTCATGAACCATTTATTTGATGGGGAGTTGTGCATCAACAATCACTACACAATCTTAGTAAAGGAAATAACACGATGTTACTTAAACATCAGAACAAACCATGCCAAACACCTGAACTTGAAATACCATTGTGGAAGGCAGAGATTGAAGAGACTGAAGGGAAAACATTTGTTTCCATCACTACTGGGTAGCTGTCAGTCAAGCCAAACCCACGTGGGGTCTTGAGTACTCATTGCTGTTCCAAGGATGGCTGTCCCCTACTGAGGCTCAGTGATGGTCAGATCTAGGCAACACACACAAGGAAATGATGTGGTGTCTTCCCATTATTTGGCCAGTAAAATGTGTTGATAAGTCATGATGTGTTGGGCCACTGCAAACCATCTGATCAGTGTTTGGCTGAGTAAAGCAAGGAAATTTATCTGATCTGTGTTCTATCTAGCAATCCTGCAAAGCAGCCACGTATTTCATGAGACTCGCATGGTAGGTCAGGATGAGCAAGGGTTGTTCAAGATGCCTGGGAAAGTGGTAGGGGACACTGTAGTGTCCCCTGGAGGTGCTGGGTGGGTTAGTGCTGTGAGTGCTCTTGCCAGGAGAAAATTGATGCATCTTCCACACAGTTGCAGGGATCATGTGTGCTAGCAATTTGATTTCACCAGAGCAGATCTGCTTTAAACAAGCCAGAGGCAAGAAAGCTTGCAGAGCTTTTACTTAAAAAGGAGAATAAAGGTGTGAAAAGAAAATGGCACTCAAGTTGTACACAAGCTCTAATCTCCACTCCTACATGTCTCATCAAACAGCTAAACAAGCTGTTTAAGTCTAGGTCCCCTAGAGGGGAGAATATAGTATCAAACTGCATGCTTAAAGCCCCATGTTTTACAGGTGAGGTAGTGGATACTAAGCAGAGAGGCTGTTGTCCATGAAGGTGAGACAGCAGGGCTGAGGCTGTGACCAGACTATTGTGTCCAGCAGCGCCCAGGGGCACTGACACCCTCCCTTCTGGGCAGGAGCCCCAGGCACTAGCAGATGGGTGTGCTGCAGCAGGACGAGCATTTCAGGTCCCATTTCATGGCCCCATCAGGTCACCCACTCAACTATGCCACATGGCCTTGTGAGTTCTGCACAGGGCTGTCTCCTTTTCAGATGTTGTTTCCACTGATTACTTGAATCACAGATTTGATGCCACCAAGTAGGACAGGCTGCTTCAGTCAGTTCATTTCTGTGGCAAGGGAGCTGCCTCAGTAAGCAGTGCTTTACCTGGAATAGCAAAGTTTGGTGTAACTGCTGCTAAATGGTTTCCCTTAGCTACGCAGAACAGCAGTTGCATCCATAGAGCTGAAAGGCAACTATTTCCCACAAAACTCCGGCTGTTCAGTTACTTTTGAGCTGCATGTTGGAGATGGCATGAAAAATTCCAGCCCACCATGTCCCAGGGCTGGAATAATCAAGGTGCCATTCTGCCTACCAGTGACTTGACAAAACTGTCCCTGTAAAGTTTGGGTTCTTCCTCCTCTCCTTAGTCCTACTCACTCATGGTTGGAGCAGAGCTGCTGCATTCAATTCCTCATGCTCTGCTTTGAGAGCAGCAGCGCCACAGAACTTCATGCGTTCTCTGCTGGGAATAGCAAACCAAAACGTCTAGAATTTTTTTTCCAGTCCCATTACCTATGCAAAAAGCCATGTTGAAGCCATCACTGCCATGGAGCGATTCCAACTACAAGATACTCTGCAGGAAACTGTTTCCCTCCCATATATATGCAATTTTTAGGATAACTGGCAAAATACTGCTGAAATCCCAGTGGTAAATTGGTTGCACTCGTGTAATGTTGTAACTTTTGAATTGCCTAAACCTCCAGCCCCAATATGAGCTGAGCCATAGGAAACAGGCACTTCCTTGCTGGGCACTTTTTTCGGCTGGACGTAAGTCTGCTGCCACTTCCTGTTTACATCTGAGGGAGCTTGTCTTGCTTGATTCATACCGAGCCTCCTCCCGAATGGGAAGCTCTTGCACAAAGACACACATGAGCTCCTTGCTGCTGGGGTGAAGTTGTGAACATGGCAGGCGTGCTGCGCACAGGGCCTCCCAATCTCTGAATTTCCCATGAGTTTTGTGCAGTTGCTGGCGATAGATGAGCTAAGCCGGAGAGCGCTGTGCAGACAGGCTGACGTCAGGCTCTATGCATTCCTGTGGCTGACCTGCCCGTACCCATGACCACCACAGGTTACACATCCTTTTGTAATTCACTGAAATACTGATGACAGAGGTTTTCAAGAGATGTTGAGGAAGTTTTACAGGGCTTGGCAGGATGATGTTTGAGCAAAAGCACATTATTAGAAAAAAGTGTCGTAGTTACCTAATTAACAAAGCTATCCGATATTATAAGAAAGCTTGACAGTTGTTACAGGAACCCTGTACCAATTGCCATTATGTTCCAAAAATACAGACCTGCTGTTGCCCACCACAGATACTGCTAGCTGTGCTCACACTGCAGGAACTGTCAGGTTTCAGGGGAATTTTTCAGCATTCATAACTCCACAATTGCCACTAAGTGATTTTCTGCACCACTCCTTTTGCCACAGTGTCTTTTGGACACTACTTTCTCTCCCCAGCAATTCCTTGCTCAGACGTTCACCATCCCTCTCTGAAACACCCTCAATCTTGCTAGCACCACACCCTCCATGAGGTCCATACAAGCCTACCCGTAAGTCATTTTGATCATCTCATTCTTTCTCTCAGTCCTTCACTGGAGCCTAAGGTAACTGACAGCCTTCCCTCACGGCAGCTGGTGTGCTAGGGAGGAAAAGCACAGTTCAGTAACATCTTTCATTCGCTCAACATCCTAACAACGCTCCTAAGGCTCCCTGAGCATTGATTGCATACTATCTTTACCAAGCTGCTAAAAAAAGCTGAACGTAGAAATTGGATGCACAAAAATAAAATCAGGTTTTACTTTGCAGAAACAAACCACAAGCTCTCTTAACTGACTTGTATTCCTTAACGCAACTGAGTAATATAGCTTTGCAAGAGCTGCTTACAAACCTCCTCCCCAAGAGAGACATAAAAAGACACAAATGCCACAAGAAAACAGCGCATTGCATCCTGCTAACAAGCAGTCTAAGGCTCTCAACAAAGCTTTGCCTCAAAGTTTTGCCTGGGGTCCTCAATGAGCTCTGTGTAGCACCCTGCTGTCTTCAAGGGCGCTGCAGAATGGCCTCACAAGTCTTTCTAACTCAGTCTGAGCCTAACTCTTGTCCAGCCAGAGCATGTGAAAAAGCTATGCTTTCTTATTAAAGAGTTTAAAAGAAATTGAGAAATTATCACATGGGCTCACCTGGTGCTGGCTTGATTGGCACATTTTGGCACTTTATGAACTGTGCCACGACGTGCCATGAATTGCTATGCATGACAGTACACCAATAACCAAGGGTTTATCTCTGGTAGGATTCGATCTCATACTGAAAATCCAGAAGTGGATCATCAGATCCACTTGCATCAGAAGTGGGCCTAGTGTTACAGATTCATTTTGATTTTTCAGTGAAAATCTCCTGTGTATATTTGTCAGTGCTGAAGGAAAGGAGTGCAACAAAAAATCGTATTTACAGAATAGTATAAATGTTTATTTTTCTTTGTGATTTATGTGACTTTTATTTGTACAATATAGAAAAGTGTATTCTTTGAATAGGTCTAGTAAATATAAATTTAATTTTTTTTACTTTCAGATGTAAACAGAACTAGAAAATGAACCCTTGCCCCATTCCCAATTATTTTTATGTAACTGGATGAACTTGACTGTAAATCTTGTCCAGCAGTTTGATGCAAATGGCTAAGGAAGTACAAAAACCAATTCACACATTCTACACCAGGGAGAGGGGAGAGAGGAATCCAAGCTTAATATTTGAAAAAGCTTGTTCAAAAGAAAATAGAAGAACTAAGAGCATTTGATTGCACCTTTGAAGTCTTTACAAGCAAAATATTCTCAAGCAATGCCATCATACATAATTACAACTGTAATCTAAATTTCACAAGTATTTTTTCACACTGTATATAAATACACATCACAAAAGGTGCAATTTAGAGTAAGACAGAATATATACAAAATTAACATGGATTGAAGTCTAAACAAAAGAAGGCATATTGCAATCTGTTTGAAAAATAACGTAAGTAGGTATTACTTTATTCACTTACACTAATTTACATTTATACAAATCTTACTGGACATACTATATTAGGTCACTAGAAGTAAACTGAATATCTGCACTATCTACATGTAAAGTTACTGCACTGATTTTTTAGTAAATCCAAGTCCGAATTATGAAAAAAATAGCATTTACTTACATGAGAGGTGGATTCCCTTTTCTGAGATTTGCACAAATATACTTGCTATTTATGCTCAGGGAGATGTTAATAGCAGACAGGGCCCTTCAGACTGTGACTGGCAGGTCAAACATTGTCTGCAATGGCCACTCAACAGGCCTGCCACCACTGCTGGCTGCCTCTGAGGCCCTTCGTGCCCCTGAGGCATTTCAAGGAGGCACAAGAGAAGGGTCAAGGAGAAAGGGCCTTCTGCTCAGTGCACAGGACCGTGGGGTGAAGACAGGAGTGGAAGCATCCTCCCATCCTATTGCCATCACGTATGTAGGCACTTAGCTCCGCTGCTGGTTTGCCTAGCCCCTACCTTTCCCCAGCCTGGCCCTGCTAGAAAACCTGGAGGAAGAACTCTGCTGCATTTCTCTGTATTTACAGTTTTACACGAGGAATACAAAATCCCTTTTGGAAAAACGTAGCTAGTTCAGGCTGCAGTGAGTTAGGTAATAAAAATGCTTGTGATTAAACATCGTTATTGATATTCATGGTAGGTAAGTAACCTAACCAGGTTAATTTTGCAAATGTGTTCCACTATCAAAAATGTGATCTGAGATTGCCTGTAACAAACTGAAAAAATCCCCTGCCCTAGTCTATACACAGCTATAGTTGATTCTCCCTGGCCCCCCAGTTTGTGTAAAAGGATCCATGCGTCTGTTTTGTTAGCAAACCTGATTCTGAGCTAACATCCTCTCTGATCACGGCTCTCACAGTCATTCTAAACAACACTAAAAAAAACCTTACGCCAAGTAAATTGCCAACATACAGAGAAGCAGCATCCCGAAGACCCAAAACCAGGCTGAACATGATCCCTACCTGCGTTTGCAAGTCGATTCGGATGCAGATTGTCTCGAGTCCTCATTAAGACTGTGGTTCCACCATCTCCTGTGATCTCAGCTTCTCAGTCTTAAACACTTTTCCAGTTACTGCGTGATCCTAGAAAACACAACGGACTGCACAGCCCTACCTCCAATGAGGGATTAGGCTGCTGCAGGCCTCTGAAAAACCGAGCTTCACCTAAGCAACAGCATCCATCGGCTGCACACTTAGGTAACACTGTACAGCAGGCAGACAGTCCAGCATTGTGGCGTGGCTGCTCTTCCTCACTTCTGAGAACAGGTCACGGTCTTCTCCTTCACGTTCCAGCTTAAGAAACATCTGAGCTCTCAGCCACATTCCGATCAAAAAATTCCCATTAATTCCATTTGCCTCTAAACTCCTTGGGCAAGATTCTCCACCACTTTGCCCAATGCTAAATCTGCAAGCAACTCCTCTGTATTATTGCCTGTGTATTTCACAGTGCTCCATACACTAAAGGAATGTGCTGTGTCAGGTCCTAAATACAAGTACTGCCTTCCATTTAGATGCTCATTTTTACACACTTCCTTTCAGAACTATCTTGGATACACTGATACATCCTTATTCGCCTGTCGCCAAAAGCATCACCTGGCTGTTGACATCACCTGTGTTTTCCTGTAGGCACAAAGTGATGCAACTCCATACACTGTAAATAATATATATTATAATAATTTATATATGCCCTTCAGGCAATTATTCTGGGGGAAAGGGGAGAACACATCTAATTTTTAAGAAACCCAAGGTAAAAGCTGTACATTGGGAAGAAGAATTGTCTTAAGTAGAAGAGGATTTAGCTAAGATTTAAACGGCCTTACATCTTGTTATAAAAGATTTTTTTGTTTCAGTCTTATACAGGTCAATTTACAACAAGCACCAAATTAACAAATATTAAATCCTCTATGCCAAACCAAAGTGTCCCTGTGCCTTAAGTGTTCTGTTCAGTCCACTTCATTGTGGCTCATGTGCATGAGTCAGCAGTTCATGGCACAAGAGTCACTTTTGGACTTCCCTGCAGAGTTAATAACTCTCATCAAACAGCGTCCAAACTCCTCCAGGATCATGCGCTCTGCTGCAGCTTTTGACTTGCCCATCTTCTCCGCTTGCTCTGCCTGTGCGAGAAGGCATTCGCAGGTTGCATCAGCTACCTCCTTGGTTACAAATGTAAAGGGCAGCCTGAAACAAAGAAAGATCCACTCACTCTCAGTAAAAACACACAATGCACCTAACTCCAGGGCTGGGCAACTTTTTAGTACAAGGACTGATGAGATTTCATCTGTCCCATTGCTTCCAAGAGCCTTTAGACAACCAACAGGGAGTGAGTAAGCCACAGTCACAGTCAAATGAACTGGTTGACCATTGTGCTTTGGTGTCTGCCTCCATTAATGGTACATTTTGAAATAGACTTTGAAATGCCCAGGTACATAGAAAAATTCTCCAGCTAATACTATAAGGGCAGCTCAAGGATTACATCCTCTCAGTAAATGGGACACTTGTACTTCATGCTTTCTGTAAGCATATGGGCAACCATGAGAAGACAACGCTTAGTTACGTGCTTGAACACAACTAAGCTTGGCATACTCTAGGTTCCACAGAAAGCATGGTTGCATGAACAAAAAGCTCCATTCCCCTGAATGTTCCTGCTTCTACAGCTTACACAGATAACATTCAAAGATGACAGGGACATACCTGTCACATACATCAGAAAAAACGTGTTAGAAGCAACTGAAACAGGGTGCTGCATTAACTTACTTCCCACCACCACTGCTGAGTGCTGGTGTTGGCCTTGTCAGCAAATCTGAGATCTGGGAAGATAACTTGGTCTTTGCAGCGGTCTGCTGCTGGACTCTAACTTCTGCAGCATCTGCTAAATGCATCAATGTCTTTCGCTCTGGGCTTTCTTCAAAATTTTTACAGCCAATGCATTTGCATATGGAAGAACACATGATTTTTGCCTGAAAGAAACAAACATGAGAAACTTGTTGCAATCTTCAGTCCCTTTAAGACAAGCCACAATGAAAAGGAAATCTTATTTTAATCTCTTATCAATTAGCCACTAGAAGAAACCCCCAAATAGTAGTTTTCTCCCTAAATTCTCACCTCAAACTGAGATGCCTTCCCAGAACGTATACTTGAATCAAATGCAAATCAATGGTTTCCCATTCATTCCTTTCTTCACCAACCTACTTGTTTCTGGTGGAATTTAGGTGGTTGAGCTATAAGAGGTCAGTCTGCCACTGTCTCTACATCCACAGATTGATCAGTTAGCTGACACAACAACTTTTGCTTTTGTCTTCCACAGACATGTTCTATCCCAGAGCATCTGTGGGATGCTGCTTCAACTCCTCCTAGGGACTGTGGTGCAGTAGATTTCTTTAGGAAATACTGCTCTTCAGTAAAGGACAAATCCAAGCCTAAGTTCAAAGATGCTACATGGTTTAAAATTAAACTTATACAACAGAAGTGATCAATTTTGCCATATACATGGCTTTCTATGTGCAAACTGCTGGAAGAAGAGATAACATTCTAGCAATAGAAAAGAACAGAAAAGAAAACGTTATAGCAATACAAAGAAGAGACAAAGCAAATCAGAGAAGTTGCAGCACTAAAGGGAAAAAGTCAGTATCTTTAAGATGAGATAATGCTTCGTACCTCATAACATTCGCAGTAGTTTTTGAGACATCCCGAGCGTTTACAGTTACACCCTTTGCTGTGTCTCCGATCCGATTCTCCTTCCTTTCCTTTCCCTATTTTGGGCTTGAAGGCTTCAGGGTTTCTGTCAAGGCAGGCCTGTCAATGCAGACCCAAAGGGTCAGTCACTGCATGCAGGGAGCAGAATTTAGAGGTGCAATAAAAGAACTTAAGCCTTGCACATGTGGGAGGAGATCAGGGCATTATACACCCACTCTGCCCCACGCCATAGCTTGAGAAGACACAAGCTAAACGGCTTTCATCCCAGGGGCAGGGGAAGAGGCCCCTCACCTTTATTGCTTTTTGCCTATCATTTTCATGGTCCAGGTTGTTATAACAATTTGTACAGTTGCAGTTATTGCAGAATTCACCATTTGCAAAACAATCACAATACCTGAAACAGAAGATGCAGAAGGCATTTGTAAGTGTGACCATTACATTGGTGTTAGTATTGATGGCAGTAGCAGAACTTCCTAGTCTGGCGATATGCACATGCACCAATAAGGGTAAGGGTCACCCTATGCTCAATTCCACGTGTACAAGTGGTATCAGCCTCATTGCAAGGCCTAAATCCTCTAGCGCAGGTCTAGCTGCTGTCTAAAGACACAGGTATAGCTGTAGGGTGTCTGTCTGAGCTGATGTTCACATAGCACAGGTCCCCATAGCAGCAAGAGAAGCTAATAAGACTTTTTATAGGGCAACTTCTGGGTGGCTGACCCACATATTGAGGGCCATCCTGCCACAGCCACCTCATAGCCAGTTCAAGTCTGCCTTCAGGAGCTCTCATACAGCCAAAACAAATGGCAAGCAACTGGAGTGCCAATCAAAAGGCAAACTGACTAACACACCAATGAGCCTTTTTTTGTTAGTCTTGCCCATCAGCTGTTTGCAGCTGTGAACAGAGGCAGAGTTCACCAAAGCAGGGATGGAAGAATAGAAAAGGAATAACAAGTGGTACACCTCATAGGCTTTGAAGCGCAGGTAACTAGGGAAAGGATCTGAATGAGGATAAAGCTGCAGTTATCAGAGACTTTTTAAAGGGACAAGTATGTGAATAAAAAGCAGCAAAACGTTGACAGGAAAAGCCAATCACATTGCCATGGCTCTTACGTACCTCTGCTACCTCCCACCAAAAACAAGATCTCACCATCCCACAGATCCGATACATGGAACCACCACGTTCATTTCCAGCTCAAACATGGCTTTGGGCCACGACAAACTCTGGTGCATTTCAATGCTTCCAATACCACCTCCAGCTATAGCTGATAGAAACTGCTGATCCTCTTCAGTTGCTTTTCAAATCCTGCTGGGAGCCTATGTTCATTTTTAGGAGCCTAAACTCCTTGCAAAACTGGCTTCCTGTGGCTTGCCCAGGGTAACACTACAAGAACTAGATTAGGGTTGCCCTGGAGTCCACTACAACCCTTCATCTGGTTGAACTGCATTTTGGTGATTTTTAGCATTCTGAATGGTCCCAGGGACAAACTACATCAAAAGCTTTTACAACCTGTAATAGCTCTCCTTTCTGCCCTGTTTAAAATTCAGTAATGGAATGGCCCTGGTTTCCAAAACAAACAGCACCAGCATCAACCCAGAGCATCAGTGAGCAAATAACTTCTCCGAGTTCTCTTCTTTGTAGAATAGGCTTATATGCCTACTTTCAACATTCATTTGGGAAAAAGCAACTCCCCTTCCAGACAGGAGGAAGTTTTACTAGTGAGAAAGCACCTTTGCCAGAGCGAATTAGCCATTTGCTCTGCACGAATGCCTAGCCATTTAAAGATACAATTATGGTAATTTAAAAGAAAAGTTTGTTTCCAAACAGCATTCTGAAGGTGCAAAGCATTACCAGTGATGCCATTACTCTCCCTGAATTTCTAAAGCATTCAGGCATCAAAGACTAAAATAAGTGGAAAACCCTAGGCATCTAACATACATTTGGCACTATGAAGTCAGTCACGTATGTTGTAAAACATCTGAAAAAACAGCTACACATCTTCCCATTTACCATGTCTTCTGTGCAACAGACAATTTTGAGGCTAGGAAGCACAGGGCACACCTCCCCACAGAGGTGAGGTGCATTACACAAAAAGAAACCCAAACTGAAAAGTTTAAACACGCTTCTTAACTTGGGTTCACATACTGTTGCATCACTGTCCCTTTGAGTAGCATACCATCAATTTCTTCTTCATTGTCCAGGATTCAGGGAACCACAGATTAATTTCAGTATTTCCTCCTGTTATTGTCCCAAAATCAGTAAACTGACTTTGCCTCAAGTTAAAGAACCTTAGCATCTCGTCAACTTAAAATGCTTTTATGTCAAATTCTTACAAAGACACTGTATTGGAATAGCAAAATATCTCTTGAGGATGAGCAAGACTCAGACCTATCAGTGAAGAATCACTTGTCTATTCAGTCATTTAAGAAAAGATACACAGTCCAATTTTTCTGAAGTACTTGACACAGCATAGTATTACTGATGCACATCACTAAAGTATAGTAGATGCCCACTGATGATACCATAGGATGTCATTTCACTCATAGCAACAACAACGCAACTACAGCTGCTGAATCAAATTGGCTCCACCATGCAACAAGGCTGAAAAGTTAGAAATTTATAAAATGTTAGGGTCCATATAGGTCACAGGAGTTGCAAAATTACACAGGCACCGCAATACCTCCACCAATATCAAGAGCAACCTTAAATTAGCATCTAGACATAACATTTCTGACATACTTAAAAACATTATATTCTGATACTTGGCATAAATTTGTGATGTCAAAAATAAGGCTTTAAAAAACCCCAAAACAAGCTGTACTTACAATTTCAAACATAGAGACTTCGTACAATTGCAAGGCTTCCTGGGTCGGTTTGCAGATTCAGAAGGAATTATTCTATGGGGGGGAAAAAAGTGCATTTATATACACGCACACTGCTTTATCAGTTTATTCCTATTTTAAATTCAAGTAAATAGCTCACAATAAAAACTAAAAAAAAAATCTTTATATACCCCTTGCATTAGGTTTTTGGCTGACTGCATTTAAGTAACTATTATATATATAGTGCCTTTCCAACACAGAAAGAGCTGGGTTATTTGCTGCAAATCTGGCTGCATGCCTAAAGTAGAAATGAGGCTTAAAGCTAGAGGAAGCATCATAACTGAAAACTGGAATCGGGGAAAATTTCTGCAGAAGCCCTCTACATGCAGGAGGACTAGATCCAACCAAGGTTCACCCAACATGATTGTGCCTTTCCTTTTGTTCTAGTTAGAATTAAAAAAACAAAAAAAAGTTCCAGAATAATGGGAAAGCGAGCCAAAACACGGTATTCAGTTTATAGATAAATTTCTTATCAGACACAGTCTTTAACTGCTCTTAAAACTCAGATTTTGTGTCACTAATCGCTTTTGATAAGATTAATTCCATCCCTATCTAGCAATTTCTGTATGTAATACCAGGGAGGTTAAATCAAACCCATTCGTTTGAATAGCTGCATGTGGATTTGGGATTAGTTTGCATTCGTTGAGGTTGCAGCAACAAAAAGCATCTTGGCATTTACAGTTTCCAGCAAACAATAACACAAAAGGACTGTGCAGAACAGCTAAGCCTGCTGGATTGGCAAAGGGAAAATAATACATATGAGCCGTTATTTTAATCCTTAAAGGAAAAATACAAGACTGAAAAACCAAAGCCTCCTATCAGGATCCATTTTGGGCTTTAGTTCCATTTTGCTGTTTGGCTGGATTTCTGCATATGCTAAGCATCTAGCTTTTATATCGTCCAGGACCTCTTTGCAGCAATGTCAAGAAACAGTTGAAGCCTGTAGCTCCCAGGTGCTAATGCAAAATGAAGAATGAGCAACAGATTGCAGGAAGTTGACCTGAAAGCTCCACGAGTTCAAAAAAACAGAAAACACAGCTTTGATCAAAAGACTGGCTCAATTGTCAGACAGATCCATGTCCTTTAGTCACAGGTAATAACCACACCACAGTATACTTGATTTATTTTGGAAAATCCCCCAAACCAAACTCCAGCACCTCAGCTCCCACCCTTCCTTATACTGGGACTGAAAGAAGATGCTCATTCAGCAGCCATTCTGCAGGGTTTTGTGGTTCCCCCCTTTTTTTTTTCTTTTTCTTTTTTTTTTGCTGCAAAGCACTCACCCGTTGAATGGTAGCCGTGCTTGGGACTGGATACCAGATGTCCCTGTAAAGCCAGTGTTGCTTGCTATAGATACATATGATGATTGCTGTAGCTAACAAAATGAAAAGGTTAATGCGTAACATAAAAGAAATTAAAGTATACACAAGAGAATACGTAGCTAGTCTTTTAATTAGCTTTCCAGATATTGTTATAAAAATAATACGCTTGTAAGCAGTTTTAGACATTTTAGAACCTGGACCAGGCAGCAACCTCCTGCCTCCATACTTAGCATAAAACCCTTATTTTAGATACTTTTGTTCTCTATTACAATGTCTACAGCCATACAGATAACACAGACACTACACACAGAAATGTTCAGAACACAAACAGTTCCAGTTCCTAGAAACATGCTCATTTTCCCCTTCTTTTCCTAAGCAACCCTGCCTTTAATAGAGCAGGATCACTTCCTGCACAAATTACTTCAGTGGCTTCCTTAATATACAAGCCACTTATTACAGAATTAACTAAAAGCAAGTAAAATTATTTACATTCCAACTTCTCAGCATACCTGGACCCACTTTTTTTTTTTTTCACATTAAAAAAACAAAACTTCATAAGAGCCTGCCAAACAACACAGTTTTGGGCTACCTTCTTTTGTATTACCTACACGCAGGCATTTTCTCCTGCTGGGACAGGTTCTGAAGACAGATTGGCACATAACAAGATATCGACCCACTGGGGCCAGGCCAAAGGGGACAGATTGTGTCCGGAACACAAAACCTTTGAGGATAGGTCCAACAAATGGTATTATTTAGTTTAAGGTAAGATTTGTGGAAGTGGACTGCAATGACATAGTAGGAGTCTTCAGGATCAAACTGACAAAACCAGACAGGAAACAGAAATGGGGTTGATACCAGTAATGCCATAAGCTGACAGAGTCCTTGTTTATGGATCAAACTGACAAAACCAGACAGGAAACAGAAATGGGGTTGATACCAGTAATGCCATAAGCTGACAGAGTCCTTGTTTGTACAGACTGGCTGTTCAGCCTTCAGCATGTGATTTCATTTATTCTCCTTTTCATTCTGAATGTTGGTCAGATTTTGGTAAAGAATAAAAAACTAACCCCTAGACCTGGGTTGGTGTGACTGGTACCCCCTGCTCCTGACCCCTGGTAATGTGGTTAGCATAACTAACACCATTTTATAATGCAAGCAGCCATTCTCTGTGACTGAGCGGGTCACATATTTGTTCCCTTTCCCCTCATTATCATGTACTGAAGGTCCTGTCAACCAAGTAGACAAACCAAACAGATTTCTTCTTCCCCTCACTACTGGCCTCAAGATTCCTGGGCACCAGGCTGATTAAGGGCTTCCTTACTGGCTGTGAAGGTCTCAGGCACCCGGACAACCAGGTGGTGGCGATGACTCTGTCACAGAACAGGGAAGCATAACAGCACACAGAGCACTGTCTGTGAAAATCAAGCAGTTACAAGTCCTAAGTGAGGAACTGGGACCGGAACTGCTGCTGGACAGCGAGACCCATGACCCCCTGGTGGCCAGGGACACCTCCACTGACATCGGCTTCCTCCGAGGACTGAATGACTGACTCGTATTCTTTTATATGATTTTCGAGTCTAGATTATAATTGTTATATTGATAAAGCAAACCATGTATTAAGATCTGACCCGATCTGCAGAGGGTCTAGGTGATTAGCAATTATAAGTTAAGATCTAGGTGATTAGAAATTGTAAGTTAAGTTGTATTATAAATTCTGTACTATGCTACTTACAAAATTGTACTATACTGATTCTGCTTATAGAAATCCTGTGCTGTTCTGATTACAAATTCTATGCTATGCTAATCAAAAAATCCTGTTAAGAAAATAAAGCTTTAATTGTAACTATGATTTAGTGCCATCACCATTCTGCCAAGGATCCCTAAAAGAAACTGTCCATCCTCTTAGTGTCAGGTGACAGCTGGGGAGCAAGAACTTTTAAGAGGAAGGCAGTATGTTCCACAACAGCACTATTTCCTTATTTGTCTCTGGGCTAACACCATACCTGTGTGACATACTGAGCTGGAAGGACTGCATACCCGACATTTCCTGTGCCAGGTGCTGGTGCCAGTACAGTGCCCGGTGGGAGGTTGGTGAGGTTGGGCTGTATCTGTGGCAGTGGAGTGGCTGGCATAATAAGTCTTTGCTGGGGCTGACTAGTAGTAACTATCTGGGAAGTTGGGTTGATTGGTTTGGGCACCACCTGGAGAGAAAAAGAGGTCTTTATGAAATCACTGTTTTGTTGATTCAGAATGCACTTTTATTAATAGAACATTTCAATACAGTGCTGAAACAGGACTTTTTTTTCCGTCCAGCCAAAATAAGTCAGTAATATGCCTTTTCATTAAGCTCACCTGTTTCACAGTCTGTGCTGGCACTATGGGAACAGACATCCGCACTGGGGTCGCGTTCACCACCACTGGCTTCGCTAGTATCAAGAAACAACATCACATTAACACGCATTATTCACTCGAAGTCCACAGTTCAGTCCTCCAGACTTTCACATGCGCACAATGCAAAGGCACTTAATACTGTAACTATGCATTGAGATTAACTGACTGAACTCATGGCACATAACACTTATGTCTAAAGAACACCTCTGTAAAAAGGTATTTGGCACAACAGTGCATACACACGTTTCACAGCAATGCTTAAAAACCAGCTTAGGTGCAGAGTTCCTCTGGACACTGGATTTCCCTTGGCAAGAAGAGAATAGAGAAACCACAGCTTGGTTTTAAATCTTTTATTCCATCACAGTTCTGAAAAGCATGGACAGAAACCAGCAGAAATATCTGGCGCTTCTAAAGCATTTTACATGGAAGGATCTTCATGTTGCAGGAGTTTTGGCAATATGTTTGTGAGCTGTCCTGGCTTCACACTTTTCATACAGAGGATCTGGGACTTGCCACGAGTCACCCACAAAGCTGGTAAACTAGGGCAAAGCAACCTAAGATGCTCCAAGGATTCAGGCCCAACTACAGAGCAATTTGACAGAGAAGCATTTCCACATAGAAACCAGAGGTAACAGTAGAATATGAAATTTACAGGAGTCTTACCACAAAACCAAGTATATCTGGCAGTCTTGACAGATCTCTATTATGTACTCATTTTAATCCTTACAAAACAAACAAGAAAAAAACCCAAGAAAAACTTACTTCAGACAATTCATTAACACCAGCACTTACCCTGTTGAAGAGGCTGTGTATTCGTACTGGGGTTTTGACTGGCCGATTGGGTTGAACTATTGGCTGTTGTGGCAGTAACGAGTCTGACATAATGGAACTTGCTTCCAGGTACCTGAATCTGCTGAACATTGGGTGCAGTTGCCAAGGGAATAATTGTTTTAAATTGAGATGTACCCACTCCTCCTACAGTAATGGTCTGCACTGCTGATTTCACAGCCTGTTAAGCCAACACAAGGCAGAAAGAACATCAGTATGTTTATTCCTCAATTTGTTAGTGAGCAACTCTCTAATCCATTTGTATCCTTGAGAAGGAAGTCAGTTGTCCCCATTTTTGCTTTCAAAACTAAAACAGATGTGAAGAGATTAAATGCCTCTCAACAGCTCAGAGCAAACTCAGTCCCATTTTCAATGCTCTACACCAAACACCAGAGTAAACCAATATTTACATGAGTAGGGTGACTCAGTCCACTTCCCCAGATACATCTGCAAAAAACACTTCAGGTGACTACAGAGAACATTGCTCAGTTTGTTTTCAAAATCGAGCAACAAACAAACCTAGAAATATTCCTACTAATAAAAATACATGGTAAGAACTTGCAGAACTGTTTGTGCTGGACTGCGGCATGATTTATCTCTGTGTGTACAGACGTGTCCTATTAAGACAGTTTGGAATTAATACACAGAAATCACTGTGCAGCCCTTGAGAAGGAAATGGAATAGAGTCCACAAACTGATAGCTGAAGACATGAGAAAGAGGGCACAAGCTCAAAAATGAAAGAAGCAAGAACAATGAAGTAGCAAAACAAATTTATTAAGAAAAAAGCAAAAAGGGAAAGAAAGGGAGGTCAGCAGTCCAAGTGGAATTTGTAAGACTTTATCTTTCCAATTTCTCTCAAACTACAAACTGATAACAAGCGTTTGTTTACACACATTCGTAAGTCTACCGGTTTGATAATGGTCTCTTTTTCCAGCCTTGCTGACAACCTCAAACCTCGGTTTATTCCTCCTTTTTTCCTTCCATCTCACTTGTTTTGGAGCTCAGTTTTTTATTCTCAGTATCTTTTAACATCTGTATTAAATGTATCATTGTCCTTGGCATTAAGTTTTAGTATTAAATTTGGTTGATAGTATGATGTGAATTCTTCTTTGAACATTTTCCCAGCTTTCAGCAACTACACGAATGAAATCTCAACTTGAACATATTCCACTGGAAATATAAGCCTGGTCTTTTAAAAGAAGGTGTTTTCTTGGGAATATTTTTCTTTTAACATACTGAAACCTCAATAACCCAGAGCAATTCAAAATAAGCATGATCTGCAAGCACAGTCACAGCCTAAGTGTTATTATCACAGGGAGACCAGCATGGCCAAAGTTCCCTCTAGCACTCAAATTAGTGGCTGCCATCCAAGGACAACTGGGAAAATTGTAAAATTCAAGTGACAGTTCTTCTAAGGGCATGGTCTTGAGCCCAGTGTAGAGAGGTGAAACCCTTGTATTGTGTCAGATAGCTTTGGATCAGAAATCAGTATGTATACCACACAGCTATCTCTATTTTGTCACTTAGGGTGCTTGCATTGGAGCGACTTAACCTTTTAACAACTGTTTCAAAAAGACAATTTTGCCAGTTTTACTTTGGAAAAAAAAAAAAAAATTCAAATCATGCTGGTGTCCACATCCCCATATCAGCATTCCAATTATCACCTGTAGCAGTAAGGTAAGACTGGCAAAATCTGTCCGAGTCTCTGGTCTCGTGCTGTACATGCAACTGTGTCCACTCCCTGCTATATCCACTCTGATTATTTACACTCATACGCATCCCTTTATGTTTACCAAAACAGGAATACAAACATTAAGATAGAAAAAGATTCAGCTAAGATTACAAAAGAGGAAAAAAGTAAGAACTGTAGTTTGTAAGAAAGGTCAATTTTGTCTTGTCATTCATTAATGCAAATCAATTTATCAAAGCTATTATGGAAAACCCTCATATTTTTCTAGAAATGAGACACAGGAAATTAGTAATTTCTAATTCTGTAGGTCTCAGACCACGACATCTTGCTTATGCAGACCTCTACCACAAGAATATGAACTCCATTGTTGCAAACCTCAGAAACACCTGGAAAGCAGCCCTAGTCAGTGGCATAGAAACACTGGTAGAAGAGATAGAACCACGCAAAAAACTCTTCCTTGTGTCACAGGAAGCCTTTCAGATGACTTGGGAGATTCAGTATACAGAGATGAGAACTTTCACCAAGTGGGGATTTCCAGGTTGGAAAGCTGCTTTCTAACAGCATGCCCTTGTATGGGCTTGCAATAGTTTGCACCCCTCGACTGAAGAAACACGTGCTCCTCAGGGCAATGCTTTTGCCAATTCTTAAGCAAACACTATTACAAGAACACCTTGGGACTGACCACTGCCAATTTGCGGTTCACCCCTCCAGTTTCCTGCAAGTGATGAGACAGAGACACGCTAGAAGACAAAGGAAAGTCAGTCTGTACCTGGGCAGTTGTGTGGTTGACTATAGCCTTCCCAGGGGAGGAAGGCGCTGACTGTTGCACTGTGAGGATCTGCTGTCCTAACGCTACATTCAGTGGGACGCCCACCGTCTTCTGGGGGGAGTTGGGAGGCTGGGAGGCCACCGACACCACTGTTAGCTGCTTGGCAAAACAAGGAAGCAGTTTAAATCCCTGTGCAGGATACAAGACCCTGTACATACACATTCCCCTCCTCATGGAAGTACAGTTCTCCACCAGTACAAAGAGTTCTTTCTGTGAACAAGGGTGCTGTATTTAATCACAACTCACACAGGTCTGACCATGCAATAACAGCACATAGACACATTAGAAACTTCAAGGAATTGCTGGTTTCCAACACCAAAAGGCCTCTGCAGAAAGCTAGCACTGCTTCTAGTTTTTTCTTTGTTTGGGTTTTTTTTGTTTGTTTGTTTTAATGAAACTAGCCAACTGAAGCCCGAGTATTGTCAGGATGGATTTTCTGAATAACAGCTTTATAATCAGTACCATGACTATTTCATCATACATGGAAATTTTAAAGGAGAGCTGTGGAGAGAGGAAAAAAAACAATCTCACCTTACATTACTGATTCAGCCAAAGTATAAGAACATCAGTATTTTCAAATCTGCTTTCCAGATTCGCATAAAGATCCAGTCTTCTGATCAAATTTCTGCAGAGTGCAGTGTTTGAACACTCCGTTCAATATAGCCACACCCCTTCCAAGGTTGGTTTTCTACTTTTTGTTCTAAACTTCCTTCTTTATGTTTTAAGAAAACTCTCAATTTCTGAAACCATTTGCTTTTAAAAAGATACTTAGAATTACTTACCTACAGTAAATTCAAGATGTAACCCTAAGGAGTCTTTTTACCCCCACTCATTGTAAATTTTGATTCTAGATTTTTTTTTTTTTTGGTACTTCTTCCTCATGTTGCTTCCCTCACTAATAGTTCTCAAACACAAGTCCTTCACTCCATTTGTATAACATTACATAACTAAAGCATGGCCAAACTAAGAATTTTTTACTCTTACACTAGTTTTTATACATATTTAGTTTGCATGCACTATGCATCTTGCCCCTCCCCGACTCTTCCTTTCTCCAGCAATATTCCTCTTCTCAAGACAATTTTATCAAGTCTAAAATACCAGCATCACCATGACACTCACCTGTAACGCAGCTTACAATCTATCTTATCTATTGCCCACCTATGCCAATCTCGGGGATCCACCCAAGGGTACTGAGGGAGCTGGCAGAGGAGCTTGCCAAGCCACTCTACATCATTTACCAGCAGTCCTGGTTAACGGGGGAGGTCCCGGACGACTGGAGGCTTGCCAATGTGACGCCCATCTACAAGAAGGGCCGGAAGGAGGATCCGGGGAACTACAGGCTGGTCAGCCTGACCTCGGTGCCAGGGAAGGCTATGGAAAGGTTCATCTTGAGGGTGCTCACGAGCCATGTCTGGGACAACCAGAGGATCAGGCCCAGCCAGCACAGGTTCATGGAAGGCAGGTCCTGCTTGACCAACCTGATCTCCTTCTATGACCAGGTGACTCGCCCAGTAGATGAGGGGAAGGCTGTGATGTGGTGTACCTGGACTTCAGTAAAGCCTTTGACACTGTCTCCCACAGCATTCTCCTAGAGAACCTGGCAGCTCATGGCCTAGACATGTACACTCTTCGCTGGGTAAGAAACTGGCTGGACGGCCNGCTCTACAACTACCTGAAAAGAGGTTGTAGTGAGGTGGGGGTTAGTCTCTTCTCCCAAGTAACTAGTGACAGGATGAGAGGAAATGGCCTCAAGTTGAGCCAAGGGAGGTTTAGGTTGGACATTAGGAGAAACTTCTTTACTGAAAGAGTGGTCAGGCCTTGGAACAGGCTGCCCAGGGAAGTGGTGGAGTCACCATCCCTGGAAGTATTTAAAAGACGTGTAGATGAGGCGCTTAGGGGCATGGTTTAGTGGGCATGGTGGTGTTGAGTTGATAGTTGGACTCGATGATCTTAGAGGTCTTTTCCAACCTTAATGATTCTATGATTCTATCTCCAGCTCTGTATTTGTCAAAGACCGTTGCAAATCTCATTTACTTCAGACATGATTAGGGAAGACTAAATTATCTATGCAGTAGCAGGCAACAGTTAATAAGTGCTGACCTATTAACATCATTGAGGTGTCCTCTTAAACAGCCTGTTGACATTTTATGAAGGCATTTAAAAGAACCATACTGTTTGAGCACCTGGCTAAGAGAGAACAGCTGCTCTCGGAATGCATGCTTAGGGAATGGCAAGAAATGGCAGGAATGGGAAACTAATGCAGTAATGCATATTTACTTAAAACCACAGTAAGGGAGCCAATTGCAAAAAATCTAGCTTAGGCCATTACCGCAGAGCATCATGATACGCAATGGAGACTCTGGAGCAGCGGGATCATAAACAGCTTGTAGCAAAGACACAGAGAGCTCCATTCAGACCACTGTGCAGGAGTGATAGAAGGCTGCAGCTAGAATCAGGTCCTTACCTTATTAGGGGATTTGAGTGGTGAGATAGCTATTTTATTCGGTGTCTGTTGTGTTGTTGTACTCAAAGATGATCCAATGACTCCGCTTTCAGAGATTGTTATTGTCTTTGGTGGTGTTCCTGGAGCAGACTGTGAAAGAACCCTACCTATAAACAATGAAGATACCATCAGCTCAAGTTATCCCTGTTTACATTAACTTTTAAAGCAAAGTTTTCTCTGCATATCATGCAATTGATCCCTACTCCTGAGAGTGTATTACCTGGTAGGAAGGATATTGGCATTCCTTAAGTTAGATTTAGCAACAAAGAAAATAATTGGCATTATTGCAAATAAGAAGACAGTTCACTCAGGCTTAAAAAAGCCAAAATGTACATTGAGCTTTCCATGACATTCAGCTGAAAATTCTTTAAAGCCAGGACAGCATCCTGAGGCGTGCAGTCCTCCAGTACACCTGCACTGTGCACAAACACCCAGCCAGCTGGCAGTTTCCTAGGAACTCCCTGGGCTGCTGCCAATGTACAGAGAAACTGAGCGTCTGTGGGGGGCTATGTCCTTTTAAAACGTCAGTCATCAGAAACAAGCTGTTACAGTGACCAAGAAAAAGGTGTTTGGCCTGTCTACTCTCAACTCTTAAGTTTGTTTTTTTTTTCCTCTCTGTGTTGGTGGTTGTTTTTTTCACTGCCTAACAGAATATATGACATTCCTGTGAAAATATGCGTGGTGGTGTAACTCTACAAACTATCTGCTTTTACAACGGCAAAAAAGGTTAAACATCAAAACCAGCAGCTCCAAATCATGAAATCAGTCTTCGGAATATTGCAAAATTCCCAGAGTGGAAAACAGATTTTTTCTTTTTTTCCATACTTCTGAGTTTCTTTCTAAAGAGTGCTTGACCACTGAGCTTTCTTCTGCTGCACTTTGGCTCAGACTCATTTCTGTCATAGCTTCTCTGTCACCCATTTTCTTGTACTGCATTTATCAAAATAAGAAACAAACACCAGCGTAACTTTTCCATCCAAAACCAACCAGTGGCATGACAATTAAGTTAACTGGAACTAACAAGAAAAAACATCATCCTTGTGGGAAGCTACCTTCCTCTGAGGTCTACATGCTCTAAAATAACCTTCACTTTTGTGCAGCCTAAGTAACAGCACAGATATTTGCCAGCAGCTGCTAAATCCACACGCAACCTGAAAAATATCAGTCTGTGCGAATTTTACCATCTACAGTATTCAATGCTTTGAGTTTGTTTTTTCCTGGTGACAGCTTTCCCTTTCTCACTACATCCCCTCTGCACCCCTTGGTATCAGCTTCCTAAACAGAATCTGGCTGCTTATATTGACAAGTCTTTCAAATTTACAACTTCCACCTCAGTTTGCAGAAATTCCCAGGCAATTAAAAATATTTATCAGATTCATAAAAACATGCACACAGAATCACAACACAACACACACGTTATGTCTTCCCCAAAATGATGCCAGCCTCTTAAAGTTGGCAAGGTGTGCTGGCTGTTTGGGATGGCGAGAGGAAAGGCAGATGTTCAAAAAGATTTCCCTCTCAATTAGAGGAGCATCTTCACCTCCCAGTGATGCTTCTCTCACAGGCTCAGGGACAGATACTCTTGATTTTCCAACATATTGATTTAAAAGCTGGAAGTTTGTTTGTTTTGTAACATATCTGCTTGTCAATATTATGTAGGTATGTTTTGATTTGGACATTTCCCTTCATTCTGGAGGCAGCAAACTTAAAAGCATGCTCTTGTTAGTATTATTTTTGTGGTTGTTCCTTACTGTTTACCAATTTTCATGTATTGCCAGATGAAAATATAATGCAGCCTCAAGTGGCTTGTTTTGGGGTTTGGTTTTTGTTTGGTTGGTTGTTTTTTTTTTAACAAACCTAACAGAAACTTCAACAGCAACTTAACAGAAACAACACAGCTTTATTCACACTCAAACATTTTTCCTGTTATTTGCATATATTACATTTAAGTCCAACTATAAGCAGATTAAAGTAATACAAGAGCATGTGTCTCCTTTTCCCCCCTGTGTATTTATATGATGTATCTACAAATACTTTCTGTTTATTGAGTAGCCTTTTCTCTGGTTGTGAAGTATTTTTTTTCTCCTCCCCAAAATCCAGAAAATAAAAACATCTTACAGTAAAAGCAAAATGATCAAATTCTACTATTGCAAAGATAATTCTAAACAAGCAAAGTGTAAAGGTACAAAGAACTGCATTTATCTGCTTCCACCCACAAAATTCTCTGCTGATTTTTTTTTTTTTTTCAATTGCTTGAGGTACTTAAACAGAAAGTACAGTAAAATCATCGAGACAGAAAAATTTCTACAATCACCATCTCTTTGAACAGCCTTTGAAAAATGGTAAAGCAAAACAAGTTATAGTAGTACAACCTGCAATGACTGGTGACACTTGAGTGGTCTGCCCGGTAACAGCTTTGCTATTGATTGGTTTTGCAAAGATCAGCTTGGTGATCACCGGGCCAGAAGTTGGGGTTCGGGTCTTCTTCGCAATCTGAAAGATGGAGGAAAAAAGATCTAAATAACTTGAGCATTTTGGATCTAAATTATTGCATTGTTAAGTACATTAGAAAATAAAAAGGGCAATACTCACACACATAGTTAGAAGAATAATTGCTTATTTTGCATTTCACCTCCATTTCTCACTATGGAGAGAACTAGGATATCATACATGCCACTATAGAAAACCAGCCACCAAATCAGGATAGTCAAATCCCTTACAGCTTTTCTGTAAGATATCTCTCTGTGCAAACAGACCTCATCTTCAAAATGCTGAAATTATTTCTTACATGCCATTGGTCTATACAAAAATCTTTACGTTAAATGCACAACTCTCGATATTCGAAGCTTTAAAGAAGTTACTACTTTTTCAGCCAACCAGGACAAAACTTGTTCCTCGAATGATTTCAATATGACAACTACTGCTCTGAAACATCTCTTGACCTATTCTAACATAGCAGCACACTTTTTATCCTGCAAATGGGGAAACAACCTTCTGAAACAGTCCTCAAAAAGTATGTGGACCATCAGTTTCTTAAAGTTTTGGGTACTCACTAGCCAAGAACAAATCAGTTGGCTACATCCAGGTACAAGGGGGTCTTTTTTTCCTTCTGTGATCCAGTCTCCTGAAACACAGCTGGACAAGGAACATGGACATGCAATTTGATGAGACAGATCATTTAAACTTGAAATCTTTATAAGCAGGGTTTTATAGTCTTAACAGTCTTAAACAAGACTTCTTCCCCTTTTCCACACTGACAGAAGTTAACTACCAGATGCGTTTATCCTAGTAGTTTCTATACACCGGCATCCAGCTGGTGAATAGTTCAATTAGGAGGTTGACTTCTTTCAAAGACTATTTTAACCTGTTGACTGCAGAGATTGCCTGCAGATGCAGATTATCACTAGGATTTTCCCTGAGTCCAAGTGAGCATGCTGGAAGGCATTACTGAAGCCCTTGCACTTACACACCCTACAGGTCAGGCCCATACTGCCTTCTCCTCCACCACACACACCCAGCCACATCCCATGGGCACCAGCCACCAACTCCAACAATATCAGAGAGGCACAACATTGACATCCATGTGGGGAGCCGCCTCTCAAAGGCACAGAACCACCTTTGTTTCAAGTAGTTAACTGAAGAAATCTCACTGACATACAAAGATATAGAGATGACAGCTACTTACAACAGCCTGAGAAAGTTGAGAGTGCTTAAATGAAGCAATTGAGTAGGCTGGAAGTTATGGTTTCCTACACAAAACCCAATTTATAGAATTTGCTGACTGAAAACACTTTCTTTACGGCAGAGTAACACCAAAACATTTGAAGTATTCAGTAGCACATAACAAATTCCCCAGTGCCCAGCAAAAAGCATTCATGAGGCTGTTTCAGCTCCCAGCAGTGCACTCACAGCACAGCCAGGGAAGCTGGAGCTCCCCTGTGCTATGGCACTGGAGCCCTCCAGCCTCCCACGGAAAGCAAACACCACCTCCGCGTGCCTGAGCTGTGCCCAGCCAAGGGAAGCCAGCAATGAACACCTCTGACACCGGGCAGTGCCAGAAAACAGACCTCATTTAAAGGAAGCCATGTGCTGCTCCACAATTACAGTACAAGTGTTCCCCAGAGGAAACCTCTACCTCAGACCATTGGCAGGTGAAGGTCATTTGCCCAAATATGCTGCACCCAGGCCACATTAGCTGCTTTATAGGTGGCATACAATAGCCACTGATTGAAATGAAAGAGAGAAGAGAAAAATCCGCTCTTTTTGGAGATATATTATCTAAAACCTTGAAATAAAAGTTGTTTGAAGAAGGAAGCTTCATTCACAGCCCAGTTTACAAATTTAACTCAAAGCCATTGTAACATTTCAAGGATATAGTTTTCTTAGCACATACACAGTTGATAGATGAGGAGGCATTTTATCAGTAAGTTTTTTTGTAAATTTGCACACACTTTAATTTCTGCTAAATTACCCAGTTTTCATCTGCTTGATTTGAGATTTCCGTTCTGCTGAAATTAATCTTACCCTGCTATAAGGTATTACTGTAACTCAACTGCCATTGCTTTTACTCTCTGAAGCGAGGACAAAGTCTGGCTCAGAACATGATCAACATTCAACAGGAACAGCCAGCTCTGGACAACAGCAGTCGTTTCCCAGTAACAGTCAATAATGTGCTGAAATGACTTACATGAATACATGTAAAATACTAGCTACCTGTTAAAGTGAAGTATTTCAGAAAACTGTAAAAATCCCAAAACAATAGCTGGTCAACACAAGTAGCCCTGCTTCTCTCAGACTCAACTTGCAATATCCTCCTCAGATAAATACCCCCCTGCTTTTTGGGTGAACTGTTTGTCTATGAAAAAGGAGGTCTAACAAACGAGTGAATCCCCTCAGGGCTTAGGAAACATGGCAAAACTCAAATGTGTTGGTTACAGGTGAGGAACAGCCCTTGGCCCCCAAGTGCAGGCAGTGCACTCCTGCCCTTACTTGCTGCCAAGCAAGCCTTTCTGAGATTTTTTGCCACTGAAGCTGACAACCCCAGCCACCTATGAGAGCCTTCTAGGCAGGAGTGAGAAACTTGCTACCCATTTCAGTAGAGACTGAACTGTTTTCAGCTGTCAAACCCTGTTCTATTCATACACAAAAAGGCACATGCACACCTCAAGTTTACTGCGGGATTGAATACCCACATAGTCAGCTACCACAAAGGAGCTAACTTACTATAAATCCACTCCCTAGATGACCTCATGGGAGCTTGTCCATGTAGCCACACCCTATGTAATTTCTATTTGGCATAATATGAAAAAATTAGGAATAGGAGACCAGTGTACTTCAGAGAAGATGAAGAAACTGTGTTAGGAATGGGAGTTTGCTCTGAGATTAGCGAGTGCACGAGGTCACTTTTCCATGATGAGATGAAGCCACAATGATGGCTCAGCAGTTGTCTTGCTATGGTAGCCACGATGCTACAGACATGTAGATTTAACTGCTGAAACACAGAGCCAGTTACCACATCAAAACAAGTTCAAGTTAGACTAGCTTAGTGACAGCAATGGCAATGGGTCTGGACATCTGGTTAAGAGTCATCTGCAAGGCCAAACTCCTGCTTAATGCACTTGGACTAAAGTAGTACACCAGCAGGCACATCACTGTTTTTAAGCCTGCATGCAGGCAGGAGCCACAGGCTGAAAGCAGATGCACTTGCCCAGTAGTTTTGTTCACACATCCAGTGCAGTGGTTTCAACTAAATCAGGACAAGCTGCCAAGGGACAGTAATAATGCTTTGGATATAGATGAAGCCCAAGGCCCTGCCACATTTTACACCTCACAGCCTCATACCTCTAAAATTGTAATCAGAGAGGGAGCCAGATTCCAAGGAACAATTTGCTCAACTCTCAATTATGGCTTTTCTCAAGTGCTGAGATTTCAAATGTCACAATTAGATTACAGCAAGGCTAATGACCTGCAGAGCCCCTACAAGGGGGTGAGGATGTAAGGAGAACTGAAGAGAGCTCTTTGTCATCTAATCTTTTACCAATTCACTTTTCAGCACAAAGTTGAACTGCTGTGCTGCCTTGCATCTGAAATACCTGATTCACAAAGCCAAAAGTTACACAAGACCCTTGAGAGGCAGGGAGACATTCACAGCTTCCTTTTCCACTCACTGAAAGGTTAAGAGGCTTGTTCAGGATGATGGGATAAATGCATGACTTCATTTTCTAAGCCAGGGACTCCACGCATGGGTTACCTTCCCTGTCATTCTTAATAGGGTAGACCATTAATGTCTTGCCCAGCCTCATATATCCCTCTGATACTTTAGTAATTTCCTACAGGGAAAAGCACTGTCTGGGAAGTGCTAATGTAATCATTTTTCCTGCAGTATCGGATACTTATAGCCAACTGATCATTGCCTTCTTGCTTTTCATTTCTACTTCCTCCTCTCCTTACAGGAAAAAAGGAATGCCAGGTGTTAATAGTTCGATCTGTTTTGCAAACAGAAGCAAATGTTTAATAAAAAGAGACCACAACAAAACAAATTTTCTCAAGCTGCAATTAGATTTACAAATGGATGCAAGTCCATTTGTAACAGCTTCTATTAAGGAACCTCTAGAATTCCTAATGACAAGCTGAAGAGGTCAATCACCAAGTCCCTGTATTTTGGTCACTGATGGCACAGGTCACCTCATGCAAGCGAAAGCACATCACAGCTAAGTCATTCTCCTCAGTTTCCTCTATCTGTCACTTGGCAGTGAGTAACTGAAGTGAAGTAACAGGAACTGATCTACTCTTAAACATTCCTATGCTGACCCAAGAGCAGTTTTTTTGAAAGCTATGACAACCATATCATTAACGATCAAGATACAAAAATCAAAGTCACTTAAGAAAATTGGTATGGTTCAAACAGCCATTATTAAACATGTTTTCCACAGGTATGATGTAGCAACAAAAAAGGAGAAAGCAGAAATCGGTGCAGGGATCATTTGCAGCATTAAAACAAACCATTTTGAGAGTTGCTTACATTTGCTTGCCATGAGATACTAGTCGGGGAACTTACCATTCGGCTAATAACATGCTTAGAAGTTTGTCATTTTTCATGTGCAGCAAATTAGTTTTTATTAGCATACTTAGAGTTTAATTTCTCATTTCATTTAGACTGTAAAGTAAGTATATTTCCATCATAACCTACACCAAGTTCTACTTTGCCTTCACTTCCATGAGGTCTTATTTCTGCCTCACTGCCAACTAGAACAAAGTCACTTACACTTAGTTCTGATATATACCAGATGAAAATCAGACCTTTGGGTCATAACCCAAGCCTTTTCAACACATTTTCAGATCCCAGCAGATTCTCTGTGGTTTCAAATATCTCAAGATCCATGCCAGAGATTCAGAAACAAGACCTTGAAGTGTCCAGTTTACGATAGCATCTAGTCTATCGGTATCTATTAACAAGTTTAACTAGATTTGAGGCAGACAAGATACACCTTTCTGTTCTTTTTCAAACGCTGGAAGGTTTTTTCAGAGAGTTTATTTAAACAAACTAAACATAATAGGCAGAAGCTACTATTTCGTAAAGGAGTAAAGCAGCATACACTTTGAATAAAGAACAACAGGCATAGAGTTCAATTCAGTCTTCCTGAAAGCATGTAGAATTTATTTTTATAAAATGAAAATAATGGGAAATTTCTCTTCAGCTTACGAATTCTAATAACTCACTTTCTCTGAGGCAAATCCTAAGTTTCTAGACAGTAGCTAGAGGTAAAGGGCATAAAAAGGTAAAAGCATCCAGATGAAAGCATGGGCTAAGAGCAGCATTCTATTTTTTAATAGAAGGAATAAATGCAAAGGCTGAAAGCAACCGTGTGTCAATCAGTGAAGGAAATGGACAACAGTTGCAGCCACAAAATTGCTTTTCAGATGTTTCATCAGCATAACTCACTTTACCTGTACTGTTTTTAATTGCTGGGTCTGCAAAACAGAAGGCTGGGCCGTAGTGTTTATCAGCTGACTTCCTTGCGTCAAAGCTGAGACACCAACAACAGGTTTCACTTCCGACCGACCTCCAATAACAACTTTGATCTGCTGGCCTTGTACCTTGGAGTCTCCACCTTGGGCTTGGGACGTGGCCTTCTGCGCCTGTGGGAGTTGGCTGTGGGGTAATGCTAAAACAATAGGTTGGCCAGACTTGCCCAAAGTTGTTACAATTAGCTTTTGCCCATCCGGTTTAATACTCTGATTGCCTATTTTAATATCGGCGGTCTTGTTCAGAATAATTTGATTGGCTGATATAGTGACGGGGGTCTGAGAACCAAGTTTATGGAGGCTACTTGGAAAGGTAGGCTTTACCACTGCATTCACATCAGTTTTTGGGGTTGTGGTGTTCACTGTCACGTCGCCCGAGTGATTGCTGGGTGCAGTAACCGATTCAGTGGTGACTGCAGCCGTAGTCGTAGCTGAAGAGTCGCTGGTGGAGCTTATGTTCACTATTTCTTCCAGTTCTGTTTCCATGGGAATAGAATCTCCCATCGGTGACGACACAATAACCGCCTCAATGCTGTCGTCCTCCACCAGAGTTATACCGGTATCCATTATTTCCTCAGGGAGCAAGCTGTTGACTTCTGCTGAAACCACCTCCATTTTAGCAGTTGTGGCAGTGATGACCGGAGCAGGTACTGCAATAATATTTTAAAAAGTTATTGGCTTCCAGAAAACATACATTTTCAAAGCTTTATGACGAACATTACCAAAGAAGAAAATACAGCAGCAGAAATTTTTTCAGACTGAAGGTATTGTGCATGCACAGGAGGGATATAATGAAAAAAAAAATTATTATCAAAACATAACACATTAAGCTGAATTTACTCTCAGTAAGAATTTGTATCAAACCTCTTCAACATTATCCGTTGAAGTCAAATCAAGGCACTAACTTGCTGTGGATTACCAGTCTACTCTTGACAACATAGTACACAAAGAAGTAGTGTTCCCCCCCCATGATACATGTTTGTTCACAAACATTTACGCTTACTGAAATATAAAGCAAGAGTTAACTTTAAAAATCCAACAGATGATAATGGCTTTTCTCAACATGGATTAGCAGGTTATCTTGCCTCAAGAGACTTGTTATCCATACCAGATGTAAAAGTGGTTCATTTTTGCCAAATCCTCATTTTGGAAATCTCAGAAAAACAAACAGCTGTCTAGTGACAGGCTTTAACAACCACACAAGCTCAATCAAGAGCCCACCAACCCCAGGACCAAACGAAAGCCCTGCCCTTCCAAGATGAACAGATAATTCCTCTATGCTGGCCATGAAAAGAGCAGCTCAGTATTTTTTTCCTCAGTACTCACAAGAAAATATAATGTCCAATTCATGATTAATTTGAAACATGTTCTAAACACAAAACAAAGAACACGCCATCTGAAAGAAAACAGAATTTTTTAAGCTGACTAGTAAGAGTGACCAATTTATATTAAAAAAAACAAACAATACAGTGACTCTGGCTTTGAATTTCACTTCCCACTTGAGAAACCATAAAGACATTGCTAGAAATGGTCACATCTACCATTCCCACTAAAAGTGTATCATTTCCAGAGGCTGAAAACAGATCAGCTTAAAAAGGCATCTTCTCCACTTGCCGAGCCCATCAGCATGCTTGGGCACTGGACAGGTGAGGACACTGCATGAGTATGTGTACACACTCTCAAGTACTCATTATAAGCTCAAGAGGACATGATCCTTGCAAATTCAGTTTCCTACTTGCTAGGAAAAGCAGAGCTGAGTTATTTGTACTAAGCGACATTCATAATTAAGGAACTGTGCCACTAAAAACACTGACCAAATGCCGAAGTGACATTGATTCCTCTGAAGTCATTGTGGTTCCATTTTGCACAGCAGCTAACTACAGAATAGCTGCATTTCGCCCACAAGGTAGAAGGATGGGGAAAAAACTGTGCTATAATCTACCCAGTTTCCATGCTGAGCTCAGGAAGCTGTGCTGGAGCAGTCCATGGCCTTCCTGATCATGAAGGGTGCTATCCTGATTCCCCTCACCTCCAGAGTACAAGCCATATCAAACTGCCATTATACTTAAGAAGCCCAAGCTGTGAAAGAACTTGTTCAGATGACGGACGGTCAAACTCACACACAGCTCACTTATTGGCAGGCATTTAAAGATACAAAGTTATCTGACGTCGGTGCCAGAAATACCTCCTTTGGAAAGCATTTCTCCCAAAGTAATGCCAGTACAGCTTGCAGTGATGCCAGCCCTGGTAACTAGCGCTAGACAAAACAGTGTACTCCTACGGGTACGTTAGCGATAGTATTGCATTGCTGTCTTAAATTCAAATTGGTTAACTGCATACAAAATTACACAAAAAATAGGAATAGTAAAAGCAAATTGTTTCAGCATATGTTAAGGGCACTAGCTCTCCTCCTGAGCTGTGTTGCTTTATCATCTCCTAATCAGCCTGCATGAGCTTGTGTCTTAGATCTTACAAGTTCAAACTATTTTGGACAAACCCCCATCATCCTGTTCTATACTGACAAGCACAAGGGCTTGGATCTAGAAGTTAGACTCCTAGGGTCAACCGCAATCCAAATAATTATTACCGCCATGTTTGAAAAGGAGGAAATCATCTAAATCAGACAGTGGAAAAGTCACCAGATTCAGTAATGACATAATTTTAAATTACTTGCTTTTAGTTTGTATTTGTACGTGTTATTCCCTAAAAGAAAGGTCATTCTTAGTATCTTTTAACAATATGAACATAAAGTATTTACATATAGAATCATAGAATCAGTAAGGTTGGAAAAGCCCTCTAAGGTCATTGAGTCCAACCATCACCCCAACACCCCCATGCCCACTAAACCACGTCCCTAAGCACCTCATCTACATGTCTTTTAAATACCTCCAGGGATGGTGACTCCACCACTTCCCTGGGCAGCCTGTTCCAAGGCCTGACCACTCTTTCAGTAAAGAATTTTTTCCTAATGTCCAAATATATTTAAGTAGTTATACAGTTCAACAGTTATTTATATTCTTCATTCTTACCATTTGGTTATGTTCGAAAGCAGTAAACGGTTATTAAACACCTATATCTAGTTTAAAGGATATTTATATTAAAATGCACAGAGTCAGGGTTTTAAACAGCGTTCTGACTTTAAGCAAACCATTTGCAAGTCAGAATGCAGAAGGAAAAGAAATACATTACATCAAGTCTGGAATCAGAAACTGACAAATTAAAAGAAAAGAAACATTACGCATGGTTACTGGATTAACAGCTTATGGCCATTACATTGAAAGATTTTATAGTTATTAGGTCTCATCATTTTACAGCTGGCTTCTGTTAACATATTCAGGCTAGTGTCATCAACAACAGCAAGAAAAGAACCACAACACAACCCACTTGTTCTATTTCTTCATTACTTATTGGATATGACTGAAATAGATACATGAAATGCAACAATGAAAATCTCATCCTAGCTATATAAGAGGCTGCCGTCCTCAAAGGCAGCTTCAACAACCCAGCAGATTTTACTTCTAGGTATTTAGCCAGGATATCTCAATAGTTCAGCTGTTTACTTTTTTCCTAATGCTTTTATACCAAACACACACTGTTTCCATTTTTCCAGCTCCTCTACTGAAGTGATTTCCACAGAGAAAGCATGCCAACCTCTTAAGATTTTAACAGCTTTGAGATTTTCAAGACAGGGTAAAGAATAATTTTAACTATTTAAAAAGACTTGAAAGTTTCCTTCACTTCAGCAAGTATGCTTTGAGTCACTTGATAATGCAAGAGCTGTACCTACAACCCCCCCAAAAGACGCATCAGTAAATGTTTACACTTATTTAGCTCAAAACCTGAAGAAAAAACAATCTAAACCAAGGAAGTGGATAAGCACACTATCAGACTGGGGAACTCCACAAAAATTCTAAGACCAGATTACCAAATAGATAATTTTAGCCTACAAAATAATGGCCATACAACTAAATTAGAAGCTCAAGAAGAAACTCACGTAATGAAGATTTGTTTAGAAAAAGACTATCCCAGCATAGCTCAGGACACCCAACCAGCCAAACACATATAAAAAAGTCAGGGACTAAAGCATATCGTCAGCAAAGTCTTGGAGCAACAACTTTGAAAAATAGTGAGTACTGTTAGGAGGAGGACAGGGACAAAAGCTAAGCTTGAGCGAACCATCTCTGATCATCTTACCCATAGCACAGAACTCTATACTTGATATTCACAAAGAAGAATATATTAAATAATGTCACAAAGGGTAAAGGGGATTTATAAGGAAGAGCATAAAAAATGCCATCATTGTTGGCAAAAATACAGAATGGTGTCTGACAGGTACCTGTGAACCTTGATCTATTTTTTCTGTCACTAGTATGTCAGTGCAGACTCTTTAAGAAACTAACCCTGTTAAAGTGTTGAGATTGATTATATGAACACCTTTGTTGATAAAACATGCAAAGCAGCCACACTAAACAAGAAAATCAAAAGAATCAACAGAATAAAGCACATTGATCTGCAAACAAGTAAACAAAGTGAAAGATATGGCAATGCCTGTACTTTACAGTAACTAACTGCATCTTATTACATCTCCAGAAATGCCCCCATTTCACTAAGATAAGAATAGCCAACCTTCCAGTCTGCAACCATGAGCAGTTTGAGTGCAGCACTTACATGAGGATATGTTACAAAATCATCAGCGAGGCTATGTACTGCAAGGAAAACTGTTCAGAAATTCAGATTACTCAGAAATAAGGCTGCTGAGACCAACTTTACAGGATGTTCTGGGATGGTGCTGCATGTTAGCAAGGTCATCACAATGAAGCAGCAGACCAAGGGACTCGTCACCATTTGTGGCCCCATTAACAGTCTCCTTCCCGTTCTCTTCTTGGTATACAGCACAGGTCTGGTTGTGCTTAGCCATGGGAAGAGTCTGGTATAACTTGACAGATTTAAGAACATTGGCCAGACCTGCCTTAAGTCATTCGCAATGTTAATTTTAAACTAAATTCTGAAGTGTCACTTTCACCAGAAGATAAGGAAATCACATCAGTAACGGCTTTTGTATGAGCACCTATCTCGAAGTGCAAAAAACCCCACCCCAAAATCAAAAGCTTCATAAATGCATTAAGTCCAACATAGCCCCTAAAATAGCAAGGATTCCCTTGGGATCAGTAAAACTGTTGCTGCATATTAAGCAAATGTTAACTGAAACCAAGTATCTTTACCAGATACAGCAGCTAGTAGTTCTTTAGAACCGGGATAGATTCACACACTTAAATGTAGCATTATTAAGAGCCAGCAAGGGCAAATACTTTCAACTTCCTGAGCTAGGAACAAAAAAAACCCCTTAAAAAGTAGTATGAAGAGGAATGATAAAACACCACAAAAAATCCTACCCTCAAAAGGTCACCACTGGGGTGACTCTCCAGGAGACAAATCACATGGACATGCCTAGTATATGTGAAACTAGTTACTACATCATTAACCACAAGAAGATGGAAATATGACCATATATTCATTATTACAATTTTCTTCCTGAGGGATGTAACGCAGGATACAGTTTTGCAGCTCCTGAAAAACAGAAAATCAGAATCCTTGCATTAAGGGACTTAGGAGCACCTCCACACACCCTTGGTGCACAAAAGGCCAAGTCTTTTCGGAAGATCAATACAGTTAAGACAACATTATTAGCTTTTAAGAGAATCAAAGCATATGCTTAATAATTGGTGAAGTGGAAGGGAGAACACCAATAGTCGTAGTATCTCTCAAGGGATTTACTAAGCCAAGTGGGGGGGAATGAGGCTGGAAACTAGGGTCAGGTGAATGGCAGAAAAGTAATAGTGGACAACCTAACAAGTAATTGTTCACCGCAAGTACAATGGACTCTAAACGTAAATGTGGGGGGAAAAACCAAAAGAATACAGTATTACCAGTTAGCCAGTACAAAAGGGGTAACATCTGGCATTTCCTTTGCCAAGACAAAAACGTGACAACACCATCACTTCTCTTTCAAATAAAGGTGGAGCAAGGGACTATTGGCAGGCTATGGCTCAGATTGGAGGATTTTAAAACTCAAAAATCCCACAATATTTGTATGAAGTTACAGTCATAAAACCAGTATACTTCTCTTAACTAGTAAAGGTTTAAAAACAATTGATTTCATTCCTAAATCCATTCATTAGAACAAAGGCAAGAGCAGGAGGAAGTAGGGGAAATACAGAATGGATCCTTGATGATTTATCTGAGAAGCATGAGATGCAGTCAGCCACATGCAATCAAAGTTTAAGTGCTTAAATGCTTTTCAAATTTTTCAGCTTTGCGTATCTGCCCTTTCCAATAGTGGTGATATGTAAACTCCAGAAGGCTGCTCAGCTGAAAAAATGCCATTTTTTTGGTCTTAATACTTAGAGATTAAGCAGTTTAAAACTATCAGGCCTTGAGTAGTTAGAAGCTGCTGCAAAAGAGAGATCCAGTGGCAACACTGCAGTAGCAATTCATTCACCTGCTTCCATTCCCCTTCCTAATTTTCCAGGTCTTGGGATGGAGGGGAAAAAAAAACCATCTTGCAATTATTCAACCATGGAACAGTTACTAAGCTCTCTATGCTGCTATCATTGACATGTAACATTACAAAATATTGGCAACGACAATTAAAATGAGCCAAAAAAACCAGAGGAACAAACAGAAGATGTTCTTTGTAGACGTGCTGTAAAAACAAAACCAAAAAAACCAAAAAACACTTTCACTTAGGTTTCCAAAAATTAATGTCCTAATGTCTTCAAAACAGAAATGTTTTACCAACATATTAATATGAAATACACTGCCTTCGCCACAAAAATCTTTAGTTGATCATACCCAAAGCTTTAGAAGCGATGCACACAACTGCATCTTCTTCCTTCACCACAACCACTGTTACAAATATACTTCAACACTCAGCTATCCCGTGACCTGTAGCTGTTTTCTTCACATCAAAATTAATTCTTACATACAAGGAATCACAGCATGCTATCACAGAAATTAAATTGCACACACTGACTACAAAAGCAATTTTTACCATCAAACTGACAAAGACCTTAGATATAGTACATAACCAAAAATCCCTGTGAATCACAGAGAACCTCTCAGGCAAAACAGAAGCTAGAGAGAAAGAGGAAAAAAGCCACAACTAAGTTTTTGATTAAAGCAGCAAGTCATACAAATTGTAAATGGTTGAATTACATTACATGTACATGTGAGTGCATTGCTTGCTAGAAAACCAGAATTTTAAAACATGCAGATATCTAACTCCGGATTGGACAACCCCCTTTTCACCACAAGAAGAAAATACTATATTGCCCAAATGTACCATCAATTACAAAACAAGATTAGTAAGGAAGAACATTCTAGCCATTGTGAGGTACCAAGGAGTATTACTAAAAAAACAAAACAAAACCAAAACACCAACAAAACTCCAAGCACTCGCCCAGAATCATTAGTATCTAGAAAACTAAGCCACTTAACAGTCAAATTACTTCCCCATGCATGGCTCACAGCTGTTACTTAGCTCTCACATGCTAGTTAAATGTCCGTTAAGAAGGGGGCAAAACCATACCATTTTACTATTATTAGTCTGCATTTCAAGCCAGGTCTACATTTCAAATTTGCATAGATATTACCTATCTCATAATCATCAGTCAACGCTTTCAGCGTTTGCTATTTGTGGCTCACAGCAAGCCAAAAACTTAAGACTTCCATGTCGTTTTGAAGATGGACCAGGATCAGCAAGCTGATGATAAATCTGCTTCTTGAGAACTACTTAGTGCCCTTTAAGGGTCTAATCTTCACCGCTGCTAAGTAAATTCCAGAGTGCATTGAAGAGCAAAGGCATTACTATTATCCAAACACTGCCCGCCGATCTAACAGTGCAATGTTCTGCAGAAGTGAAAGAACATTGATATGTGTATATTTTTCAAACGACTGGCATGCCCAGGCTAGGAAGGCAGAAATAGAGAAGTAATTAGGACAGCCATTTATGCTCTGATTACTAACAAATGCATGCTGTTGACCACAAAAAGAGATTCCATACACATCTGTATATCCTCCTTTTCTCTTAAAAAGGTCGCTTTATCATGGTAAGATTAAAGTCTTAAATACTGCTTGTTTAGCACACACCTTACTTATAGCAACTTTCCAGGAAAAAACTAGAAATAACATTCAATGCAGCAGAACACTTCAAAGCTGTTCAGTCTGCTTTCTGTAACTGGAAACAATGTTCTACTTTCAAGCAGAGTTTCATGCAAACTAAAAATAAAATAGAAACCAAAAATCAGAACATTTCCCCTTACCCTTCCCTGGGTTTGCATGCCAGTTTCAGCAATTTTCACAACATACAGTAGCACAAAAGCTGAAAATCAAAACTGCACAGGTGTTCTTATGATCATTAAACACATTCTGAAGGTGTTCACTGCCATGGACTATCCAGTATTTGGGTTTGTAGATTCCAGGGCCTTTACATTTAATGAAGCATTTCTAACCTTATGTTCTATGCAGACTTTACGGTGAGGCCAAAAGAAATAACCCCTAAAATAACTTCAAATTATTTTATTTTCTGCAGTGTTTAGGAGGCCAAAATTAAAGCATTAAAAATCTGAAGTTAAAATGAATACATATGTCGTGAACTCAGCTTGATTGAAAAGGAAACTTAACAAATGCGAAGAGTACTTATCACTAGGCCCAAGAAACACAGATTTCGGTCTTTTAAATATAGCTTGAAATAAAGGTCTTCCTTTCCAAATTCCATATGCCTCTTGAATGTGGGGCTACAGAAGAATTCAGAACACAGAGTTGTATCACACCAAGAACACTCTTAAAAACAACAAGCATGAAAACTGCCATCATAGGCTTGATATCAAGTTCCCCACAGACTTTTAACAGGTGTTATCATATTGGGCACCTTTTAAGATTAGGCTTGCTGCCAGCAATTTCAGCAAGAGTGCATTTTAGCATGGTATTTATGAGCAAAGGTTCATCACAACAGAATTGCAACCTACCGATTTTATTGAGCCTTTGCAAATCAGGAAGCGCAACGATTATGAGGTGCATTACATGTATACTTCAGCAGCGCTGCCCAATCAGAAGGTACGATATCTGAAGTTCATTCTAAGCAAAACAAAACCACACACAACACTGATTTCAGTGGGGTATTTCATTTCCATAAATATGCTAACATGGCACAGAAAAGCATTTTGTCCTAAAAACTTAATTCCTTGCGCGTCTTATGCAATCATATGATTATTTTCAAAGGTAGAAGAATGCAAAGATGAAAAGAAGATAAAAATCTAAGACCATAAACTGCAATGCTTTCAGGGTAGTGCTGTCAAGATTTGGACAGCAGTGAAAGCTGTTATGGCCACTATTGCTTTTTAAACTTATCCTAGAAATCTAAGTTGGCTTTCTTCATTTTTGAGTCCAATGAAGCACTGAAAGAGAAGCAAAAATAGCTCAAACAGTTATATTACAGTGATTCACCAGAAAACATGTTTCTAGCTGCAGACCTCAGCAGCTCCACCAGCCTTAAACATGACAACACTTAACAAGTACAGAACATATTTACTTGCAGAAGGACTGAGCTGTAGATAAATAGCTCGCCTGCAGGCAAACCGTGACTTGGTTCAGATGCCAAAAAACACTATTACCCCCTCCCTCCCACTTTAATCTCTAGATAAAGCACCTCGGTATTCCTTTTGGGGAAAACTTATTTAAATAGCCAGGATTGTACAATAGCTGACTGGCTTTTGTGGAATGAAATTCATCAAGAGATGAATTCAATAGGAGAAATGGGAATTTCAGTGAAATCTTCATCTCTACTCCAGAACCACATGGGCCATTTCAAATGCAGGCTTCTTAGACCTCTGAAGTCTCATTTATAATAACACAAAAGGCTGAAGAGCTTCTGAAATACAATCTGGTAAGTTTCATTAGGTGTACATAAGAAAACCAACAGTTAAGCTTTTGGATAAACACCCCAAAAAAGAAAAGTAAAAAAGAAAAAAAAAGATCTTACAGACAGGACTAGCCAGAGAGAAGCATTTCAGTGACTAGGAGCACACATTATCTCTTACAACCTTTGTTTTCAATATCCTGAAAGTGACAGAGACATTTACTGTATCTTACTCTATCCCTGGAGATGCTTTATGCCAGACAGCATACCAAGGCCACCTGGAAGGAAGAGTTCTTTGCACACACCCTCTGTGCTGCTCAATATATCCCTTTCTGTCCTTACAGGATACCCTTCCCAATTTGACTTCCATGGCAAACATGCTCTACCACCAGTTGGACAAGTCACCACTACACTGTCTGAGTGGAAACGGATCTCACTCTTAGAATTAATAAGAGAAGAAACAATTATATGCAAAGTCTTAATTGCGTTTCTCCACGGAAAAAGTTGTTTTCTTTTTTTTATGTTGCAGGATCACCTAGCTCATAGCTTCCCTCTACTACATCTAAGACAACTTTGTATACACAAAAGAAGCTTTTGCCAACTGTGAATTTATAATTTTGGGGATTGGAGATTAACAGTGGTCTTATATATCATGGGACATCAAAACTGATCTGTAGCCTTGGCAGGTTATCTGCTGTAACTTAGTCGATTGCTACACTGTGTTAGAACACCACACACCCACAATGAGCTGGATGCACCTGAATCAGAGGGTGTCTCAGCACCTCAGTAAGTTCCCCCAGAAGCCAGCTCAGGACATGCACCCAAACAGCTCTGTGTCAAACTGTACAGCCTATCAAAAACAACTGAGGAGCAGCAATAAAACTTACAAGTGACTATGGGATGAGTTTGTGCAAAATAGTAAAGCATCTGCATTGTTGAGGGTAGTCTGGGTTCTTATTATCTGGACAACTAAGAGAGAACTATCTTCCAAGGACAAAGCTGATTTTGCAGCCATAAACAAGTATTAGAAGCAGAAGCAAATGTAACAACTCATGATAACAACATCATTAAGAATTTTGTTGAGAATCCAGGACAATCAACTTGTCAAAGCTTTTTATTCAACCTATGTCTTCTTGTTGACATAACACCAAAATTCCCCTTCTGGCTCAACAGAGAGAATGAGCTCTTATTTTTCCCAGTCATTCCAGTAACAACAGTAAAAATTCACAAGTAGCCTCCCTCTTTCATGTTTTCTGCTTCTCTCCTGGAGAATTCATAGCTCATATGCAATTGTTAATTTTTTTCTTCACAGGAAACAAGTGATAACCTTTGCTAATATCACTGCAGGTGCTAAATTGACTACAGCCTTGTTGGTCCTTCTGCTGTGGCCAGTTCGCAGCACTGGCACCAGAACTGTTCTTTGCAAGCGGAAAAAACCCACTCTTCATTTAACATTCCAGACATTAACCCAGCAAACAGAAGAAACTTATTTCAAGAAAAGATTGTATACATGATATAAAAACATAAGGTTTATGGTTCCCACAGATTCTTGACTGCTTGCTAGTGCAGATGACATAGAACACCTTCCTATGCAAAGCAGAAACAAGCTACAGTTAAGAAAGTGAAGATCACTGGTTCGCCTAAGTTGATTTCAAAGGAAAAAAAAAATCTTAAGAGAAACAAATAATTTTATTGTGTCATTTTATAACCAAAACAAAATAAAGAACATGCTAGTAGTTAATTTTCTTGTTTGCAGTGTTCTCCCAACCCTTTTCCCCCCAAGTACATACAAGCACACATCAACTATTCCAGGCAACTGAAATTCACAAAGATCAATGGCACAATAAGATAGGAAATACACTTCTTAAGAAACTCCTGACACTGGACATGTTTTCTCTCATTTGCTAGAAAAGCCTTCACAGAAGCATATGTATACCCAAGATTTGTCCTGTGCTGCTGGCATATTATCAAATGAAAGACCACAACTGCATGTAGATGATCTTACTGTACTACAATTCTCCTAATTAACTGCCATCCTTCAATTTTGCTACTGTTTCAATAATGGCTAAAATGGTGTCATTCATTTTATGCATTCCCCATTTTCTTACTCTCTGACATGCTACTTTTTGTCTCTAAAATTGAAAGATTTGTTTTGTCATAAAGCAAAGAATGACAAAATCACTTAGCACTGCATTTTTTCAAGTCTTTTGTTTAAGCTTACTGAGCTAGAGATTGCCTTAAAAAGATACGTCTTGAAACCAAAAAAGATTAATCCGTAAAAAACCTATGATTAACAAAGGTAAGCGGAAAAATTAATCATCTAAGAGTGCAAACTCACCATGTTTGCATATGTAAGAGCAGAGTGAAAGCAAATAATTTTAACGCAGTAACAAAATATGCATGTGGAACACAGACAAAATAATTTCCATTCTCTTTCACATTCTCTACAGAAGACAAGATATGGAGGCAGTTTGTCTGCATGCTTCCCAGAGGATCGTGATTCTAGATTTATCAAATACAATACCAATGGCAAACTATAGGAAGGGAAAAAACCCAACATTACTCCTTATCAAATGCTGAATACTAACTATGTATCTGGTCTTTTTTTATCAGTTACAAGGAACACGAAGAAAATATCAGGTGTTCTTCACCACAAATTTAACTGTCTATAGTTGCAAAATTCAAAATAATAGTTCCCAAGGCAACCATAATTCACTCAACCAACGCACACTGTTCCCTTCCTATTACTCTACGTTCTGTTAAGTGAACGCTCTCCACATGACGGACCATACATACAACTGCGTGCAGCATATCAGAGGAACAGGCAAGGTATACAAATTAGCAACTCCTATGTGTTTAAAGTAACAGTTATCAAGTGATACGGATATGAGAGTTTTATATTACCCAGTTAAGGTTTTGTTTTGTTTTTGTTTCATGGGAAGAAAGATAAAGCTCATGTCACCACTGGCATGTTTATAATACAGGTGGCTAGCTGTTGTTTTTTTTGTTTGTTTGTTTGTTTTTTAAGAATGGCTGGAGGAAAAAAAAAAACCAAACAAACCAACCACTTGCCACATACCAGTTGTGAGAATATCCTTCTTCCCTTGGCAAGTTCTGGGTAATTTAAGCTTCCATTATAATTTTACAAGGAAAACCAATAGCTAAAAAAACTTATCGTCAACCAACTAGTAATTACATACTAATAAAACAAGCACCTGCTACAATTTTTTAGGATTTACTGTTAAAAACATCCTAGCAATATCTTTATTGCACTGTTATTTCAAATAGCATCCTTTGCTACTTTGACCACTGTGTGCACATGATCAGCAGCATTACTTTCCTCATGCTCCAATTCCCTGTATTAAGCCAGCACTACTGCTAAAGCTCTCCTGTCCTCTTTCGGCATCTGCCTACACATTTCCATACAAACATTTTCCCTCCTCCTTGTGCTAGCAAACATTTATTTAGCTGCAAGGGCAGCCCAGATGAAGGAACCAAGCTGAGTTAAAGCTAGCCATCCAAACCAAATGGTGGGCTGTCACAGTCCTGCTTTCTCCACGCTGCTGACACTGGTGTTCAACCCAGGAAGAAAACTACTCCACAAAGTAGCGAGCAAACTCTGGTGGGTCAGTGTGCCAAGATAGCTCAGTTCAAAGTCTATGAGCACTAGAACGGCACCAAAGAATCACACCATAGCCAACAATCCGACTGGATCAGGAGGCTGGGGAAACCCAGGAACCTCCCTCCCCTCCCAGCTTGGCATTTATACTCCCTGCACAGAGGGAAGAGGAAGAGTACAACCAACGCTTTCAGTGGTGGCAGAACACTAGACTACATCAGGCCATTTTGTGTAGATTCACTCCAACCTAGAACAAAAGCCAGGTTAGTTTTAATGCAGTCCAGTCTTTAACCGTGGTCTACGCGGAGCTGCTTAAGCGCTTACAAAATACAAGAGGAGGGGAAAGCATGGAAGAGGAAGAAGCTGCCAGGGAAGAGCAGAGCCATCTTCCTCACCAGCAAAGCAGCAACAAGTGCTATGGGATTATAGCAGCGCATAGCCACATCTTCTCCCAAATAAATGGGAGAGTAACATTTAGGAAAAAAAACATTGAAAGCAAGTATGAAACTACAAAAGCTGTCAGGAAAGCTCTGCCCAGACACTACAATATTAACAATTAACTAGATTTTAAAACAGAAAGCTTTCAGTTGTTTGCAGATTGTGTCTCCTGTTTCATTCAAATATTTGAGGGGGGGAGAGCAGATTAAGCTATGTAGGCAGACCTGAGACCACTGCGAACTTTTTGATAAAAACAGTATTAAAAAAACAAACAAGACCCCAAAAAACTTTTCACAGGAACAACAGATTCATCTAAAGAAGTTTCTAAAACATTCTTCAGATAGATTTCTTGAGTCCATAGCAGAAACTGCTGTTACTCCAAAGGAAGAAAAAAACCCAGCTAGAACCATAGAGATGGGGATTGGGTATGTAACTGGAACTCATATGACAGATCAGAGCAGATCCAAAACTAAGGACATAACCCTTATGTAGGTAGTGACATGTGTGATTGCACTAGTGCAGCTTGTGAAGGGGAAAGACACACAAGTTGGAAGAGTTAAGGAGCCACTAATCTACATCTGACTCTGGAACATGAGAAACCTGAATCTCTCGGATCACGTAGCTATGCACCCCCATCACTGATCAAGGGATTATTTCAGCAGTCTCGTTCTTTCTCGTGCAAGAAAAACTTTTATGTTTTCTAATGTTGTCAAGTGAGCAAGCCTAGTCACAGGCTGTACTGAAAGCCACATGCTGCTTACCAGTCTTCTAAGCAACTGAAGAAACCAAGCTACTCAAATGTAAGACCTTGAATACAAAACCTTGAGTCAAGAGTTCAAGAAACATTTTCCACTTCTTATTGGGAGCTCCTGCAGCTAACAAAACAAACAAACAAACAAACAAACCAAAACAAACAAAAAAAATCCACCACAACCATGAGTTTGCCTCCTAGGTACTTGTTATGAATCCCACCATTGTAATACACGAATTCTGTAGGACATTAAGATGTGCTTCTAACAGCATGTGAAGTAAGAAAGCACTACCTCTACAGCACAGAAAGGGAAGAGAAGGACAAGCAGACCAAGTGACAGAGAAGGAAGCACAGTTTGTTCTGTGCTGAAGCAGAAATCAAAACACACACCCCCAATCCACCTTACTTTTTTTCTTCCCCCATGAAACCTTTTTTAAACAAGCGTAAGGGAAAAGAATCTAAGGGGCTTTGACTACTTTTCAAAACCTAAAATAAAAGATATCCCAACCTACGAGATAACAATGCCTCTAAGGCTGAAATCTGACAGCACTCTATCACCACACTTCACACTTACCTGTGGTTAGCAGATACTCAACCTGAAACCAGTTAAAGCTTTTTGAGAATTCTAGCTGAACCAGTTAGAGCATTCAGTTATAAACTATCTGAACTTGGACATCACAGAAGTATAAGCAAACCAAACAACAACAGATAGTTCTTGATACATAATCTAAACAATCAACCTTCTATAACAAACCTATGAAACTTACTGCATTACAACAAGCATGAAGTACCTTTTTAACCCATTAGAGAAGATGTGCTGTATTTTCTAACATACTCTCCAAGCCAGCCGTTAAGAGTGCTTGGCCTACAGAACAATACAGAGCGTACATCTCTCTGAAGGTTGATACATGTCTGTACAAGGCACGTAACCAACAGTTACTACTTGCCAACGCATATGTAAACTGGATGTATTGGGGAACTAAAAAGACAAGTCTAATGCTTTTTATTTTATGAAAGGATTCCTCTGACAGAAGAAATATTCTCAGTTGATAACCCGCTATTCTTCTTGCCTCCAATAAGCCAAAAAGCTATTGTGAATAAGCTAACCACACGCACAAGGTACTGCCTGTTATTGCCAGCTTTATGTAAATATTGCAAAGAAGATTCCGAATTATTCTTCTATATTCAGTATTTTCTACAATAACTGTAATATATTTCAAGCAATTGTTCAGAAGGATGAACCTAATGAAAGATCATTTAAATATCTGCTCTTTCTTCACTTCAAATCTTAAGTCTGAGAGCTTTCCTCTGGTTCACACTATGTTCCAGTGGACAATTTCAATGCCGCAGTGCTTTCTGGAACTCAAAACCTCCATACCAAATGTTACGTAATTAGTACACGATGTACTTCAAAGTCAAGGCCACAAATAATTAATAACACGTTCTGACCACCAATACACCTCGTAATGAGCAAGAGCAATGAAGAGAGAAGCTGGTCCAGCTAAATTCACCTTGAACTCGGAGGCTGTCCACGGCCATGCAGCAGCATGCTGAAGACACAGGTACGCCCTCGCACTTGGGCGAGTTAAGGAAGTGTGGAAAACACCCTACGCCGTTTTCACCGCACCCTGCTCTGCAGGGCAGTGTCTGAGCGAGCATTCCCGCAGACAAAGGCAGGACGTCCTCACCCCGGACCAAGTCCGGCGCGGCCCCGGCAGGTCCTCAGGGGGCAGCCCGGTCCCCTCCGGAGGACCACGCCGGCAAGTTTGGCGAGGAGAGCGTCCCCGGGCCTAAGCCAGTCGCCACCACGTCCCGCCGCCGCCACAGCCACAGCCAGGGGCCCGGGACCGCCCGATGCAGTGTCCCGTGGGGCAGAGGAGCCGGGCCCCGCCGGCCCCAGGCCCAGCGAGGCGAGCCCCAGCGGCCGCGATCGTTGGCATCGCGTGTCGCCGGCAACGGCCGCCCCCCCACCCCGCGACCATTACCCCGCGCGCCCCCCAGGGCCTCACCTCATCGCCGGACAGCTCGGAGACGGCCAGGAGCCGCCGGGCTCCGTCAGCGGCCACCACCGTATTTCGAAAGATCCGCCATTTTCACCCCGTCACCGCCACCCCCCGCGGCCCGCCCCCGCNAAGGGGGTGGCGGCGGGTCCCGCAGAGACCCCCGGTCCGAGGAAGAAGCTTCGCCGCCGGCCGCCCGCCGCTCCCCAGGTCCGCTTTAACCCCACTGCTCCGCTGCAGCTTTGGGGGCAGCTGATCTCGGCAAGGAACGGTGAAGAGACTCGCCAAGCGGGCATCCCCCGCGGCGGAGGGGCGACCGGGACGGCTGTCCCCGCAAGCCCGGGGAGGTCGGCGGGGCCGCCCGGGAGCCCGCCCCGCCGCGGGGAGCGCGCCCAGCGGGGCCGGGCCTGTGCCTTCCCGGCGGCAGGCGACTGTCAGCGCTCCACCGCTCCCTCCTGGGCTCCGCCGCTCCCTCCCCGCCAGCAGGGCCCCTTCTTCATCCTCCCGCCGCTGCTTTCCCGCCCCTCGCACTCACCGGGCGGGCGCTCTTCCTCCTCCTCCGCCACCGCCGCTACCGATGCCTCTCTTCGCCGCCGTCGCCGCACGCCCTCCGCGCCTCGCGCCCCCGCCAGCCCCCTCCCCTCCGCTACCGCGCCCGGCGGCCGCGGCGGCGGCAGCGCCCGAAACGAAGCCGCCGTGTTTGTTCAAAATCACGCGCCCCGCGCCATTCCCCCGCCGCATCCCATAATACTGCGCCGCGCCGCCCTGGCAACCGCCGGAGCAGCGCCCCGCGCGCGCCGCCCCGCCCCGCGCTTCCGGGCCCGCCCCAACAGCGCCGGACCGCCCGCTTCCGGGGCCGTGCGCACCATTGGAGGAGGACCCAGCCTTGACCCGTGTTGAGGCCGCCAATACGCGCACACACCCATGCGCGATTATATACGTATATATCTCTATACGTGCCGCCCTGCGGCTCCGGGGGAAGCGTGTGTGGAGCCTGCCCGAGCTTTAACCCCACGGCTGGGCTCTGCCCGCGCCCGGACGCTCCCCGCCACGTGACCCCGCCGCGCGGCGGCCCATCTAGCCTGCCGGCGGCGCGGCTCTATGGTAGGAGAAGTTCTGCGGCGCGCGAGGGGGACGGCTGCGGGTCGGCGAAGATGGCGGCCGCGGTGAGGCAGGACCTGGCGCAGCTGATGAACTCCAGCGGCTCTCACAAGGACCTGGCGGGCAAGTGAGTGCCGGCGCCGGCCTCCCCATGGCGGGGTGAGGCGGGTGAGCGGCTGTTGGGGTTACGGCCTTTGGGAGGGGGGGGAGGATGGGGGGCTGTCGGGCCCTGAGCAGACGAGGCGGCTCTTGCCCAACGGCCGTGCTTCTTTAAATAAAAAGAAGAAAGAAAGGAAGATTTAACCTCGTGATTCTGTCATTTCTTATTTATTTTTCGTTTCTAACGATGGCTTGCTCTGTGCTGCTGGTGTCCTAGCGCAGGCAGGCTCCCGCGCGGGGCCTTAGCCCTTCGCCGTAGCTGCCTCTCAGCTGCCTGCCCGTCGGCTGTGCGAAATTGATAGGTCAGGAAATTTATTTTCCTCGACTGCTGTAGATACGTCAGTAACTCTATTATTATTATTATTATTATTATTATTATTATTCATTATTTTCATTAGGTGGGTATTTTGGCTGGCAAACCTTGGGGTTTGAGCTTCTCACAGTGCTATGTGTAGCATAGATTTTGTCTCCCCCGAGGGTTCAGTCAGATGACAGTCAGTCAACTGAAATTCTTAGAGTCCCAGTTAGTGGTTTATTTTCTAGAGGAATTGCTTCACTTTTAGGAGTTTCATGTAAAAACTTGGAAATCTCCCCCTCAAAATACGGCTTCAGCATGAATGTAGTACTTCATCAGTATTGCACACACTGAAGTTACAGCCCAGGCAAAGTTTACTTAGCTTGATGAAGCATGAAAACTGGAGTTGCTATTTTTGCAGGAATAAACACTTAAAAAAGCATAGTCTGTGCCTGTGCTCATTTCAAGTGGCCATAATGTACTATTTACCTCCCACTCCCAATACTGTTTCTCATTCTCATTGAATATGGCATTTTGAACATTTGAATAACTTTATTAATCTTAATCTATGATTAATATAGTTTTTTCTGTGCATTGTCCTAGGAAGGTGATTTTTTTTTTTTTTTTAAAAAGCTTTAGAATTGCACATATATTCACAGATAACAAAATGATGAGCTATGTTATCTGAGAATCTAGTCCTGAGATTTAAAAAGAGCCAGATACCAATTCCAGGTGAATGTTCCTGACATTTGAGCACAAACGCTTTGGAAAATTGCCATCTCAAAGGTATAGAAAATATAAGCAAAAGTATGGCTCTGACATAGAAAATAAATAGAGAAACAGAACTTCTTTAGTGAAAAAATGTGCCCTATGAGTGATTTTTAATTTTTTTTTTTTTTGTCTGTGGACAGATATCGTCAAATATTGGAAAAAGCCATTCAGCTGTCGGGTGTAGAACAACTTGAAGCTTTGAAAGCTTTTGTAGAAGCAAGTAAGTGCATCTGGTATAATCGGTTGCACACTGAGTGAAGGCCAGAGGTCTGTGGGATTGCATATTTGTTAGCTCTACGTAAGGCTACGCAAATACATGATATTTTGGTCCTATTGGAACTCAAACACAACTAGAAGAGGAACCATCATCGCCATTCAGAAGTTAAGAGAGAATGGACTTGTAAGCTTTGTAAGTTATTATAATTTTCCAACCTGTCAGTGTGACAGTGTTGGAAGGTAAAAACCTAAAGTAGTCTCTGTTGAATGCTGCTAAAATTGATACTGGATGCCAAGCGGTATTTAAACTAACAAGCCCCTTCTTCCCCCATCTAAAGTTAGGGGTTTTTTGTGTTGTATTGGATGTTTGGCTTATTGAATACCTGTATAAATTATACCTGTTGTAATTTTTTTAAGTTGAGAATAAACTTAGTGAAATTTAGCCTACAGGTTTACTTTGTCCAAGATGTTTCAGCAACTGAGAACAGTGAGTCAGAATGAAACATCTCTAAACTATAAATCAAAGTGAGAAATTCATTATCTGTCAGGGGTTAGAACTCTGGTGACCTCTAGTGTAAACAAACTGTTTCTGAGAGAAAAAAAATCACCTTTTTACAACAAAGGGAAAAAAACCCTTCACTTGGATACAGATTGAAAAACTTGAAATATTCAAATTTAATATAAAAACAAATGATTACTTACAGTGAAGGCACTGACAAGCATTGCATCCATCTTGTGTTTTTCTTCCATGCGTCTCTGAACCAGTGGTGAACGAGAATGTCAGTCTAGTGATCTCACGTCAGCTACTGACAGATTTCTGTACCCATCTTCCAAGTCTTCCTGACGGCACGGCCAAAGAAATTTACCACTTCACCTTGGAAAAGATACAGCCTAGAGTTATTTCATTTGAAGAGCAGGTGAGAGATCAATGACGAGGTTTTTTTTGTTTGCAGGCTTGGCTTTGGGTTTTTTTTTCCCTTATCTGCTGACTACTTTAAGCCTTTAAAAAAGCTGTTCAAAACAGATATTCCTACTTAGAGTCCAGTTTTGCATTCCTGTACATGCAAAACCTGAGCTAAATGCAGAGAGTATTTAGGACCGTGCAAAGAATACAGACTTTGTCTCTTCATCAGAATGCTAGGCATGTAATTCCTCTGCTACCAGAAAATGGCTACTTACAATGAAACAATGCTTGAGCTACTGGAGGTACTGTCGAGAGACAGACTGGTACTGATTGTATTACATTTTACCCAACTAATGGAATAGGCAGGTGATGTAAAGAGAGAAGCATCTTGATAAATAGCTTTTGTTTCAAAATAAATATCTCTGTGTGTGCATGTGTCTGTATTTTAGCCATAATCATTTTACCAGGAAAAAATGTTTTCTTGAAATCCCAATTCTAGTTAACTTCTGAATATGCTGCAGTTCTTTTTCAATTCAGTTCTTGGTTTTGTTGTGTGAGTATTCGCCATCATCTGAGAGTTCTTACAGGAGATGTTTATATAAAAAGCCTTTAGGATCTAGTATTTGAGAAGAAAAGCAATGCAGTTTCTGTCATGATCTGTATTTGCTTCTCTTTATCTTTTGTCTTTTTAGCAGTTTTTACTCTTAAGTCTTAACTGAACATGCTTGCCTATGTGTTATAATGATTATGCATAAATTAAATCCAAGACATCAGATGATTTCTTTTTTTTAACCACACTTCTTATAAAACCCAGATTGTAAGCACTGATAATTTACTTGCTGACAGCTGCTCTACAAAGTAGAAGTTTCTGCATTAGGATCCAACCATAGTTCACCTCATTCATATCTCACAGGCATGATATGAGGTATAACTGCAAGAAATGGCTTGTGAATCTTGGTGCTCCAGTTCCTGAAAGCCTCGTTTCATCTTTTTAAAAGCTTTATAAAAGGTTACTACTTACTGCTCCCCGAAGATAAACTCCTTTTATGTTGTCACAAGCTTAAGTGGAAATGCTTCAAATCCGCATTCATATTTAAAAAGCTTGGTATTAAAGCTTGATCCAGGAGTCCCACGCAGGACTCATCGCATGGGAAGAGTTGCTTGTGTGCAGGCTGATCTGTCTGTGAAGCTGGGGTATCAGTTGAGGGGATTCATAAAAAAGAACAAATACTGTGGAAGTTAGTACAGAACCATTCAACTTCTATAGCGTTTGCTACTGCTTTTACTACTTAGGTCGCTTCAATAAGGCAACATCTTGCGTCAATCTATGAGAAAGAAGAAGACTGGAGAAATGCAGCACAAGTATTGGTGGGGATCCCTTTGGAAACAGGGCAAAAGTAAGTACTGTGCTAGACACAGTTCTGTGGTCTTAAATATACTTGCTCCCTTTGTACTTAACTAGACCAGCAAGTGAGAATTTTGGGGTTGCATATTTTCCCAGAGTTTCAGTAGTTCAGGCCAGAACTACTGCCAGATGACAAAAGTATAGCTTGATGACTGTACATTACAGTAAACAGTTTAGTGGGTCAAAATACTGCACCAGAAGTTTTGCACTATCTATTAGTCTTGTTGATAAACAGCCTTTTTGATAGTATTTTACAAAAATGCTTCTAAGGTTTTTGAAAAGTTCTTGAAAGGTGGCAGTTCTTCTATGTTTTCGCCTTTACAGTTCAAAATGAAGACATAGTTTGAAATTGGATGTTAACAAATACAGTTGAAGTTTTTTGTGCGGTTTTGTTTGTGGTTTTGTGTTTGTTTGTTTGGGTTTTTTTTTTAAGTCTACAACCCTTGCTGTTACTTTTATCTGGCTGTCCTTTCTATTCTCTTTCTCTGTATGCATGTAGAAGGAATTGCTCTAGGTTTTGTCTATTTAGCACCTATTTGTTCCACTGCAAGTTTGCTGATTAACTCAATTGGCTCACCACTTGTGGCAAACCTCCAATCCACTAAAAACAGATTATTAGAGTGTACATTTGTGTCTTGGTGGACAGCATTATTTCTACTGGTGTTTGTAGGAGCCAGTTCTGTATTGGCATTCATCTCAAATTTCCTTACCCTGAACAGAGAGCACTAATTTTGGTGTGAGGGAAGAAGAAAGCAGGGTAAAACAAATGTTGCTGAGTGCTCAAGAATCATAATATATATTTAGAACAGCTAAGAGCAAGGGTAGTTGTGGAGCAACTCTGAGCACTTGATTTTCTGTTTCTCTACAGACAATACAATGTAGATTATAAACTGGAGACCTACCTGAAAATTGCCAGGCTGTATCTGGAGGATGATGACCCAGTTCAAGCAGAAGCTTATATTAATCGAGCTTCCCTGCTTCAGAATGAATCAACTAATGAACAGCTGCAAATCCACTATAAGGTTGTCTGACTTGCTTTATTGTTTTTTCTTTCTAAAGGAAGATGATTCCACATTGAGATGTTTTTATGCAATGCCACTAAAACTTTCATAACGAGAAAAGAGGCAAAGGGAGAAGCTTCTAAATGGTTTTGGGAGCTTGAGAGCCATATCTTAGCAATAATCTTAACAGCTCGTTCCTTATGATTTGGAGATAAGTCTGTAAACGTTCCTTAAATGCCAACTTTACTGATTGAAAATAAAACTTAGGCTTCAAAACATCTGAAATACTGTTGAAAATATTGCCTCCACCTTAATAAATCTAAGAGGCAAAAACCCCCACATCCAGTATTAGGGACAACAGAAGCCCCCTCCCCTGCAACAGTAATTAAATAGTAAGTCCTATCCATAAAAGTAGCTTTAAGTTTCAAGTGGTAAAGTAACTGTTGACCTTTCTGCTTATTTGTGGGTTTACTGTGTACACAGTTCGTACACTAATTTCTCAAACCATTTTGGTAACTGGGATGAGCAGTGATAACTGCATAATAGCATGACGATACCAATCAACGGTGGTGGTGTTTAAAATTCTACAACACAAAGCACATGTGCCATGAGCTGTAACTCAGGGTGTGGTGGTTTTGGTTTGTTGGTTTTCCCTTTTCTTTTTTCCTCCCCCCATGCTATATTCTAAAGTATGCATTGAGTTGGAAGTGTAAATATTTTCTATAAGCATTAGAAAAGCACAAAGGAAGGGAGAGAAGAAATATCAGACTCTGTTACAGTGCTGAAAGGGAAAAGCAAACACTTGAAACATGTAAATTGCTACCTAAGTGCTAGTTGTCAATGTCAGTAGTGAAGGGGAAGCTTACATAAGTACAGTATCAGCTGTACAATACTTCCATTTACTTAGTTTCTGGCATTTAGACATTTACAAAGTTTAACATGTGAATAGTGCTGGGAAATGCCCTTTCAATTGCTTTCCATGATATTTTAGCAAGAGCTTTACAAGTCAAGCTAATCGTTTGAAGACACAAATTTCCCTAGGATGCAGTAGAGCAATATTTATGGGAGCTGTCACTTCATAATATGGCAATTTATACACACATATATTATGCAGCCACCCCTGTTAGTTTTCTTTTTCTGAGACATACTTTCTTTCTAGGTTTGCTATGCTCGAGTTCTTGATTACAGAAGAAAGTTCATTGAGGCTGCCCAAAGGTATAACGAGCTCTCCTATAAGAGCATAGTCCATGAAACTGAGCGACTGGAGGCATTGAAGCATGCTTTGCATTGTACTATTTTGGCATCAGCAGGTAAAATATATGTTACATTTTTGTATAAAAGACCCAACATAGGTATTTCGTATCCCCTGAAGCAATTCAGCTTATGCATTACTTGTGGGGAGGGATCCAAAATTGTGAACACGGTGTCAGAATTACCTGTTGGCATACTGTTAACTCAGAGTTGGATTACTTCTGTGTCTTTGCCAGTGATAAGGTGGCATCTTGGCTAAAGATGCAAAAGAGAGTCAGTGGCAAACAGTGTTTTGGAACTGAACACAACCGAGTTCCTTCTTTGGTAGAGCTTTGTTAGTTAATTGCATGTATTGAGGAAAAAAAGATGGTAACTTTCTGTTGTTTACCTCTAAATACTCAATGCTTTGGTGATCATTTATTGAGGATTCTTCTTGACTTTCCTAGGACAACAGCGTTCTCGCATGCTTGCTACGCTCTTCAAGGATGAGAGATGCCAGCAGCTTGCAGCCTATGGGATCTTGGAGAAAATGTATCTCGACAGAATTATCCGTGGAAATCAACTGCAAGAGTTTGCAGCTATGCTAATGCCTCACCAGAAAGCAACTACAGCTGATGGTACATATTTCTCTAAAGCCTCGTAATGCTAGGTGTTTATCCACAGGAGTTAGATTTGCCCAATGCAGTCAAGAAGTGTGATGGAAAAGAATTTAGTATTGCTTATATGATTATTTTAAAATTATTTCCCAGCATGTTACTCTCATTAGTATAGTTTAATAGTAAAGCTTCTTAGCCATAATTCGTCTTTCTGATTGGCTATTAAGGTTTTGAAATACTCTTCTAGAAGATAACTTGTTAAAATCTTGTTTCTCTGTCCATGTACAGTCCTCTTCACTGACAACCTCCCAGTATTTCTAACCTTGCCTCATACTTCGAGTCTCTGTCCTTTTGAGCTTCTCCAGTTCTAAGGCACTGTTATAAATAGGATGCCTAGAAACACATGACATGCATGTAGGCCGTAAATGGCCTGTGTGGATGATGAATTTATTTGAGCTACTTCCTGACTTGACAGGAAGATGACAGATAGTGAGGGGATGACTTGGACCTCACGCTGTCTCCAGATTGTTTTCTGATCCATCTCACTGACATCTTATTAGCTCTGTTCTTCCTGGAACCTCTGAACAGTGAGAAATAATGTGAAGTAATGACTTCACTGGAATCCTAAACACAATGGTCTCAATTTTCTAAATTAGAAGAATATTGAAGTGGAAAAATACATAAGCATGAAATACCTCTTAAACAGGAAAACCTTCCTAGTGAACAATACTCATTGATTAAGGACAAATAAAGAACTGTGTCATCACAGAAGTGAAAACTGGTTAAAGGTACTTACAACAATAAGCTGCAGTCCTTTCCTTAGGTCAATTTGTTGTTTATTTATAACCTGTACTGTTTGTTCGTGTAAGTTAAAGAATGCAGGTTAGTTGGTATTTAATAATGGGCTTATCTTCAACTAGAGGTTAAGGGGCAAATGAGTTAAATTGTTAACTCAAGAAGAGAGAAATGAGGTGAGGGTTTATCTTACTGTAGAAGTACAGTAAGAGAGAGGTTAATTGTACCGCTAAGAGCTGCAATGAATAAAAAAAAAAGCAATGGCCTTTCCATTTGGCAAGCTAGGAACTGATCACAGGAGGTCAAACTCCCTCAATTCAGATGTTGAGTCTTGTAGCAAAACCAAGGGCTCCACTTGATTATTCTAGAAATTAAATAAAAGGATTTAAGCTACCTGTCTTAAAATTAACCATGTGCCATCCATTTCTTTTTGTTCACTTTCTTCTGCATAGCATAACACTGATGCAAGGCAAGATGCATCTGGACCTTCTGCACACATAACCCTTGGGAAGAAAAGTGTTTTCCATCTGCTGTACAATATAAACTAAGTATTTCAATTATATAGTAATGGATTTTTTTCTCATCTAACCTCTAAGGTTCCAGTATCCTGGACAGAGCTGTTATTGAACACAACTTACTGTCTGCGAGCAAACTTTACAATAACATTACTTTTGAAGAGCTTGGAGCATTACTAGAGATCCCTGCAGCTAAGGTATCAGTTTTCTACATCTTTTGTAAAAACGAGGATCATCAGAAACATGAGAAAATAGCTGTGATAAATATTAGGAAAATTAGTTCAATATTAGGAAATAACGAAATATTCCATATTATGAGGAAGGTTAAATATCTAGCACATCTTATGAGAAGGAAAGGTACATGATGTGAAACGAACAATAGTGGAGTTAGATGCCGCTGATAGTATGTCTAATCATCTCATAATTAGTGTTGTCTGTAGGCCCCCCCCAACGTGTAGAGATGTTGAAAAACCCATAAGGACTATCAAGTCTTAATAATTTTTAACTTCTTTCAGAACAGAAGAAGTTCCTAACATCTTTCTCTCTTCATTATTTCAGGCAGAAAAGATAGCTTCTCAGATGATAACTGAGGGTCGCATGAATGGATTCATTGATCAGATTGACGGAATTGTTCATTTTGAGAGTAAGTTCAGCCACAGTGATTTATTTTTTTTTAGCACCATTCAGAGTGAGCTTTTTGAGTTGCTGCCTTACAGGATAAGAAAATCAAGTTTCTTAATATCATCCATCTGAAGTGAGCTTGCTGTGTCTTGCTGTGGCCAGGAGGTGGCAGAGTTTGCCTTAGTGGAGGACCACACTTCACCCATCCTCTGTACTATGCATTCTCTTAGCCACAGGAAAGTATGAATTTATTCCATCAGACTCCTTGTAGGAACAGGTTCACCAGGAAGTTTTCTGTTCAATTCTACCTGGCAATGCAGGAGTTAGTCTTGTAACAGACAGCCAAAATCATTGTAGCTTTTGAATACAGAAATTAGCATGATGTAGCTGCAAGGAAGGCTTCCTCTGTGAGGTATGTGAGGGCAGTGGCAGAAGAAAAGTTGAAAAGGGAAGGGAGTTGCTAAGACTGACTTGTTTTGTATGGGTGGTTGTTTTTTTTTATTCTTGCAGCTCGTGAAGCTTTGCCAACTTGGGACAAGCAGATTCAGTCACTGTGTTTCCAGGTTAACAACCTGCTGGAGAAGATAAGTCAGACAGCCCCAGAATGGACAGCACAGGCAATGGAGGCCCAGATGGCTCAGTGACTGTGCAGCTATTGTCTGAGTGGAGGCAATCAACTGCCTGCTGTGCTGGAAGAAGGGAACTGAGTAGGACTGTGATCCAAACAAATAACCCGCCTTCATTTCCCCACCTTCTGCTTTCACTCTGGCTTAGGACACAATTAGGTGATACCATGTTTGGTGTGACAGTACCCCAGTTCTCTGAGCATAGAATGATGCTGTTGCTGCCTCTGCGTTGCACTCTGCTGTCCTGAAAGCTGTGGTTTCCACATAGAAGAAGCTGTAATGTCTGCAGCAAGTTTTGGTTTATTTAATTTTTTTTTTCCCCCACTGTATTGCTATAGCTTTGTAGCCTATTACTTCCTATGATGCTTGTTCTGCTGTGAAAATACAAGTGCCATGTTTCTTTTAGTTGTAATTATTATAATAAAGGTTGGAATGAGCCACTTGGTTTAAGTGTTGCAGGGACCTGTTGTTTTTTTTTTTCCTTAAGCAATAACTTGAAATAAGTTGAATTTTTGGAACTGTCAGTTTCAGCCCCTGAAAATGTTAAATGAAACCCAGCTTTTTTCCTCCTTCTCTGTTTATAAAATGCAAGTCTGAAATCTTTAACTGAAGGAGATACTGACCCTTCTCCTGCATTGGTGCAGCAGGGCACAGAGTTATCTGTGCTGAGAGATGGGGTAAAGACCAGTGTTCCCAAGAGAGCTTGTTGCAACGATATGGTAAGTGATGAGAACATAGCACATGCCAAGTTAAGGTAACCCAAGCATGCTCTTTGTTTTATTTTCTAGGTCACCATGAATTGGTAATTTTACAAAAGTATCCACAGTGGTTTTTGGAACTGGAGGTGTAACAAGAGAGACTGACTAGTAGGGATTCTGCACTACAAAAGATTAAATAGCTTCTGAAACTGGAGTGGCTGGAGAATACTGTGCAGATTACTTATATAATGAGATACAACTAGGTAAAGGTGTCATGTGATAAGCAGGACTGACTTGAAATGCTTATGCACAGCAACAAAGTATCAAAGTGGCCCTTCTGATGTTTATCAGTCTGGAGTTGTGCACTCTACACATCCTTATAGTCTGCCAGACACACAGTCTTACTGTGTGATTTGCTGGAGAGGTTTTTCACAGAGAGCTCTTCTGGTAATGGAGAGCCAAGGCAGAGTTTCATCAATAGCTGTTCCTGTCCAGAGGTTATGTTTTAGTTTGAGGTGATCTCATTCAGGTTATAATTCCAGCTTTGATGTGAATTACCTTAGCTCCTTTTTCATTTCGGTCAAGTAATAATACTTAATGAGTTTTCAGTCTATGTTCATACCAGTCTTTTTGTTTCAAAATCTGGAGGATGTTGATGTCTCCTGGAGTCAAAGGCTTTGGCTTAATCCATGACTCTAATGCCTTGATTTTTTATTTTGCTTTTTTTTTTTTAAAAAAAAAAACACGTTTATGCATTTAGATTTGTAGTGCTGTTAGATGTTTAGAAAAGCCAGGAGCCTAGTGAAGGGTGGTTCATCCATAAATAGGATGGACTTCTGTCAACCTGGCAGGTGATATTTCTGAGTCCCAAAACAACTGGCTAAGTAAATTATGATGGCTCCCAGTTGCTAGCATCCTTTAGTTTCTCTGGGAAGGGGAGTGGTGACAGAGCAGCTGTGGGAGCAGGAAGGAGCTGCCCACGTCTTGGCAAGTTTACTGTAAAAGAGCAGAGGTGGAAGATTTTCCAGATCCTTATTGCAGATAGAGGTTGGGTGGCTGTTGTCCTTCAGCGTGGGTTGACATAGTTCCAGTATAAGGGTCTCTGTCTACTAGGGTTGGTGTCTGGCACTGTGGACACTCACTTCCAATATCCACAAGGGTCATTTGTCTTACTAAATAGCCTCCTACATTACCCTCTAACACAGCAGATGTAAATTATTGGCTACTACAGGAGAGATGCTGGTATTTAAGTAGATGGCAGTAAAAGCCAAGCTGACCACAAGCAAGCCCCGAGTGCACTGTATGCATCTTTGCTGTACTGCTTTTTCCGAGCCAACAGTGTCAGAACTCAGAGCTGGCTTTGGCTATTCATCAGATAGCTTCTTTTACTTCCAGATGACCTTTTTTCCTCTCACTTTAAAGGCAACTATAGTGTCAAAACATTTATGTAGACAGTGTAAGACAGTTAGATACACAGTATCTAATTAGTAGTTACTTGACTAGGAATCTAATTAGTATCAGCAGAAAAAAAAAAACATTCAAAAATTTCTGTTTAGGTTTTTGATCCATTCATTGAAGTGCAGGGACTTACTTCATAATTAAAATAGAAACTTCAAGTGATGTGGTAAATTCATTCCCTTAACTAGTCATACCATTACAGCTTGAGATTTGCAGTGTAACCTTGGTGCTGTTCTACAGAGGATCAGACATCCTGTCTCATTTCTTTAGAGCAGCTTCATTGTTTGCCTGGCTTATCCAGAAATTACCACTTATGTTTTGACTTCATTTATATTCCCTTTTGCTATGGAATACTTCAGTGACCCATGAAACTTATGTTACTTAGGGATTTGGGGATAAGTTGGATGCACAAGCTCTTACCTGTTGAATCTTAAAGAAGATGAATTCATGGTTTTGCAATAACAAAAATTCAGCCCTATTGCAACAAAATACTCATTGCCAAGATTTCACTCATTTCACTGTTCCAATCTGGGAGAAGAAACAATTTCAAAACTATCTAAATATGAAAACAACAGTTGTAGAAGAAGCCACCATTTCCCAAACAAAAACAAACAAGGATTTGCCTAAGACTGGTACTGACATAGGAAAGAGAGCAGCCTGAAAATTTTATATTTGCTACTAGTAAATATGTAACTTTATTTAAAAAAAAAAGTTAAACATTTAGTGATATTGGCATTTCACAGAATTTTAATAGACTTACACTACTCTTTTCTGCTGTTGATGTTTAAAAAACGTTTGACAAACATTTGAGTCTTCAGAGGCTTTTATGCTTTGTTATCTCCATTGTGTTGGAAACTCCATTCATGCAATCGCATATCTAGCTGCATACCTTGGATCCAAGCAACTTTATACTTTCCAGTTCTTTAACTGCTTACAGAAATAAAACAGTTGGATGACAAGGCAGTTCACAAGGTTTCAGGATGTTTAGCTCAGGGTGCACATCACTGCTCTTTCAAATAATTTTAGAGCAGCAAGTACTTGCTATTAAATCAAATTCTTTAATACAGGAAAGAATATAGAAAGCATGCACATTTGCTATACTTATTACACTTGTCTAGATTCATAAAGAGGTGTCTTGTTTCAAGGCACCTTGCCACTACTACTCAGTAAGAAACTGTCAAGTGAGTTTAGACCCAATTATAATGTTATTCTTCACTATGGAAGTATTCTTGCACATCTTAGTCCAACAGCATCATAAAAGGAAGAGCAAAATGGTGACATAAATGGTGTTCCTTTTCAAGGCTGAAGAGTGTTTTGACAACATATTTTCAAGTGAAATTACATGTAACTTGTTCAAAGTGGTACGGGCTGAGAATTTTCTCTCCCTTCAAGAGAAATGTGGACATACTCACTATTAGTCTGGAGCCTGTTGGTTTTCTCCTTATTTGTCTTACAGATTTTTTTTATATTGAAAAGCAAGTCACACTGACTTCTGCACACAGCTCTTCTCTTCGGAACATGCTCTTTGCAGATGGAGGTGTGCTATGTATGCCATTCATAATCATCCCAATTTAGGGCATTTGCTGCTTCACTCTGCTACTTAAGGGGGAAGACGGTTCTAAAAGATCTTAACAGGGTGTGTTCACAGCTGCTTTGTGGAGTATCTTATCTCCCTGTGGGCCAGGAGTGACTTCGGGAAAGCAATAAAACAGATCTACTGAACCATTTCTGAGAGAAGAAACCCAAGTGGCCAACTCTAGCCTCAAAGGCAAGATAACCTTTGGTGATTAGCTAACAGAACATGTGAACAGGGCAGTGCTAACCCCTCGGAGCCCACGCCCCACTGCTGGCCCGGCTATCCTTCGCCCTGCAGCTGGGGCCTGCACCAATGCAGGTGCCAAAACCAGCAGCCCCCCATTAGATGGCGAGCTAAGCATACATAACCAATGTAGAGGCCTCGGCTCTTGTGGAAGCCTACCAGCACATTCCCAGTTTCATTTCGTGATTAAACTGTTCATTGGTAGCAAGCACAGAAGAACAAATTAATCAGCCTCTGGGCTTTTTAGATTTCTGAGCCTTTACCTGTACTCAAAGCATGTTGCAAAGCTTGCTTCCCACATGCATGGCTTAGGTTGTACTTCCGTACTTCAACTAATGGGTCACTTGGTACCAGAAAGTTTTCTGTCCACCAGAGGAAAAAATAACAAGAATAGGACTTAACTCAGAATAAGGGGCCCACTACCACTGGGCTTTGCAGACTGAGTCAAAACAATATATAATATGCTTTTAAGTATAGTGTGGCACTAGGGATTCATGAGGTCTTGGTGGTTTTACAATTTTTTTCAATGAGAGCTTAGTACACTGAATGCATTTATCTAGTAAAAAGGACTTCTATGAAGAAACCTGAAAACAATGTAAGTCACCTATTAGGGAGACAACACCCATGCAAATCCCTCTCCATTTTTTTTTTTAAAGCTTAAGAGACTTTACTTTACACATGATAAATGACTTCTCTATGAAATGATGTTTTTATTCTTTGCAATAGTTACTACTCAAACTTTGTTATTAATTGCTAAAAGGTAATCCAAAAGCAAAGTAAAAAATTTACCAGACTAAGAACATTAAAAAATAGGCAGCCTTGATTGGCTCTTAGTGAGTATACAACATTCATCTTATTACAACAGCATAAACTTGAAATTATGACCATTTCTCTATGAAAAAACAGGACCAGAACACTTCCAGAAAAGAGTTTTGTTTTGTTTTTAAACACAATGTTAAAAACCACTCTGGACAGCTAATCTAATTGTAAGGCTCTCTGTGCTGTTTTGCCAAAAAGGCTTTATTGCCTGAGTAACTAGGCATATTCCTGTCACACTTAAAAAGAATATTTTATTCAATGAAAAAATAAAAGATATATTCAAATAGCCTAGAGTTTCATTGCCAGCTGTGAATGCTTTTTTGCTATTTCAGATCTTCTTATATAAAATCCAAAACATATATAAACTGAGAAACAAAGTTGAATATTTACCCAGAACATGCTACTGTTATGTGCTGCATACTAATAAAACAACATTATTCATACTTACATTCTTCCTCCCCATTCTACCAATTATTAGTCTTAATCAAATTCCTGTAAATGAACTCTTCCTCTTACAAGACTGAGTTTTTATCAATTGTTTAATACTATCCAAAAAACCCCAACCTCACACATGGTAACAACTACTTAAAAAAACTGTAGCTTTATACAACTCTTATCATATGTTAAACAATAACAACATATCACTCACCTCTTTAAAACCTGTAAAATCATAACATCATCTAAACATTTTCTTTTCAAACAACTTGTTTGGGTCTTTCTCCAGCTGCTTGTAGCTAATGTGCCCCTCCTGTTAATCCTGACCCCTTTGCTTTGGGCCAAATTACTCTAAGTTTATATAAGCTTGCAGTGTAGGCTAGGTAGAGTTTTTCTTAGATTTGTTAGTATATTGTTCTTTTTTCTGTTTTAGAAAGAGGATAATCAGGTAATTTTTTGAAGTATCTTTTTCATTGATTTCTTAGGGGTTTTTTTATGTCACTCTAAGCTACCTAGTCATTTTTTCTAAAACTCTAGGAAGAAAAATTATTTCCTAGTGCTCGATGTATATTGTTTCTTATATTGCTAAGTGTTGGGTTTTTTTAGGGAGGGGAATTTCTGAATCTGGAGCATTTTATGGTGGGGCTTCAATGGAGAGTAGGTTGCTGAATAGCTTTAGGCTTGCTTATACCTAGTGTGTTCATTATATTTGTGGAAGAACTGATAATATGTCACTGATGTACATGATAAGGGGAAGTCTGAAAGATGAATTTGTACATAATGAAGGAAGGTCTAAAGTATTCAACCTATTCTACTCTTGTTGTTATTTGAGGAACAGTTTATTTTATCAACTCTGCTGAGTTGATTCAAGTCCACTTTAATTACATTGTTTGCCTGAAATGATCCAGTAAGCTAGCTGACTATGTCTCACAAGCTTGGTGGCTTCTGCTAAACTTTCATGTTAAACAGCAAAGCAAGCAGTCTTTTTTCTTTTTTTACATATTCAGCATTTGCTGTTTCTTGCTTTCATTAATGCAAAATTTGTTTAGTTTCATTTTTTTGTTAAATGGAAAAATAAATTATTTGCTCTAATATTATTACCATGGCAGTCTCAATTCCCACTTTCCAGGCAGAACCACGTCGCCAGTGTATTTAATCTGGGCTAAATCAGAAGTGCTTCATAATTTCCTTTTTGCTTGTTACCATGCTATAAAGCAAGCAATTGATGAAATATTTTCACAGCATAGCATGTGTGGAATGTTTTGGGGAATGATTGAGGAAAACATGTATTAACAGTTACTATATAATTCAGGGTGAGGCCTTGTTGGCTTTCGAATGCTGCAATCATTGTTGCAACTTCTACACTTGAGGGTACATACATGCTTCCATTTTTGCCTGTATGGGACTTCAGAGAATGATATCTGAGTACCTGATCATTTCTGGATACAAAACACTGCACTGCTGCTGTGACTTTGCTTTTAAAAAAAACATGCACTGCGGTTACACACCTGACTGCCATTAAAGCATCATGTAATCATCCAGTAATTGTTACTGAGTGTTTGCAAAAGCCAGTGTTGTGGTTTAACCCCAGCAACTAAGTACCACACAGCTGCTTGCTCACTCCTCCACAGTGAGATGGCAGAGAGAATCACAAGGGTAAATGCAAGAAAACTCGTGGGTTGAGATAAAGACAGTTTAATAGGTAAAGCAAAAGCCATGCACACAAGCAAAACAAAACAAGGAATTTCATTCCCTACTTCCCATCGGCAAGCAGGTATTCAGCCACCTCCAGGAAAGCAGGGCTCCATCATGCATAACAGTTACTCGAGAAGACAAAACACCATCACTCCAAATGTACCCCCCTTCCTTCTTCTTCCCCCAGCTTTATATGCTGAGCATGACGTCATATGGTGTGGAATATCCCTTTGGTCAGTTGGGGTCAGCTGTCCCAGCTGTGTCCCCTCCCAGCTTCTTGTGCACCCCCAGCCTCCTCGCTGGTGGGGTGGTGTGAGAAGCGGAAAAGGCCTTGACTCTGTGTAAGCACTGCTCAGCAATAATGAAAACATCCCTGTGTATTCAACACTCTTTTCAGCACAAATCCAAAACACAGCCCCATACTAACTACTGCGAAGAAAATTAACTCTATCCCAGCCAAAACCAGCACAGCCAGGAAGCATGAAGACTGCATTCTCCAGCATATTCTGCCTAGGTGGACTCTGCTACATATAGACAGTCCCAAGTTACTGCACTAAGTATAAAATTAGAGGGAAATGGTAAGATATTGTATTCTGTAACGGTTCGATATGGTCAAAATCCACCACCAGCTCTAATTCTTTGCTCTGAAGAATGGGAAATGGTCAGTTTCTATAGTTACTACTGCCTTGTTTAGCTATGCTGAGTATGGCATTTTGTTGTGACTCCTCATAGCCTCTAGCATTATAGGCAATAATATGACTAGGTTTTTGTTCTTTGAATTAGCGTATTTATTATCTGGAAACAGATAATTGTGGTTATGTATTTCTGCTTTACAGTAATGGATAAAAACAGGGAGGAACAGTTGGAGAGTTTTTTAAAGTACCACAATCTTTGTAAGACGTCTTATCACTTGAACGTGCTCCAAGCCTGCGCTGTTTCCTTTTTGTCATGTCCTTTTTGAAAGTGAAGTACATCCTAAGATACAAGTCCCATCGTTCCCCAGGTAAGATGCCAGGCCTCTTGCAAAGCCTATACTTGCAAAAGTATATACATTAAGAAATCATAGAGACTCAAAATAAGATTTAGAAAAATTGTGGATTAAAAATGGAAAAGGTAGTGCTTGTCTGTTCTCACCTGCGTTGTATTACTCTGTTCACATCCATTTTGCAGCACTGTGGGGACTTAAAGCACTGATATGGTGTGATACAGTTTTACACTTTAAATGAACGCAAGTATAGAAAAAAGAGGAGGCAACAACATTCAAGAGTATATGTAGTGGGAGGCTGGATGCTGAAACGCCATTCAAAGTCTTCCATATAAAGAAGCTTTTAGGGCTGTTTTCAAAAGCTTGAGTTCAGGTTATTTCTGTGCTTAAAAGTTTAAAATCTTCAAAAACAAATATAGCCAAATTTGATCCTAGTTCATAGGTTTTGTTTTGTACAGAAAAAAAAAAAGACAATAAAAGGGAGTGGGTGTAGAATAAAAAGTTGCAGAACGTAACCCTCCACTAAAGGCTTTTTTACAAACTTTTTAAGAACAGAAGCTATATATATAGCTAAAGGTGTAGCTTGATATAAGACACTTCTTTTTGCTTAAAGCAGTGCTGAGAGATGGTGCTGGAAATCTAGACCTACCTTTGTAAACCTCCTTTACCAGCTGCTGACTAATAGATTTGACCTATGGGGTTTTGCTAATGGAGCTGAACACCTGTTCCCTTAACCTGAGGGCATCTTCTCTGATCAGATGCTTTTTCTTTTATGTGGAGTAAAGATTAACAGACAGGGGAGGATTAGCAGAGAGGGGAAGATTATGACTTCTCTGGAGGCTCTGTGTGGGTAGAGGCTGGTTGGGAATTCAGGATGCACACCCAGACAGTGGGGCTAATATAATATGCATGGCCTGAGAAGGTACATTTGTACTGTAGGGGTAACTGAAGACCCAAGAGAGGATCAGAAGGACTTTTGCTGGTCGGTGCAAAAGATGCCACAACTTCTACAGGGAAAAAGCCCTTGCTAACTACTCCAGGTGTAATATGACTTTTGTAAGTATTGTTTTTAGATGAAATTTCCTTTAGATCAGTAAGTGATGTTTCTCCTCTTTGTGGCATGTGTGAAGAGCCAAACAGAAGGGAATTGATCACTGGACTGGGAGCTCATATTAGTTTAGGGCTCATCAGTAGGCTTGCTATCTTATCAGTAGTCCCAGGGAAAATATATCAAAAGTGAAATGAGATTCACTCAATAAAGAATTACAGGATAGGAATGTATTAGTGTAAGTCAATATGGCTTAAAGGAAAACAGACACTAGCAAACAAGCCATGTGTTGTTTCTTAAGTAGAAGCACTAGGGTTGGATAAAGTAATTGTGCAGGTGTAGTAGATTTGGGGAACAAGAGGTACTCAACTTCACAGGAGTCTGTGAATTGCAAGAGTTAGCTGTTCAGAGCTGTTAGGATAAGAGTTAGTGAACTGATCTCATTCTAGCTATTGATTAAGGAATCCTTATCGGCTGAGAGCTTTTGTTAGAAACTGCTACAACTCAGCATTTCTATTTACAGTCTGCAAATAAGTAGGTAATAGAATGATATTTGTGGATGCTGCATTACAGTGAGGACAGGCTGGTAAGGCAAGACAGTCTAGATGGAGGGGAGTCATTAATGCAAAATAGACCTTGAAATGGCTGCATGCAAATTAGACATAGGTATGTTAGTATTTTATTGCTTTGTAGCTTGCATATTGGCACTGGCAAAACCATTAAGAGAAATAAGCCTGAAATTTTGATACGTATGTTTTAAAAGGGGTGTTAAAGCATTGGGGCAATACAGCAAAGCATTGTCAGACTGATTTTTAAAAAGGCAAATACCTTTTAGGGAACACCTGAGGAATTTATGCTATTGAGTTCTTTCAAAAGTCCCTGGAGTAGCTGAGTTGACTATTTTCTTCCATGGAAAGCATGTTTACTAAACTAGGGTGAGAGATGCCATAACAAATGGGTAGAAGTTCAAAACATGCAACTGTAATGACAAAACAAAGTAGTAGTTCCTAAGAGCAGCAATTAAGCTCTGGAACTAACTATCAAGGGGAAAGGGTAGGTTTCCTCTGTTTTGCTTTCTCGAAATCTAGACTGGCTACCTTGCTGGAAAGTGGCTTAGTCAGCTAATACTGGCTGAGTTTAGCCCACAGGTAATGGTGCAATTTAAGGGTCTGATTTACAGGAGGTCAGACACGGTGACCTAATGGTCTGTTCAGGCCTTAAGCTTTTTAAAGCTAAGAAGTGATTTGAAGGTGAAAACATTTGTACCTTACCAATTTCTGCACAGCAGCCATGCTGCAGTTTTTAATTATTTTTATTCTGTGATGCTTGTATTTGAGGCAGAGTGGCATCAGAAATTTATGGTCAGACAACAAAGCAAGCAAGCTCATCAAGTAATATCTACATTAACTTCTGGTCCGAGTGGAAGGTTACATTCCACTTTCTAATAAGGGAATCATACTTCATCTGAAAGTTTGAATTTAACTAACAAAATACATGTTTAAATTTCTTGATCAAAAAGTGAGCTGCTAGAGTACATATTGCCACATGTGAAACACTTGGTTTTTTTTTTCTGTTGTGGTTTGCTATAGTCAAGTCAGGAAAATGTTTTCCACCTCTGGGTAGCTTTATGCCACATGCTTGCTTATAAGTGATGTTACACTTTCTACTTTTTCACTACTCAAGGAAGTCTGTGGGCCTGTGAGAAAAGAGGTACCCAGCTTCTCAGTGTGTGTGCTCAGCTGAAGGAGATGGTGTATGCTTTTCTGTGGGAAGATGTGGGCTATCCTGAACACATGGGGCATTGCGAGCAATGTGGAAGTTAAGCTTTCTGGAAAGAAGCTATTCTCGCCTTATGAAGAACAGACATAGTTTCAAGCACTGGTGTTGCAAGGAGTTGAGCAGCCTTGGCGAACACAGGTCCCACGTGATGCCCCGGAAGGGTTATGCTATGTTAAGCCATTACCAAGTACGAATGAACAAACAGAAGCAATGCAGTAGTGGCATTAGGTTCCAGGCTAAGGAAATCCAAGGGGAGCCAGGATGAAACCTGTGGTGTGCTTGTTCTGGGAGCTTGGCAAATACTTGCATCCTCCAGCAGTGGTGGGATGCATTCCTCTATTTGGAGACAGGATCATCCCTGTTGTTTTCACTTTCTTCCACTGATGGTTGGAGAGTGGTGTTAGACAGCTAAACCTGTGGGAGTTTGGCCTGAGCAAATAATTAATTTCTTGTGGGGGGTATGGTCTCTGGTTTCAAAGCCCTTTCCAGATGACTAGGCCTTTGGCTGAAGCTGTAGGGCTGTCATCAAATGACTGGGCACCTCTGGGTATGCTTTCAGACAGAAGCCATGGCTAGATATGCAGTGCAGGTACCTTTAGGTGGGTTGGGTAGTAGCTGAATGATGGCGTTGAGGGTGTCAGTGGCATCTGGCTGCTGGTCACCTGAAGATGCAGAACAACTGCTAAGCAGCAATGCTTGAAGAACTAAGTGTGTCGGATGGGAAGATACATATAGGTACATAAGCCTTTGCATCTCCTAATCACCTGATTTATTTATTTATTTATTTATTATTTATCTTTTTATTTCCTGAGTTGCCTCTTGCAGGAGAGTTATCAAACATGGGTGAGAAGCTAATAATAATTGTGCCTTGTCTGCAAATGAGGACTAGTGAGTGACATTGACATCTTATTAGTGCCAATGAGTGACAGAGCTGGATACTTAGGGAAAATGAAAAGGCAGGTGGGTGATTTTCAAATCAATCTTCCCTACCTCACATGTGTGTAGGCTGTTAGCAGAATGGTGGGGTTGTTCAGAAATGCCTTCTGCTGTCAGCTAGAGCCTGTGGCATTGGGCTAACTCTTAACATAATTTACAGATAGTGATGCTGCTCATGAAATTGTGCAGATGCTCTTTGAAGTCCCGTCAGCATACTGCCTCCTGGCATGATTGTGGATAGCCTTTGGGAGCCTGGTAAAAGACCACTGAAGAAGAAAAATTGGATTATCAGTTGTGATACTTTGTCACACTGGACTCTTGCATAATTTTTAATTAAAAAAAGGTAAATGACAATTCAATTACACGTCCTGACATGCAGGCAGTCAATTTCATAGCCAATTGTTCCTCCTCTCTCTGCCCAAGGACAGACCTGGTTTTACCCTGATCTTGCTTTTGATGCCTTGTGACCATTAATCTCTCATTGCCAAGCTGCTGTGTGCACCAGCCAGTGTTGAGGAATCCTACTGCAGCTCATGGGGCAATCAGCTTGGAGCTGCTGCTGGTAGGAAGAGCTCTGGCAGAAAATTGTCTGGCTTGTGTTGAAGGGCTATTACAAACCCACCTGTCCATCCTGTCCTCACACCAGGCAGTGGGGATGTTTAGGTGTGTTTATGCATGTGGGAGCTGGGAGGGAAGTAAGGTCATGGGCAGAATTGCAGGTGATTAAAGAGAAAGTCAGGTTTGCTTTGCATATATACTGTATATGGTTTTAGGTAAGGCAGATGAGGACAGATTCTGTACTCTAGCTCACACCGAGTAGATGGCTTGATTCCCACAGATGGCTGGGCCTTTCTTTCACTAAGATACTGTAATTGCTATGTTGGTTTCTGATGACTTATTTTTACTCAAATGTCTCACTAGGAGACAGATACCAGCCAGCTGCTACCCACTCCTGAAGGTCTAAAACAATTACGATAGTTAAAGGAGAAGATGGTTAAAGATGTTCTATGTGCTCCTCCAAGCTAGTTATTTTGTTTCCCACACTTGTGGAATTGGCAGGCATTTTCTTCCTTTGTTGACATATTAAAGTTGCTTCTGGCTGCTATCAGCATTGATTGTGGTATTAGCTTGTATTACAATAGGAGAGAATCTGTGCAAATGGTTAGTTCTTCTTTCTCACCAGTACATAGCAATCAATTCCTAAACTGCTGGGGCTAGCAGAACAAATCATTGCATTCTCACAAAATGAGATATATTCTGTTTTGGTGGGAAGCCCCTTGTACTTAGCTGGATTGATTTTCCTGAGAGCACCACAAAGTCGACTTAAGATTTCTGCAAGTGAGATGCAGTACATGGGAAGGGAGTCTGTTGTCTCACATTTTAAGAGCTTCAGAAATTAAACATTGATTCTGTCTCACAGCAAATATAACTAGGTTGTAGTGGGTGTATGGGCCTTCTGTTAGCACCTGCATATCTCATGCAGGTAACCAGTCGTATTACTGTTCTACACTAAACATGGACATAGTGCAATCTGAAGTCAGAGTTTTTCAGTACATTTAATACAAGTTGTAATTGCTTTCTGAGCAGCTGTTGTAGACTTTGCCCTTAAAGAAACATGTCTGGGGCACTGAAGTGAGCCTCATCTTCTAACTATAAAGTTACTCTTGTAAGCTAATTCTTTGAAATACCTTCCAAAATGGACAACTGATTTAAAAAAAAAAAAAACAGAACAATGAAAATGAGGTCACTGGGGATAAAGAAAACAAGACTGTACAGGGCAAGAGTTTTCCTGTAATTGATTATTTGTTCTCATGGTGGTGACCAGAGGTTTTCACAAAGGGTAGCCCTGCTTTACAGGCAGTTTGATCTTCTGTGCTGGCCTCATGGCAGACAGAAAACTGGTTCAGGTCCATTGGTGCTGGACACAGATGACAATTGCTGTACTCAGACAGTCTCAGCCAGGTGAATAGCCTTTTGTGAAAACAGCTTGTTCTCAGTTGCTAGTTTTGGGTGTTCACCAACAGTTTTGTATGCTAGGTAGAGTTACAAACCTGTCCTGTGTCCTTCCTGTTAAACAGAGTCTGGTGAGCTGCACATGGCTGGGATGTGTGCCCTGGATGGGCTGGAGTTACAGCTCTGGCAGCTCAGCATGTTGCGTTTTCCCCAGTAACAGTCATGGAATTGTAAAGATGTCCCAAAGTGCTACAGATGTGCAAAAGTAACTTAGCCTTTGTTTCCAAGGGATAGCCCATGAGGAGAGAGCCCAGCTTGAGTTAGCAGAACTTCTGAAAGCTGGTGTAGCATGAAAAGGGGACATATTTTGGCACTACTTCCACAGAAGTATGTCAACATGGGCCTAATTCTGAGCAAGTGAGTAATCTCTGAATGAAATGAATCACAAGACTAAAGCATGTGCAGCAGAAGCTAGTTAGGAAACCAAGTGAAAATATTCTGTCAGATTACCTAGTAGTTCAAATGGCTGCTGTAAAATGGCATTGGTTTTAGTACCTAAAATGTTCTCTGATCTACATCCCATTAAAAAGTTACTCTTTAAACTAACTACTTGTTTTGGGGCATGTCTTAAAGAATCAATCATGTGCAGTATTGTTTTAGCTTGTGATGAAGACTTTTCTCTGCTGCTGTGCATGGGACATGTTTTATTCATGTTTTCCATGCAGTTGTTTTTTGTTTCCTGGAAATGGCTGCTATGCATGGTGACCCAGAGAGCCACCTAATGTCTAAACAGCATCTCCACACCTGTGAGGGTGAAAAAACTGAGTAGTTTTCCTTAATGAGCAGCTGAGTCCCTAAATGGAAGTTTCCACAACAAGGGGAAAGGCTATGTCTGCAGGACACAGCAAGCTGCTCTTGCACCTTATTCTGTCCATCAGACAGTGACTCCTGTGGGACCTGCGAGCAGAACAAGAGAGGAAGCCATGCCAAACCTTGCTGCAAGGCACTTTCTTTGGGTTTTGCCTTATGACAGTCAGGTGGCAGAATGTGGATTTCTCTTTCAAGCTTATATTCACCTGCTGTGTCCATGCTGCAAAGGGCTTTGTACTATAGACACATCCAAGCTACTTAGCGAAGACAAGCAGGACAAAACAGACTGTGCTGAACTCTTTTATACCTGAGCTTTTATACCTAACCTCTTGTAGGTTTTCAGTTCAGCTCAGTGAAGGCTTGCCTTCATATCTCTTGATTTTACTATGTCATAATTAGTTTGTGCATGGCTAATAGGGGCTTTAGTTGCTTTGAAACATACAGGCTGCCTTCTCCAAGGATAGTTGTAGCCTCATGGCAGTTGGCTAGTAAAGGTCAGCACAAGCGCTTCTAAAAGCAGCAAGAACAGTGCCCAGCATAGGGCAATATGCTGCAGAGTAGATAAAAAGTTCTCTAGAGAACATCCTGTGGTTATGAGCTTTTAAAAATTGCCTTCAGACTGCATTGCTTCTTGCTACCAGCAGTTTGTGTGCTTCATACGAGCTGAACTCCTTTCTCATCAGCGACAGGAGGAATCTGCTCAAGGAAGGGTACTCTCCAGGCCATCCCTCCTCTTGAACTCTTTTTTTGTGTTCCTAAATGCCGAACAACTTATCTGCTGCCATAAAACCTGAGTGCTAGCCATACAACACTTGGTTAATTCTCAGACACTTGCCACTTTGTCACATGGATCATTCTTGATGTGCTCTGCAGCTGGTCTCCTTTGCTGCTCCTAATCTCTGCTGAAACATTTTAAGCTCCTAAGGACACAGTGATTCACAGTGGTGTCATGGTTTATTTTCAGTATTAACATAGAGGAAGCATCATCTCACTGAACACAAGAGCCTCCAGGCTAGTGCATTAGGAAGTCTTGGGAAAAGCCTAAAGGTTGCTGAGCTGAAACTACAGAAATCCTTTCGTAAACATAGTAAATGAAGAACTTTTCTTAAAAACCTGATTTCTCCTCTATCAGAGATCTTGCTGGTGGTTTGTACAAATGTCTGCATATAGCATGTTAGCCAGGGATTTATTTTTGTTAGATGAAAAATGCACTACAGGGATTTCTCTAGCATTGGAGGGCAAACTATTGAATTATGCTGGTCCCTGGTGGCACCTTCTGGGTTTACAGTTCCTCAGAGGAAGGCCTGAGAGAAGGCTCAGCCAGAGTGTTTTTGTTTTAATACCTGGAGGCAGAAATTAGTCTTTGCTCTTCCATTGGTTCCTCTTTAAGAAATACACTGCTGCTTATTCTTTCCAAGATCTGTTTTGACAAGAAAAATTACAAAATACAGCCAAGAGTTATGTAAAAGTTTAGGATCCCTTGGGGGTTTGAATTTTTCAGGTTTGCTAGGTTTGGAGACGAGTCTTGGAAGGAGTAGTCTGAACCTGTGATGGGAGGCTACACAAAGCCCTTGCGTGTCCCATTTCTCGGAGGGAAAATGCAACCTCATCCAAAACCCTCTTAATGCCAGTGGTTCAGATAAGGGAGGACATGGACCCTTGTCCTGTACCTTTAATTTACAAATGAGCTAATACTAGCGCACCTGAATTAGGGTTTCTGAATACCAGAGAGGACAGCCAAAGGTGAGTTGTCCCAAACCACCTTAGTGTGGCCTGAAAAGTGGTCAGGGAGTAAGGACGCTTCTCATGCACCTGTTGCACTGTGTGGTAACTAATCATCCAGTCTCCTGTAGCTGAGAGGCACCAGAGGAGAGTGGTTCGCCTTTTAAGATGTGTAGGACATCTCATGCCCAGGAGAGCGCTGTTTTTCCTACTTGTCTATGGAGGGAGCCCACGTGCCTTGGATGTTACGTGCTTATACCGCCTTTAGACAGCATTCATTGGGCAGGACAAGTGCTATTCAGAGCACTCTCCCTGTTACCATGACTGTTTAGTCGTATGATCCCAAGGGTGAACCGTTCCTCTGAGAATTATATTCAGATCACCCCAATTGGTTAACCTTTTCTGTAGAGATTGAAATAAGCCACAGATATGCTCACATGAATGGGAAACATGCTTGTGTTGATGGTAACAGGATCAGTGTGACAGTACATTAGTGTTGTCACTTCAAACTAAAAGGGAAAAAAGCTAGTTTATACATGTCAAGACAGAGCTAATGGAACAAAGTTATTTCTCCTCATGTCTGAGTATGTTTCTGTATATGATTTTCTGGGGTTGTCCTAGCCGTTCCTTTAACTTGCGAGTAATAACAATTTCCTTGACATGCTTCTCTTGTTATCAGAGCTTGCACTCTGATGGATGGAAAACTGCCATTTCATCTTTTACAGCCAGTTGACCTACTGGAATAAATGCACTTCAGCCAATTAGTCATTGTGGGTTTTTTCTCTTCTTACTTGAGATGGCTGGCTCTTTGGAGAAATCATCCTTTCTACACTGCAATGCGATGAATAAAAAGCAGTTGAATATTACTGATAGCGTTTGGTGCTGTCAGTCTTCTAAGAAAGAGTACAGCAAGGGAAGCTAGCTTCTGTGTGCCTGTTGATGTATATATGCCCTCTTGACTGCACAGACGTGGAAGCAGCCACAATGCAAGATGCTGATTCTCAAACCGGGATTGCTTCATGTTCAGTCTCTATTTCTCAGTTAGTTTCCTATGGCTCCATGAGCACCAGGTAAATTGTTAATCCTAAGGGAGCAGTGGAAGAAATGCCTTCACTTCAATGCATACAATCTTATCATGTGTACAATAACTTCATATTCATCTAGAGAGAAGTTCCTTTGGCTCCTGTCTGCAATAAACACTTCATTGAGAAAGCAGAGCCACTGGTGCTCAGTGATTCCCAGGACTGTGCTTTAATGCAAGTAAGTTTTGCTAAGGACTATTGGTCCTTCCAGATGACATAAATATCCTTCCTTCCCTCACATGCTGCATGATAGAACTTGACAAGAGCACTGATAGTGTCAGAGCAGAGAAGTCCTGCTTTGTAAGGAGATCTTTGAGGTAGCAATATAGAAAAATCTACAAAATCTAGCCTGAAGCAAGTGCTCATTTTCAGCTGAAATTTTCCCAGCAGCTCCTTGTCAAAGGGAAGATGGAAGATGTATAGCAGGCTCTGATCCCTGGCCATGAGCTGAGCTGTCTTGGGTTTGGAGGGCAACGTTAATACAAATATTGTCACACAGTAACAATAGGAAAATATCTTATCTACTTACTGTAATATAGACTTCCCTTGAGTCATGGAGTAGCAGGTAATAGGCAGTGCTGAGGGCAGCTGTAATGAAGATGGTGACTGGATATCTTGGGATTAAGGTTTTGTTTTCTTTGCAGAAACCATTGCAATGCTTGTAGCTGGAGAAACTGTTGTGTTGTTTCTTCAAAATGTGCCACAATTAGCATCGCCTATGATTGAGGAAAGTAGAACAGAGTTGTTCTGGCTATGGTGGCATGGGAGCCACAAAAAAGGGATGAAGACGTGCAAAGGTTAGTCCTTCTCTTGCACCTTCCATCAAGTGGACAGGCTTAATAATTATGCAGCTATAGGATAATGAATGGAATTGGCACTGCTGGAGTTGAGGTTATACAGAATGATTCAGTGTGCCTTCAGCACTTACGCTGTCTAAATGGGATGGGTGAAGCAGGGAAATAAACTCATAGGGGAGTAGAAAGTCAGCCAGATAGATTAGTAATGTGTCTGAAATCCTGTGAGTTTGAGAGGAGAATTTGTGTTGGCGGGGTGCATGATTGTATGTACATGCTTGAGACACAGATCAGCAACTTTATTTCTACGTCTGGTAATGTCACCTAGTACAAAACATTGTATTTACAAGGGTCAGGGGTGTTGGGCTTCTCATTTAGATGTTAACTATGAAACTTGCTCTGTTAATACCATACTGATCCTGAGCACAGGGGTCTTGCAGCCACAGATTGGAAGGGAGGAATTCAAACAAGGTAAAGGCTGTTTCTGAATGAGTTGGTACTAATTAAGTGTCCTGCTGCTCTCTACTACTCTTCTGTTTACCCAAATGTCATTTACTATCATGTTTTCTCAACTCGCCTGCGTGGAAGTTGAGTAGTGACTGTCTCTGACCCTTAAAACTGCTACAAATCTGTTAGACTACACATGATGGATCTAAATATACATTTAGGTAAAATATATAACACAGCTGCTAGGCAATTTATTTTCACCAGTGGAAAGATTATATTTCAAGACAGTGATGAAAAGTCAAGTGAATTATAGGGTTTGTCCTCTTACATGTGAAAGTAAATTGTATGTTCTATAATCTGAACCAGACTAGTTTTTAATTATGCACTGTTTTGCTTTGATTTACTAGGCAGGTTATCTAGAGGCCAAAACACTAGCAGATTTACCATAGTCAGTCTGGAATGACTTAAAGGGCAAACATTAGACAGAGTATTTCATTTTTAACAAGCTACCATAGTTTTTTGCTAGGCTTTCTTTCATTTTTTGCCTACAAGATTAACTCTTTTATGGATTAGTATCAGCTTCTCCTTTCTGTTTTACGTTTTAACTGTTACTTAACAACCCTGTAAATTCTGCTTATAGCTTATGTCCATAGGTTTCTGGAGAAATAGATGTAACTTGAACTTGTCTATGCAGAGCTTTTAGCTAATTGACTGCTCTTTCTTGTGGAAATTTGAGACTGGAAAGATAAGCTAGAGGCACTTAGTGATTCAGAGAAATGTGTGCATCTCTGTGCTTGGGCAATGGTCCGTTAGCCCTGTGCCTGGGACCCTGGGCAAGACCTGGGGCCGCAGGGAATTAAAGCCGAAACAGATGATGCTGCCGCTGCAGAGCAGGTTGACTGGGAGAGCAAAGAGTTGCAATGCTGGTAGGCCTTAATTTCTTGGTACTGCTGCCCAGAGACAAGCAAAAACTGGGAGCCACAGTCAGTGCTGCTGTTAGACCCCTTTCACCTTAAGTCTAATTTTCCACTGATAGTTTGGGAGGAGTAAGGCTGTCCAGTCCAGTGAAGTGGTGGAGTGCATCCCACCTTTGAGCCACTGCTGGGATGCCTGCCCACAGTCACGTGGGTGCTGGATAGATTGGCGAGGATAGGAGCTTGGGCATGGTCAGAGAAAGGCACCTGGGATGCAGAAGCAGCCAGGACCAAATGGCATCTGGTTAACTGGAGCCTTGCGGACCTCTTGGAACAGCTCTGGTTAGCAGCACGATGGGAGATCATATCCACGCATGCTCACTATAGTCCCATGCTACTGATAGCAACACTGATGTCTAATCTTCCTAAACATATGATAGTCCAGACAAAAACCAGTGAGATTTTACCCTCTTTCTCTGGTCTCATGCTTGAATTTTGTGTTGAAATCAAATGCCAAAAGTTTCTGCAGAGAGATGGTTTTCAAGGCAGACAAGCATTTATTGTCAATGGATTGAGTGCTTGTGGTCAGTAACGAAAATACAACATAAAGTACAACATGTCTTTGACTTTTTCCTGCATGCTGGTCATGGATCAGTCTGTATTCTGACAGTACATTGAGAGATGGTGTGTGTACACTTCCAATGTTACAGTAAGGTGTCAGCCTCTAGAACGGCCAATTTAAATGGTTAGTTTGGATTAGCAAAGATAAGACCTGCGAAAAGCTAAATATAAGGACCATGCGTTAACACCTCAATCTGCACATGATTAATCTAGTAGATTTGATAAAATTCATAATATACTGAGGCTGCAAAACTGTCGTTATACCAGAATCCCTGTGTAAAGTACCTAGTAAGTTTATCTAGTGTAAAGTAACCCACAGCAACATGAGACTGTTTTGGGCTTCCATTGTCTTTGAAGGTTTTTTGAAGGCAAATGATTCAAATAAGGCTGTTATGTGAAAATAAGGAGATGCTAACCTTTAGTAGAAAGTATTTTAGATAAAATGTTACATCAATAATTTGGCAGCAGGAGTTCAAAAGGGACACTGCAGGCAGGCCAACTGTCAGAAGTTAGTGAGCACTGATATTGTGCTGGAAGAATGACTACTGTTTTCATACCTACTGATGCTCTAGCCTGACCTTGCTTCCTTCTGGGATCTTAAGTTCTTTTAGCCTGTTTAGCCTTGGATAACTTAGCTGTAAAATGGACATATTGGCATTCAACTGTTGTACTGGAAAGTGATTTCTTGACATGTGATCAAGTGCTGCAAAGCAAGCTGGTATTTGTCAGTGAGCAGTGGAATTGGATTTGTTTACTTGGATTTGTAATACTAGTTACTTAAGTTAGATTTTGAGTTGCTTTTAGGTTATTCTTGTATCAGTACAAAATTTATAAAAAGGCAACAAATCTATCTGAACAATTACGTAAGTAGAAAGACAAATATACAGAGTATAGACTACTGCTACTGAGTAAGTGGTCCCAAAGTGTATCATGCCTATTACTAGCTGTTTGCAATAGGGGATAGAACAGCATCTGCCTCGCGCATACCCATGACTGTGGTTTCTAAATTAAGTCGGGGAATAAAATTTGGCCCTGCTCCACAAATAGACTTTTTCTTTTTTACAGTCAAATATCCCTGTTCTAAAGACACTCCATAACCAGCAAAACTAGGTGGGACTCTTCATTTATCAGCTTTGCCTAACAGTAAGTGCTGAATGTATGTACTGACCCTGCTATAAATATTACCAGAACCTACTCTGAACATCCCAAAGCAAAGACTGTGGTTTTTTTCATTTACTCATCATGCAGTTAGCATGCACTGGCAAGGTTATGGAGAACTAGATTAATTACTTGAAATATATTGGAAGCCAGGTAGTGTCTCAAACTGAATTCTCCACAGAGCTAGAGCTGTACTTCGTTATTTTTTAACAGTAAGTTTTTAATTACCTTGTCACTTACGTACACCAAATCTGTAGACAGGCTTCAGTGTGTCTGCATATTGCAGTACAGCTACTCAGTGCAGCACAACATGGATGATGTGCTTTATCTGATAGGTCTGTCAAGAGGGGTTTTTAATTCTTCGTATTAGTAATCAAGTTATTGTATATACAACTTTAGAGTGTGCATGTTTTAAATTTTGTTCTTGTAAAACATCTACTAGGAAAAAGAAAAACTCTACCAGTTGAGAAGCACCTTTTACCATCAAGAAGTAATGCTGTGTTCACTGCCTTTTAGTGTCAAGGTAGTTTCATAAAACTTTTTTGCTGTTGTGGTGGATGTTTGCTGCTAGAGCCATGTGAGTAACTGCTGTTTAGGCAAATTATAGACGGATATAGAAGGAATGGTTACACTTCTCAGAAAAGGAGGAAATAGCAACAGGATAGCTAATTAAAGTGATGATCTTGTCAATTGAAAGGGAGTGCCAAGGAAAGTCACTGAAAGCTTAAGTATAAAGAAGTGGTTATGGGAAATGGGAGGAGAGAAATACAGCCTTGTGCTGCATTTGCCTTCTGCCTGGTGACTAAAAAATTAGCTGCAGTTGTCTGTGTAATACTACCCTGGCTGTGGTCTGACAATCACCATTTGTTCCCAGGCAGTCTATTTCTCTCATGGAATTTGTTCTCTTGAAGTAAATCTGAGAGAATATTTATATAACTATATCTGTCTACATCATGAATTTATTTTCATGTTGTAAACAAGTATCTAAGGCAAACTTGTAGACAGTGTCAAAACACAATAGTTGAAGGGAAGTAGAAAGTCACTCTGTAGAGAGAGCCATCTTGTAATGAAGCAGTTAATTTTTAAGTTGTAAACACTTCAGTAGTGCATAGAGGGCTGTAATTTGCACTTCCTTTTCTTCTTCACATGACTGTGCCCACTGGACATAACTGTATACATTAAAAAAATAGCATCATGTTTTCACAGCAAATGGCATTACTTAACTGAGATTTTTACACTTCTTAAACTTCAAGGTCAGTGAAGTTTCTCTGGGTAATGGCAGAATCAGACACTTCACAATATACAACCCAGGTTTGCTCTTTGCTTGAGACTAGATGTGAAGGTGTAAACCAGGTGGTGAATGCAAATGGTAATTCTGTGCATCTGGAGATACTCTGTGTGTTGCTGGCATGTGGAAGGTCAGGTGGCATGATCAAATCTGTTCCTTTCAGATTTGCAATCAAGGAATCCACAAATTGGAGGAAATGGAAATATTTTACTTGCTCATGAAGATCTATATTTCAAATGTGCATATTCAAATGTAGCCATTGAAATTCTCCGTTTTGTGGTCATGGTTTCAGAGACTGAAATATTTAACACCCGTTAACTTGAATGCAAGTTAAGCATTCTCACAGCTGGAGATCGAACCATGTAAGAAACTTGGGTGTAACCTTGAAGAAAAGAAAGCAGATAATCTCCTCTTACCTGCATGAAAAAAATCCTGTGTTCAATACTTGTAGTGTATTATGTAGTATATTTCTAATTAAGTGTTGCTAGGTTGTTGGATGTGTGGCTATTCCTTGGATCCCTTTATAGATATGTGAGTTGTATGCTACCGAACACATCTATTAACCTTCATCTGATAGAATAACTAAATAAAGTATTAAAAAGCTGTACTACAAAGATAGATATCTGTATAGGCTGGTTGCTTCAGGTTCTAGTTTACTTGAACACTGTTGGATAATAGCAGTGTAGTGTTACTTGTGGCTTATCTGAATAGGATTATCAGGGTTTTCCAGCAATTGCTTCTAGCTGTTTTAAAGATAAGTGTGAGAAATTGAAAGCTTTGTGGAGAAAGGCTGGATGCAGATATGCAAACTCTTCAGACCGTATGTGATAAATAATAATGTGAGAATGTAAACAGTGCTGCTTTGAGGATGTGTTACAAGGATTTTCGAGATGGTGCCGTGTGACAGGTATCCTGAGTGCAGACATGGAAAAGATTAATTATCTTATGTAAAAGTAATAATAGCAGTATCAGAAAAAATAGTTGTAGCACTTCATATTAGTGAGATTTCCTGACTACTTGATAATGCATGGTAAAGTGGCACAAAGAATCCAGTTTCTCATTTGCTGTTATATTTCCTGAGGGTAAAAAAGGTATTTCATTGCTTTTTGCAAGTAATACTTCCATATCTAAAGCAATTGCTTGGGCTGGATGCTTCAGTGAGGCCCTGTCCTGATCCCTGATAGATGGGAACCAAGCCATGGATACTACCAGAAGTGAAATTAAGTGAAGTGGAAATGAGCACCACTCGTACAGCCAGGGAAAGCATCTTTAGAAACGGTTGTGGGGAGTCCAAGGATTGTGCACTCATGTTTCTTATGGTCTTTGTTATTCAAGAGTTTCATGCCTGAAGTCCTGACTTAACTGCTTTGGGGACCCTAGAGGCAGGAAGGTGTAGTCTAGCAGAGCATCTATTGTGTAGTTGAAACAGTAAAGGAAAAAGCACTATTCGTGAATTTGCTGCTACTGTGTATTATTGATTCATCAGTGCTCAGTGCCTCAATACTGCAGTGATGTGAAACAGGTAAGCACATGATACCTCATTTACAGGCACACTTTGTAGTGGCCAAAGTCAAATCATCCCTGGTATTTTAGACCCTTCAAAAGCTGGGCAAGTAAATTTCTCAGCTTCGTAGTGCTCCCAGGAAATTTTCCAGAGCTGTGAAGATTGCAGTAAAAGCTGCTTGTGATCACGCTGAGAAGGCAGACCTTAGGAAAGAAGGCAATCCAAGGACATGAAGTCTGAGATCAGCTCATGTTCAATAGGTGGGATGACTGTGCTTTATCTTCTATATAACTGTATGTGAATATTCCTGTAAATATTTTAGGGATGTAGATTTTTTGTAATTGATAAACAGGGCACCCATTCATCAAGAGTTTTGCAAGAGAGGATCCCAGTATGGTCTTGAATCAGAAACTTTTTCAAAAGATTTTAGCTCAATGAGTTGGTGATTTTACTTTCTGGAAAGGGGTCTAGAATAGAACCAAAATGCTTATAGTACTAGTGGCAAATTTCCTTTGAAAGGAAATAAATGTTCTATAAAAATGTTTTCCACAATAGGTTAAAAAAAAAATCAGAATAAATACATATTATTGATACACTAATAACTAAGTTTGTACCTTCTGTATGCTCATGTGCTAAATTACAAATGTTTTCACAAATAACTTGGCAGTAGAGACTTGATAAAATACCTCCTTTGCAGTCAGTCAAGTTCATAAAATGTGGTAAGTAGAGAAAGTTCTTAGTTAAATGAAATGAAAAACATTTGATGTCAAACAGGGGCATGGCTAAGAGTGTGTCCTTCAGATTACTTTTTTACTATTTTGTTCTGCTTGACTGAGATGTCTGAAGCACAATTATGGTTTTCCCACATAAAAAAAACCTTTGAGCAGGCTTTCTAGCAGTGATTTTCTGTGGGATGCTATAGTATAACAAAAAGATGCACCGGTCTGCAATATCATCTGCAGTTCTAATGCAATTTTGGCTGTAAGCTGTAATCATAACTGTGGGTTCCCATGGCTTTAATGACCACACTCTTGATTCCAGGAAGTGCTGATTAGTATTTTTCCCTACCCCTTTCCTTACCCAACAAGGCACCCAAACAAATATTTGTCCTTCCCTTCCCTCTCCTAGAACACAAGGTTATTTCTAGGAGGTTTAAATGTTTGTAAAGGCAGGCATGAATACATGGATTTTCCATCAGAATGATGTATCTGCTCCCCCTCGAGTGGTCAGCTGGTCTAATGAATTTTCATCTCTACAAAGGGAGAGTGAGAAAGCTGCTATATCATTGCCTCATTTTAAAAAGCAGTTGAGGAACAGCAAATAACCTCATAACAGTGTTTTCATACTGTTTCTTCTAATATGAAGTCTAGAGAATGAGATAAAGTTTGGAGAGACAAGTCACAACCCCTGTGGCTAAATCAGCAGTTTTCTTTTTGACTTTTGTCCTTTACGTGACATTGACTCTTAGTAACTCCAAGTATGTGTTGAAATAGAATCTACTGTATTCTAGAAACAATAGTTGGAATTTACTTTCTTCAGGTATATAAATTATCTACTCTCAAAAACTTTCCCATCTACATTACAGGTGTAATGTTAGTTAAGTTCATATTTGTTATGTTTTTACTGGTAAAAACTATTTCTGGGTAAATTTGTTCTACTCCTTATTTATGGTAATGAAAAATTATGCTGGTTACAATTGCACCAGTATGCTTTTATTCCAACTGATCTCTTACAAGCACATGACATGCACAGGACTAATATCTAGCGATATTTAGTGAAGTTACAAACTTGTAGAGATAGAAAAGGATCCCCAAGTCATTATTTGCCATATGTGACCAAAGCACAGACTTGGCTTTTAATGGAAGATATTGCAGGCTAAAGCAAGGTAATCTTTTTTTCACGATCCCAGGAGCAAGCTAGAATACTTAACAAATTTCAGCCTCATTTCTTTTTGATAATGGTCAAAGAAGTAGAGGTAATATTTGAACAAATGCAATTGCACCAAAGATGTTATCTGTGGGAAAATAGTTCAAAGCAGGAAAACGGTTAAATTTGTGTCAGATTTCATTCTGCTAGTAAGATTTCATCATTGCATATCTTTGAGCTTCACTTGATTCATGCAGGCTTAATGCAGCAAATATAAGTTAACAAAGAATTAGCACTTTGTTCTATCACTAGCATGTGACAGAAATTGCCTTGTGTTGACAAATGCACAATAATTGATAGAGAGCTCTAGGGTGTCTTTAATAGAGCAAAGCTGGAGAAATTTGAATGCTGGTACCTGTGGCACTCAGATGACACTTCTTCTGCAGGGCTGCATTGCACTTAAATAAAATGCATATGTTTTAACACATTTTTCACTGCAAGTGACAGGAAAATAATCTACTCAACATTGGCATTCTACCAATTGCGTTGCAGGATGAACTAATCAGCTACACTCCTTGTTTTGGTATTGGAGTTTTCACTTGAAGCCCCTTAAAGATGTTCTCTATGACTTTGGGCACTGCAGTTAAGACTAGGTGCCACAGATAAGCTTAGCAATGGAGGAGGTCTGTGGCATGGTGGTAGTTGGCGTCATTCCCTCTTTCCTCTGTCAGGAGGCACTTGGCTGCTAGGCCAACGCCACCAATGTACAATCCTAGTGAAGGAAAGCAAGGATTTTGGTATGTAACAGTTGGCCAGGACACAGCATGGTGTAATGCCATAGATGCCTCTTCAGTGGCTGGATTTGACTGTTTAAGTCCTCAGCCGTGGAAACTACTCAGTAATTTATACAAAGCATCAGCTCAGACTTGATTTTGTGGTATGATCACGGGCAACTGGTTGTGCCAGACGAAAAAGTCTGGCTGACTGCTATGGTGAATGAACCTTAAACTCTCTCACTAATTGTCAGCAGTAAGTAATCCCCTCTTCAACTCCTTTGCTCCCACTTATATTTTGGGTGCTTCACGGGACTTTGGAACAGAGCTCTTGAATAAGGGCTGTATAGGCACAGAGAAAAGTGAATCTAAACCGTTCTGTGCTAGATCTAGGAGGGAACCTACAGATATTAAGACCTGAGAAGACTCTTTACTAGCCTTGATGGGAAAAAAATTTGACACATCGTCCTTTATCTGGGGCTGAGGTATTTCAGGCATTTATTTATTCGGACTGAGCTAGGAGTTTGTTTACTGCTGGTTTATCTGTTTGATGTTCAAATACTCTCACTTTTAAATGCTGTGTGCTTTCCGTGTGCTCTTCAGATGTCTCCAAGACTCTAGCGGAGACAAGTACTTGGCCTGAATCATAGGCCTGGAGAATGTTGTTGGCTTCCAGGTGGGTTAAAAAAAAAAGTGCTCCTAAACTTCTGAGGAATGCAACAGCTGCTAGGCAGGGTTACCAACTATATCTTTGTGTCCTGTTAACTTGTTGGTGTCCCAGACACTGTAGCAGTAGAGCAACATGAGTAGTGCAATGCTGCAACTGGACTGAAGCTGGTTGGGCAATGTGGAAATGGTATGCAGAGCCAGCACAAGGTTTCTGTACTGTTCGAGCAAAGTTTATTGTCTCTGTCCCAAGAACAAGTGTGAAGAGAAAAGGGGGAGAGGGCAAGGATCCTGCAGGATGAAGGAGACTGCAATTGCTACTTCTCAAACTACAGACCCCTGATCTGAAATGCCAATTAGGAAAAGCTGTTGGTTTCTGCACAGTGGCAATTGCTTCACAAATGAAGTTGAAACTGACTTTTCTGTAAAATCCCCATTATCCACCTTACAGGAGTTTTCCCAAGAGAAACCACTGTGTTTGCCTTCAGGTGTGACAGATAGATGCTTAGATTTCTTTTCCCCACATCTGGCAGCAATGCAGTTTCCCAGCCAAAAAGGAAGTCATGCCAGTGCCATAGTGCTGAGCACCCTTGTCTGAGCTTTTGCACAGTAGTGAACTTCATAGGAAGAAGTTGATGCTGGTTAAAATTAATGGAGAAAAAAATGAAAAAGAACAGGAGAAATGAGTTCTTAGGTCAGATGCACCACTTCGACAAAGTTTCCTCTGTGCAGAAAAGGTGGGGTGGGTGAGAGCTAAAATTTGAGGGTGGGACCATCTCTTTTACGTACAGGCCTAAACTGATTATGAAAACTCAAGTATCCATCTGGTCAGGCCAGTCCGTGCAGATAACTTGAAGGAGTTGGGTTGTGAGACGTGCTACGTGGCTTATTGGCATACATTTTCCCTTAAGTCTTGCTTTTCAAAATGCTTAAAATAAGATGCATGCTGCTTTTAAAGACAGAGTTTAAAGCTGAAAAATACCTAGTGTTTGTAGTATGTGACATAGTGAGGAAAAACCTGACACTGGTATGTGTCCATGTATGGAGCAGTGATCTGAGACCCTGAGCTTCATCTCTCCAAAACGGATTTGCAAAACTAAGGCATGTATCTCAATTACTGACTAGGTCTTAAGGCTGTAAGGAATCTCTAACCTGTAGAGTCAGATGTTGTGTGCTTATCCTTGTTTTTGCTAGGAAGTATTGTTGTTAATGCTGAATGCAAGCACTGTGTTTGGGAGGGTGGTGACATTTAGTGATGGATGAAATGAGTACTAAAGCTGTTCATGTAATGAGCAGTCCCCAAGGATGAGCGTGATTTCTCCTGCAGAAGCCATGGATTCTGTGCTAGTGCCTCAGCTGAGCCATGGTCAGAACGGCTTGCAAAAGGAGAAGGGATTATGTATGAGAAGGGCTCATGCCCTGCTTGCTGCTGAGGGAAGGTGGGTCAGATGATTTTTGGCAATTCAAGGTATTTGCAAAGAGAACAGATGAAAAAAGGAATGTATTTGAGGAGGGAACAGTCACACAGTTCATGTTCCTGCTAGGACAAGTTTGTATTGTTCTGTAAATATAAGCCATTTCTTAAAAGGGCTGGGAAAGCAGGCAAAAATGTTGACACGTAAGGATATTTGCGCAAGGTTTTTTCCTCAGAGGTTATATCTTATGAGACTGATTCTGATAAAGGAAAATCTTTGTGCATCTTTCAAAGTAGGAAATGACCTAGCAGTTAAACCAACTTTGACTTTTGTTACTCACTCAGATCTCTGTTGCAAGGCTTGGTATTTTAGAAAGATGGCTAATCAATTGTAGTATTTGTGTAAGCTTTTTTGTCCTGTTTGGCTATTCTGCTTGGAAAGACTTGTTATTTTCTCCCTAAGTATTGGCTGGAATACACTTCAAGGGCTTTTGTTCATAAAGGAGTTTAATCAGTTTGGAACAAGACATCTGTGAGGCATGCTTATATCCAACAGGAAGAGTATCATAATGAGAGTGTGTCTATTGTGTGTATATTCCCAGCAATGCGCTGTGCATGTCAGTTTTGCTGTTGGCATAATTGTGTACGGGACAGGGCTCAGGATATGTAAGTTAATCTGACGCACTCTCATAGTTTAGGAGAGCTTATTTTGCATGAAAATCAAGTGTTTGAAAACTAAGGTTTTTCCTTTCAGCATGATCAGGAAAGGGAGATGCTGTGGTGGTCAATGAATATAAAGCATCGCTCTGAAATTGTGTGGTCTGGTGATAGTGCCAGCTCTTCTACTGACCGACCACACCACTCAAAGCAAATTGTGTGCCAAGCCTGTCTCAGTTCTGCTACCTGTAAAATAGGGAGAGTAACTGACTGCCTTCTCCTAAATGCTTTCACATCTGTGGGGGACAACATGGCATAAATACTAGCAAGGAAAATAGTTTTCTCTTCAGCCTCACAACTGCTGTTGTCACAGTCCTTAAACACTTGAAAGTTTCCTATCTGTGGAAATAATCAGATCTGCACTCAAGTTAAGGTTTTGGGCCTGTGCAGAGCAGAAGTTAGCACTAATCCTGTTTTCTTCTGGGAAGAAACATTTCCCCTGGAAAATACACCCTTTTCTTTGCAGGGGGCTACATTCACTTGTGGAGACAATGGATAAAAATGACTTTGCTGTGGTGCTAAAGCAAATGTGAAATTTCAAACTATTTCCTTTCAGAGTTGGTATCTATTATTCATCTGAGTGGAGCAGTTCTGAAATCTGAGATCTGTTCAGGGAGCACCTGGCTTCGACTCGAGAAATAATAAAGGAGAGGAAGAATAAAAAGAATGGTTTGTACAATATATAGAGCAATGGCACTTTGAGATGCTTCAGTAGACTTCTGTATCTTGAATGCAGCCTTTCATGTTACCTCTGGCTGCACTCACTTAGCTGTAGCCTCTATCTCTTCGTCTTGTTTGGCTATTCTTCTCTTTGAAAGGATTTATACTTTTTTTTCCCTGTATGAATTGGCTGGAATCCACTTCAAGGCTTATTGATCATGATGGAGTTTACTTGCTTTGGAACAAGCCTCCAATGAGGCATGCTCGTAAAGTGCTTCCTACAGTTTATGGTCTATAGATCATAATTTTCTTTAATCTGCTTCCTCTGTAAACTTGCTGTGGCCAGGTTTTTCCCAGTTGCAGCTTGCTCCTACACTTCCAGTGAAGTGTGAGGATGCAGTGAACCTCATCCCCTCTGGAAGGTGATTGGTGACTGGTGAGCGAGGCTTGTTTTAAAAGGAGTTGTGCCAAGTTCCCCAAGACGTGTGAGTTTTGGAAACTATGCAGAAATACCTATTGCTACTTAGTACTGTGCCAGTACTAAGCTCAAATCAGTTCAAACATTTTTTTTCCTGCTAAAGAACATGAAAAGACAAGTTTCTTCTTATCTGTTGCCTCGTTGAATTTTTAAGAGATTTCTCTAACTACACAATTAAGAGAAAGGTGTTTAATTTACTGAGGATTTAAAGAAATGTGACATGCACTGGCGGATCCCAACCTTGGAGTCGTGTAATTTCTTGTTAGAAGGAAAACAGGTTTCGCAGTAGATGTTCAGAGGCCGATACATCCGAACCCGAACTTGAGAGCTGCAGTTTGTAACCGTGCGCCGGCTGGGCTGCGGCGCCACCTCCGTGCCGCGGGGGGGCGCTGCCGGCAGGCGGGCAGCGCGTGACAGCCGCGGGCAGGGCTGAGCGCGGCGCAGCGGCCGGGCCGCTGCGGGGAGGGCGGAGGCGGCCTCCCAGGCGCAGCGGGGTTGGGAGCCGCCAGCGAGGCTGGGTGGTGAGCGCTTGCGGGACCTTGCAAGGGGTCTTCGGGGGATGCCCGCCACCGCCCAGGAGCGGGCGGGACAGCGCGAGGTTGAGGAGGAGGGGCCCCGACCAAATGAATACATCCCTGCCTTTTGCGTGGCTCCTTTTTAGGTTCCCTACCATTCAGTTTCAAACCGTGGGGTTTGAAAGTTGCAAGACTATTTCACAGTATAGAGGTGGAGGTGGATGAGCAGTGTGGCACTTCGGAAAGAGTTCTGTGGTTCATTTGCTTACAATGAACACGTATTTTATGTGTACAGTGTTACTTGTTACTGAACTTCTAAAAGAAGGTATAATTAAAGAATGTATGTCTATGATAAAGGTAGTTAAACAGGAAATAATGGTATTTCTGTGGCAGTATTTCTGTTATTTCTGGTATTGATAAGCAACTTAGGAAGTCTGATAAGCTGTGTCCTAATTCCCTCTTTACAATAGAATAAAGTTATTTGGAATGGTTTAGTTAATCACTATTTTCATTACTCAAATACATAAAATGCTACTGTAGTGAAGTGTGGATGACTGTGGGCATGCTGGCTGACCTTACAACAATTCCGGCAGTTGAAGGTCCTACTTAAGCTTTTGTTCTCTGGAAGTAACAATGTTTGGGTCTCAGGTGCAAATAATAAGTTCTTTGTGATTTGCAGCAGATGACTCATTTGTGACGAGTTGAGAAGGCATGGATAAGTGTGTACTCTGTTATGTTGCGCTGCTGCGATCTTATCTGACATGCAGTGTGCCTGAGTGATGCATGCTGGATGTAAAAATCTGATGCTGTAAGAGATGAGTTCATCCCTTTCTTACTGTGGCTCACATCTTGCTACTGAAATACAATATGCAGTGTTTTTCTCATCACTAGTCTACAAATTTTCTTTCCTTCCATCACTTCACATATTGAAGAAGACTAGCCATTACCTGAAAAATGTCTTTAAATATTTCTGCTTCTTAAATACTTGAGTTTTTGCTGTTTATTTTTTCACTGGTAGTGAGCCTGTTCAATGGGAATTTGACACTTTCTATACCATTCTTAAAATCCAGTTTTTTTGGCTAACCAGAACTGCTGTCCTTATGTTTATCTGTACATTAGTTTGAAGCATCAGTATTCAGAATGATTTGGCTGAAAGTCACTTTTCTACCTTCTGGGAACAAAAGACAGTTGATCTTCATGAACACCACAAGCAGCTACTGGTGTCTTATTACTGAGATTGCTTGTACAGTTTTTCTTCCCTTGGCTAACAGAATCGATATTTCTTACTTCTTTGAATTGTCCTCAAGTTTTGGATCTTAGGCTGCAACACTGGGTGCGCCCTACTGAGTTATTCATACTTTTGCTGGGAGGTGACATCGTCTACTCAGGACTTACCAGGGTCAGGGAGTAGCTTTCAGGTTACTGACTTCTGGGGGACAAATAGTGTTCTGTGGGGTTTTCACTTGTCTTTTCAGAAAAAGATATTTATGGCAATAATGTGAGACAGCATTGTAGCAGTTGTTTGGGAGGCAGGGGGAGGTCCTTAGTGGTCCGGTTGCCAGTTTTGCTGTGCCATGTTTATCTGAAGCTGTACCTGCATGAGTTGGGCCAAAATGTTTTCAGTACTTGGAAAATGCATTTATTGCAAAGATTCCCTGGCCCAGAAGTCTGGATGTGATCACTTAGTTGATGTTCTGCACAGCTGCTCATCAATCTGATTTCAGCTTTGTGGCTCCCATTATACCTAATTATCACTGTCCTGGTGTTGTGGTTTAACCCCAGCCAGCAACTAAACACCACACAGCCACTCGCCCACTCCCTCACCTCCTCTGGTGGGGCGGGGCAGAGAATGGGAAGGGTAAAAGTGGGGAAAACTCATGGGTTGAGATAAAGAGAGTTTAATAACTAAAATAAAATAAAGAAAAATAGTAGTAGTAGTAATAATAATAATAGAATATACAAAGCAAATATACACGATGCAATTGCTTACCACCCACCAACAGATGCCCAACCAATCCCCAAGCAGCAATTGCTGCTCCCTAGCCCCCTCCCCCAGTTTATATACTGAGCATGACGCCATATGGTATCGAATACCCTGTTGGCCAGTTGGGTTAGCTGTCCTGGCTGTGCTCCCTCCCAGCTTCTTGTGCACCTGGCAGAGCATGGGAAGCTGAAGAGTCCTTGACTAGTGTAAACACTACTTAGCAGCAACTACAACAATAGTGTGTTATCAACATTCTTCTCATACTAAATCCAAAACAGCACTCTACCAGCTACTAGGAAGAAAATTAACTCTATCCCAGCCAAAACCAGACACTTGGTCAGAGGTTGTTGGGGAAACCTCCTACACCTATTGCCTAGCCAGTGGCTATTATTGGTGTGGAGAAGTCCCTCATCTTCCTTGCATTGTGAAGGTCCTTGAAGAATCTTACAACATGACATACTGTTGCCTTGACTTATGCTTTTGTTTGTTTTAGCTGTTAGCACAGCACTAAGGGAGAGCAGAATAACAGAGGTGGCTAATGCACACCAGGTATATGCAGTGTAGTGGAAAAGGGAAAGTAGCAAGAGGGGGAAAAAGTGTGGAAAACTTGGGTAAGGGAGGGCTTCTAGCCTGTGGACTGAGCACCTTGTCTTTAGCTTATAGGTGTGTTGTAGCTTTTTCTGAGTCTAGAAGAAACCAAATTTTTAACTTAAACCACCATCTCATTCTCTGTGCAATATCCTTGCATGGAATTTTCCTGAAAATGTTGCACTCATAAGCATTGTGCTCTCTCCTATTTCCGATGTCTGAGCTTGGAAGTTTCAGTGTTCCTCACATACTGAAGAATGAATAGGAAAGAGTAATTAAACTGATATATTTTTGTTTCTTTACATGTATATTTCACCAATGTCATAAATAAAGTATTGCAAATAGATGCTCAGATCTTTCCTTCATTAATACTGTAACTTTACCTCTTTGTCCCTGTTGTCAGGCTACTTCAAGAGAGTACGGACAAGAATGGAGAACCTTCATCCCTCTAAGCCTCCAACACGTTTACAACGGAACACACTTAGTGTGTTTTGGGAATCTAGATTTCATCTTCAATGTGGCTCTGCATTACTTAACGTGCTTTAGGTGGTCCACTTCCGAACACTTTGTTATTTTTCTAATATTGTGTTAAGAGTTAAAGCTCACGCTTGTAAAAGCTGGACTCGAGTAGTTTCTGGAACTGGAAAGCCCTGCAAAACACTGGGTGTCATTTTTCAGGGACTGTGTACATTTTCTGGTTAATTTACTTGAAACTTTCTCCAAAGTGTATAAGATGTGCTATTGCTCAATTGACTTGGTCACCTCAGCGGTATCAAACCCAAATTAACTTTACCTGTCTGCACTGTAAGTGATCTTAATATCATATATTTTAAATATATGCAAAAGACATTTATGTTAATGTCATAGCTAGAAAGATGCAAGTTAATAATTGTACTTTTTACAGAAAGTAGATAGTTGACTTCATAGCTAAATTATAGAAGATTTAATTGATGAACAAGGCAGCTATTGTTAGTAGTTCATGTAGTAAGGCAACTGTTTGATACCTTTTTTTTGATAACTTTTTTCTTCATAGTTAGAAGACGGCCAAAAGAAACTAAGTTCCAAACACTTTAAAAACAAAAATGAAATTTGGGACTTAGAGCTAAAAAGTGCAGTTTTACTCAGTACAGCATTTTACACATTTCACCTTAATATCATTTATTAAGTGATAGTTTTATTTTCCTTGATGTTTTCAAAATTATCTTAACATTGTAATACTACAAGATTTGTTTTTCATAAAGACATTAATTTTAATTGTAAAAGACCCATCTGTATCCTGCAGTTTTCCTCCAAGATGGAGGCTTTGTGGCTTGTTCTGTGTAACTACAGAGTAATACATGAAAGTTATTAACCTCTGAGAAATGGAGGTTATGATAATGGAAGTGCTGACACATTTCATCTTTAGGGCTGCAAGGAGTGCTACTGTAATAACACTGTCTCATTTCACTGTGTGAACATTGTGAAAAGAGGACTTGAGATGTTCGGCTCCTTTTAAAAAAAAATTTAATTTATCATGGAAGAAACTTCAGAACAGACAGCTCTTCAAGTGAAATACTGGTTGTCCTGGTTTCGGCTGGGATAGAGTTAAACTTCCTAGTGCTGTGTTTTGGATTTACTATGGGAAGAATGTTGATAACACACCGATGTTTTTAGCCGTTGCTAAGTACCCTATAGTGAAGGACTTTTCACCTTCCCATACTCTGCCAGGTGCACAAGAAGCTGGGAGGGAGCATAGCCACGACAGCTAACCCAACGGGGTATTCCATACCATGTGACATCATGCTCAGTGTGTAAATAGGAGACGTGGTCCAGAAAGTAGTGATCGC
>VZTQ01014780.1:0-75971 GCA_013400755.1 Pelecanoides urinatrix
ATTGCTGCAAGACAAAGCAAGTCCCTTTTGCAACAAACATAACGCTCTAGGCAGTGGCAAAAATAATCTGCGTAACATCCTGTTGTGCCCCAAAACCACAGGACCTGAAGAACCAGGGATTCCTTCAAAATACTCACATCGCACCCGTCCAGATAACATCCGCATCAGTGCGGTCAGACTGACCCGGGTCCAGTAAAAACCCTAACAAAAAAACTACACAAAACTGCCTCTCCCCACGACCCACCACGTCATGATCTTCAATGATCTAGAATGGTTCAAGGAGATGATTCAGGAGAATAAACCACCGGATCTAACAATAAACACCAGAACAGGGTTCATTAGAGAAGCAGGGATTTATTTAAAACCAGCATCCGCTGACAAACCTATCCTGCCGCAGAAAGGGTGGCATTAAGCAAAGGGTATTAAAATAGCAAAAGAGAAAAATATGCCTTGCAGCAGAAAAATAAGCCTCGTGGCATGATTCACTACTTCTCGATGAAGGGCAAGACTCCTGCCGCAGCGCTTCCAGATCCATCGGAACAAGAGCAAATCAGCGAGCTCAGTTCGGGCACCACGAAATCAGGAAGATGCCGGCAGATGAAACCGAGCTACTGACCGCTCTACTCCAAACACCGCTCCCCTCTCAGCCTCAGATACTACCCGAACGCTTCTGCCTTTTGTAGTCAGATTTACCATCTTCCGTAGCTTTTAATACGGCCACCTGCCTTTTTGTTTTTAGTTTACTCGACCTCGGCGTTATTCAGGACCAAGCGAGCGGTTCACGAGTTGCCTGTAAGGCGTACGAACGCCCAAGCGACTCACCTGAAGAGAGCTCCCCTCCGAAGATCACGGCTTTTGCACCCGAAGTCGTCACGCAGTAAACCAGAGAATCCAAGCGCAAATTGAAGTTAATTAGAGCCGCTTCAATGCCGATTTTTGCCATCCCTAGCCAGAGGCCAACAAACTCGGGGCGGCTCTCCATGAAGATCGCAATGACGTCCCCCAGCCCGAAGCCTTGCTGGTAGAAGTAGTTGGCCACGGCGTTGGAGTATTCATCCAGCCTCCTGAAGGTCCACTGCTCGCCGGTGGCCTCGTAAATCAGGGCCACTTTGTCGGGGTGCCTGCGGACAACATCCTGGAACATCTTGGGGATGGTGCTTTTGGCTTTTTGATGCTTTCGCAACTTGTACTTGACTCGTAACAGCACTGAGAGGCCGCTGCAGCAAAGAAAGAGCGTAACAACTTCATTTTCAGCACGACGTCTGAATTAGAAGGGATGTGGGCAGGACGCATGTACTCCACACGAGCGTCCCACTGGCATCCCCCCTATACAGCAACTGTTCCGGTACTTTCCACGCTATAAACCACAGGGAATCCATCTTCACGTTGACAGCAATTCAAACAAGCCCACAGAAAACATTAAAGAGGGTAAATTACATCTTTTAACAATGTCTTCTGCCATCCTAAAAAGAAAGACTTTGCAATCATTGCTTTTATCTAGAAAGGAAGCAAACGCGCTTCACGTGGGAAGCGTCTTTCTGGCCGGGACATTTTGCAGCATCTTTGTGCTATTTCATACAATCGTAGCCCTTGGGATCCAAAAGCATTTAAACGACAAAGACAACCTGACCCTTTGACAACAACGCGTCGCCTCAGCTCCAAGAGAACAACGCCAGAGGCTTCCCTTTTCACCCACAAGAGGAGAGGACTGCCAGCATGTGGCTCGCAGGCGCATTTTCCTGTGAGTCAGTCTCTGCCGCAGTCCCGGGACGACAGGAAGCGAGGCTGTCTAAATACCAGCAGGCAGAAGCCATTGATTTTAGTAATAATTAATAAATAACAAAAATAATTCTTGGATGGCAACCTCCTTTAAAGATGGTGATGCCTCATCAAGAAAAGAATCGCTGCCTTTGTGGATATTTGATACCACGAAAAGCAACTGCTCAATAAAAGAACAAACCAGACTGCTCTAACAGGGCTTTTCTTTTTTTTTTTTGTCTTCCATAATTTACATAATTATTTTAAGTCTCCTAGGCAGCACCTGCGAGTTAAATCTTGACACAGTTCGAGCATGATGGCAGCGAAAGTTGTTGTCCGAACTTCAGCTGCCTCATGTTGTCCTGAAGGAAGCTATCTTTAGAGCGCGTCGGCTCTCTTGCTTTAGCCACCAGTTATAACTTCAATATGAAAATAAATTTATTAAGTACACTACCCTAACACCGCCACCAGAACGAGGACAGCAGGTCTGGGTGCACATAACGGATTCTGTTTCTTTCCCGGAGCTAAGAAGATGGAGGTGGTATTTTTCCACCATTAAAATAGGAAATTGTTGTGCAACAATGGTTTGGAAGAATCCCCAGAAATTCGAAAGGTCATTTAATATTAGCACTTAAAACCCGCTGCAACTCTTGTGACTGAACATCAAGAGCAAAGCCTCGCAGAAGGGGGAAGGGTGCGTTTTAGAACCAAGTTGTTGGCAATGCTCAGGCTGAGCTGGGCTTTCACGGTGACCTTACACCGCGCTGTGCCAAATACAGAACAGAGGAGCCTTTTCACTGCTGAACTGCACTTTCCAGATACTTAAAGGGCTTTATTCTGCCCAGTTTATTTTCTGTCATTATTCCCAGCTTGCCGGGCAATCGGGAGGAAACAGCTCTTCAAAGCACAGTGACAGCCACAGCGAAGCTGGCAATCGCAGGAGCCCTAAATCCTTTGGAATAAAGGCACATCCTCACGGAGGCCTAAAAACCGCGGAACTAAACGCGACGGCGGCGACGGACTCCCAGGAGGTGGGGAAGCCGCTGGAGACTTACCGCTCTTTACGCCGCAAGCCCCTAGTTCGGACTATGCATTTTAAGATGGATCTAGCCCCTCTTTAAGCTCAGGGGTGTAACGGCAGGCATCGCCCCGTGACTCCTTCCACGGGTGAACCGCGGCGAGCATCCCGCATCCCTTCGCTCGCTCCCTTTGAGGCTGAGCCTCTCCAACCGCTGCCTGCGCTCCAAACCCGACCTGGCTCAGGTTTGAAAGGCGGCGAACCCAGCTTGCCGCCGGCCCTCGCCCCTTCACGCGTGGGGCCCAGGGGCGGCTGGAGGGGCCCCGCCGGCAGCACTTACAAGAGGTCCCGCGGAGCCGTCCTGAAGACCAGCCGCAGCAGCCGCCATCCCCCGCTGCCCAGGCAGACGCCCAGCGAAGCGGCCAGGCTCCAGGGCCAGGGAGCGCCGAGGAACCGCAGCAGCCCCAGGGAGCCCAGGGAGGCGGCGCAGACCCCCGCCGGGCGCATCCTGCCGAGGGACGGGGCAGCCGCCAGGGCTCCGGGGGCCGGGCCGGGCCGGGCCTCCCCCGCCCCGGCCCCGCAACCTGAGGGGCGCCGGCAGCTCCCGCGCCCGCTCCCGCCTCAGCCGCCGCCGCCTCAGGCTCAGTCCCGCCCCGGACGCGACCGCCCCCTCGAGGGCGAGAAACACGGGATCCTATTGGCCGAGGGCGCGGCCGCTGGTCTCGGATTGGGCGAGGCGGAGCGGCGTAGGGAACGCCCCGCCAGGCGTCACCACGTCGCGGCGGAGGGGCGGGGCGCGGTGCCGGTGCCGCCCCGGCGGGAGGGACGGAACGGCGGCGGGGGGGTGGTGCCCCCGGGGGTTAACGGGCGGTTTGGGAAACACCGGCACCGCGTGGGGACCCGCACGCCCGGGGTTCCACCGGCCCGGGACACGCACCGCGTGGGACCGGCACTGCCCACGTTTCCACGGCCCGGGACCGGCACTGCCCGGGACACGCACGGCCCCCGGACCCCACGGCACCGACACCACCCGGGTTCCCACGGCCCGGGACCGGCACTGCCCGCGTCCTGCACACCCGGGACCGGCACTGCCCGGGACACGCACGGCCCCGGTTCCCGTACACCCGGGTTCCCGCGGCCCCGGGACAAGCACCACCCGCGACTCCACAGCACCGGTACCACCCGGGACCGATACACCCGGGTTCCCACAGCACGGGACCGGCACTACCCACGTTCCCACGACCTGGGACCGGTACTGCCCGCGTCCTGCACACCCGGGACCGGCACTGCCCGGGACACGCACGGCCCCCGGACCCCACGGCACCGACACCACCCGGGTTCCCACAGCACGGGACCGGCACTGCCTACGTTTCCACGGCCCGGGACCGGCACTGCCCGCGTCCTGCACACCCGGGACCGGCACTGCCCGGGACACGCACGGCCCCGGTTCCCGTACACCCGGGTTCCCGCGGCCCCGGGCCAGCCACCACCCGGGACCCCACAGCACCGGCACCACCCGGGTCCCACACGCCCGGGTTCCCACAGCACGGGACCGGCACTACCCACGTTCCCACGACCTGGGACCGGTACTGCCCGCGTCCTGCACACCCGGGACCGGCACTGCCCGGGACACGCACGCCCGGTTTTCCCATGGCCCAGGACCGGCAGCGCCCGGGTCCTGCACACCCGGGACCCCCACGGCCCCGGGACAAGCACCACCCGGGACCGGCACTGCCCGCGTCCTGCACGCCCGGGACCGGCACCACCCCCAGGCACTGACCTCCCCGTTTAAGCCGATTACCGGAGCCTCCGGGAATCCGCGATCATTAATAGCCAGTGGCCGCTGCAGGGCCGGGGAGCTGGCGGGGGGGGGGACACGGGGGTCTCCGCGCCCCCTCCCACCGCCGAGCGCTCACCGTTGGCCGCGGGGTCGATCCATCCCGCCGGATCGATCGGCCTCGTCCGCCCATGGCCGCCCTCTTCACCGGGAAGATCCTGATGGCCAACCGGGAGCAGGACGAGGTGGAGACGGAGCGGGAGCTGGGCCGGGCGCTGGACAACAAGGTGCTGCTGCTCTACTTCGGGTCCGGGCAGTGCCCGCGGTGCCGGCAGTTCTCCCCGCTCCTCAAGGATTTCTTCCTGCGGCTGACCGACGAGTTTTACGTGGAACGAGCTTCGCAGCTGGTCCTGGTGTACGTGTCCCGCGACGAGACGGAGGAGGAGCAGAGCGCGTTCCTGAGGACCATGCCGAAACGCTGGCTGGCCGTACCTTTCGGGGACGCCTTCAAAAGGTACGCCCCGGGTGAAGTAGCGAGGGGCAGACCCTGCGCGCTGCAAACGGCCCCTCCGACCGGTCCCGGCTGTATTTGCAGATGTTTAGAGTCTTTCCCAGATGTTTAGAGTCTTTCTGAGATGTTTAGAGTCTTTCCAAGATGTTTAGAGTCTTTCCCAGATATTTGGAGTTTTTTCCAGATGTTTTCCCAGTCCTCACTGCAGCGGTCAGGTGTGGTGTGTTAATGGAAAAAAAGTTAAAGCTGTTTGGCAGCACCTATTTATAAAGCAAAAATGTTTCCTCTTCCTTCCGTCTCGCTTTTTGCTGATATATTTGTATTCCCATTTTATAACGCGCTATTTATAACTCTACAAGACCCGTCAGCCGACCCTCCAGGCAGAACACGTAGCCTGAAAGACGGATGCAGCCAGGCGGATTGGAAGCACTCACGTATTTACTGTAACCTCATTAGCGACAGAACGAGCTGCAATTAATACCGAGAATTATTCCCAGCTGCTTTTGAAGGCAAATGGCAGCACATTAAAATTTCAAGCGTCCTGCTGCTGTTTAACCGCTGCTCGTGTTCCCCACCTCCCGAACCCCAGGGAGCTGACGCCCAAATCCCCTTCCCCTTTTACCAGCCCCCCAGAGATCCGCATCGGGCTCTAATTACCGGTGACGGACAAACGAGCGGGTTACGTTCAGCAAATAGGCTCTGCGTAACTCTGCACCAGGACAGCCACGGGAATCCTGCCGGATGGTGAGGATGAGGAGCGGCGAGGACGAGGAGCGGCGAGGACCGCCACACCCTTCCCCATTTGAGGTTTCTTCCCCCTTTGCCTTGCAGGGAGCTGGAGCTGCGGTTTGCCGTGTCCGAGGTGCCTGTGGTGGTGGTGCTGAAGCCCAACGGGGAAGTCATCGTTGGAAACGCCGTGGAAGAGATCCGGCGCATGGGCCCCGCTTGCTTCCGAAACTGGCAGGAGGCTGCCGAGCTGGTAGACCGAAATTTTCTCTTGGCAGAGGATTTTGATGAGTGTAGCAGGAGAAGCATCACCGACCCCATCCGCCGCCTCAAGTACAAGCTGGACAAGAAGACGAAGGCAAAGAACAAGGAAAGGAAAGAGGAAGGTGACGAGTCTTCTTAGGGGCTCAGAGGTTGCGGCTGCGCGGGCTGACTTGGCCGGGGACGTCCCTCAGGTCGCTGTCCCTACCCGACGTCTCCAGAACAGCAACACGTCTGTATTATAGAAGTTCAGTAAAATCACGTTAGTTTTCCAAAAAGTGAATTTTTTTTTAAGCCAAATGTGCTCTACTCCCCTGCACAGCTTTTCATATCTGGAAAATTAGCGTAACAAGGATATTTCGACCCTGACTGAATTACATCTCCTTTTTATCACCCTAGGACCTGGCGTAGTAAAAATCTCACAGTTACGTCTTTGTCGTTTATTTACCAAAAAAGTGAGAAGAAAAGTAACTGGTAGAGACCAGCAATTCAGTGAATGACTCACTAAACAGTTTTAAAAACAGGAATTGCATTAAAAAAAACCCCACAGCACACCCAAGCGCTGCTATGGAGGTACGGAGAAGCTGCGGCAAACGACAACAGGAACAGAATCCCCACGATAAGCCCATACAGGGCTTTTTTTTTTTTAGGAGACAGACACCCACGCACTAAGTGAGCGAGTCCTGAGAAATCTCCCATCGCTGCTCACGTTACACCGCTGAAAATTTACGTTTCAGACAAATCTTGCCAAGGAGCAGGTTGCTCCATGACCGGAATGACAACACGCAGCAGCTGCCCCGGTGACCTGCCTCTCTTTATCTGCTAATCGCGGTTGCCATCTGCTGCTGCAGCGTGCCCAGCGCTGCAGAGGGCTGCAATCCGCCGGGAAGCCGAGTCCCATCCCGGGTGGAAGATCTGCCTGTCCTAAACCCACCACGGCAGGCAGCGGACGGGTAACCCGCCAGGGCAGCGCACATCCGCAGCAAACATCACTCTGCTTCGTCCTTTCAAATTCAACAGGTCTGTACGAAGGCGACTCTCTGAACGGCTCAGAGGGACCACGCTCTGTAGCCAAAAATCTCCTTTACAGAGCCTGCAGGGAATCCTGCTGCACGCATCCCCCGCTTTCCGTAATCAAGGGGTCCAAAAAGCAGGAGAAGGGGGAAGGGAGCATTAATTTGCTCGTTTCTGGTCCCCTGTTCTCCACTGGATCACCAGGGGATGAGGGGAGGATTTCCAAAAGCTTTGCCGGATCCCTGAAGGATCTGGGAAGGAAAGCGCATGTGAAAGAGAGAGAGGCCGTGCAAGGCCGGCTTGTTCGACTTGTCTTCTCACTTAATCCTCCCTCTCTTCACCCAGCAAGTTTGACAGGTAGACGAGGGAAGGAGAAGTCCTGTAAAACAAATGGTTGGGAGGGACTCCGCGTTAGGCAGAACGAGAAGGGCACTTCCTTCAGGATGCTCTGTGGTGCAGGGACACTACGTGAAAAGGCACAAATACAACCCAAAAGTGCTTTCCGGTGACATACCTGCGGGAGGAGTGAAGCTGTGCTGGCCGACGGTCACTAATGAAACAATATTCCATTTACCTCCGGCAGTCAGAACGCCTGTATTTAGAAAAGAAGTTATAAATCACAAATTAGGAACCTGCAATGGGAGGGAGGCAAAGAGCAACGTTTTCACCTGTTGTTAACTGGGAGTCAAGTGGTGCTTCTCATCCCATGGAACTTTGATGTCAATAAAAGGACACTTTTCACCTAAATTTATGTAAAGGTCAATAATATTAAATGTGGACTTTTATCAGCCCTACCCATTTTTTTTTTTAACCATCATATTTTCCACTGGTCAAAACTGAAAGTTGCCCTTTTCTTGGTTGTTGTGTGGCCAAGGAAGGGACGCTGTGCAAGAGCGGAAAGTGAATCTGCCAGGACAGCGCTGCTGTGCTAATAACATCACCATCGCCGTGAAGAGAAACAAGCCCTTTAGTTCTTCTTCTCGATTTTCTGGATTATTTTTCCCCCCAGTAAAAGAAGCCAAAATGCTTGTGAGTGCTTTAGACAAAAGCGTGAGATGGAGTCGCTCTTTTCTTAGAACTAATAAAGCTCGGCAATACGTGGGAAGCCAGGAAGGCAACATCTCCACGCCGTGCAGGCAGGAGTCACTCTGCGGGTCTGAGGAGAAGGGGAGGCAGCGCCGGCAGAAGCTCTATCTAGTGAGTGACTGAAGTATTGCACTTCGTGCTGCCTGCGAGAAGAAAAATCCTACGAACAAACAGCCACAAACATCATTTCTCCATCTCAAGTTCCATCAGAGATTAAAATCCTCCCGATGGATGCATTGCACGGCGCTGTTAAGACATTCAGCTCTGCTTTCATGCGTGGGGCCTATAATTTATATTTGTAGACCATAGAACAAAGGGCATTTGAATGCTTAGGGCAGTATCTAAGCACCCTTTAGTGCAAATAATCAATTTTTGATATATTTACTTTTTCAAACGTGCTTCTTTACAGTTGTCTGTGTAATTCTTGCTTTACCTTTTCCCTGTGTCACACAATCTCCTTACAAAGAGCCTTGCTGTAAAAATAAAACATACTGATGCACGTGGAATCACAAAGATGCTTCACAAGCTTCAGACAGCAGAGAGTTAATGAGAGCCGGGTAGGAGGATGGGTCTGATGCAGTAGATAGCCTGGGAAGTGAGTAATTTCACAACTCCCAAGAGGAATGTGGAAAATCCACACAGCCTGACACCTGTCTGAGGTTGCAGACTCATCCCACGCAGACTGCACGTAGCGTCGCTTCCCGCAGCAGAGGCGCAGGGCAGCCCAGCGGAGATTCGGGAGCCCAGCTGCACCACGGCACCGGCACCGGCTCGATTTTCTGGTTTCACCAGCAAATACCAAGCTGCCGCAGTACTTCGGATAAACTGAGAGATTTCTCACGAGAGGTGATGGCTTTTTCCTCATCCAAGTTTTAGCTGAGGAAGGACAAGGAAAGATGGAAGACATTCTCTACAGCTCGCCTAAACCAACATTTTTACTTGCAGATAATGTTATGGTAAATAAGAGAGGCCGATACGGAAATGCAGCGCTATTGCGTATGGATATTTGGGGCTTGTTTTTGGAATCCAAGCCTTGCTAAGAAAGTTTCCTAAACTTGGGTTTCCATTTGCTGGAAAGAGTGCGAAGAAACTTGATAATTAAAACTTGCTTCAGTCATTTCTCAGAAAACACTGCTTGCAACTCTACTGAATTAGAAAATGAATAAATGCTGAGAGCATGAGAATTCATCCCATACCTTCCATTTTTTTCCGAGTGTTTTGTCTCGTCTCTCCAGTCGCTTTTGCAGAATGCTGCTTCTCCTCCTTTCAATGAGGGGAAGCCGTGCTCACGGCCCGCGGGACCTCGGAGGTGCGCACCCAAAAACATAGCCTGAGAAAAAGGCTCACCCACCGGACTCGGGAAAGCCCTGCAGCGGGTGCTCCACCTCACCATGAACGGGCCGGGAGCCCAGGACAGCGCCGGCCGCGCTCGGATCGCAGGCGGATCGCCAGGCAGATGCCTTCCACCCGGCCACGAGCCCGACGGCGGATGCCTGGCTGCTGCCTGGGCTTCGATCCAGGGCCCTGCCCCCGGTGATCGCGCCGGCCGCGTGGACCTCACGGCCGGCGAGGTGCTCCGCATCACCAAACACCTGAGGAACATCGACGGGAAATTTCAGAACTTCCGTGAGCTCTTCCAAAAAGGTAAATATTTTTCAGTCCGTTTATTTGCTTATGAAACAAGCAGATTATGTTCAGCAAAAGCGATCCTCATTCTTGCTGTGTTATTTATTTAAAAGAATGAATTTAGACAGCCCTCAGACAATTTAGGGTGGCTTCTCTCTGCGCAGATGTTTAACTATGTAAACATCTTTTCCTATAATGAATTGCATCAATAGATAAAATTTCAGAGCACTTAACCATCTAAGCGCACAGGTTACCTCCAAAAGTGATGCAAAAACACTTCAAGTGCTATTGAAAGCATCTGCAATTACGCACGAGTGAGTTAAACTGGCTGGAAGAAAGGGTGCCTGCGATGACCCTGCTGAGAGAACCGGCATTCGTCACCGGGAAGGCGTCCAAATGTCTTGAGTCGAGGAGAGGCTCAAACTGGTGCTGCTCTGGGTGGTGGTGGGAGCCCAAGCGTGTGTCACAGCCTGGAAATGTGCTCCAGCAGAAGTGCCGTGCCTCCCTGCCCGGCACCCCGGCACCTTCCCCCTCTCCCCTCCTTTTTCCCAGGATAGCCTCTGTACTTGCATGACGCTCTCCAGCCCGGAGCCCAAGTAAATAGAGCTAAACCGAGAATTAAGAAAACAGTTATCACAGGCTCGGTGCTGCTCTAGAAACCTCGTACAGCACGGCAGCGTTAACAAAATCCCTTCAACTACTTGCTGGAACAAGAAACCTCCTGGAGAAGTGCCACCCTCTCCACCAAGGCATCCGGAGTTCCCTGTGATCTTGGTCTCCCCACCCACAGCCGCAAGCTGTAGCTCTAGGTCACGGTGACTGCCATACCCCAGCCACGCCGAACAAGTTGGGTTGGCCACGCTTCTCGAGCAAATTCCTAACTGCGGTCGCGCTCTTAGCTTTGCGAGATGTTTGCTTTTAACAGCCCCCAAACAATGCCGGCTGCACATGGAAATTCAACCTGCCTGGGCTGGCTCCTTCGCTGAGCGTCTTTCCGAGTGCCCGGCTCTGCATTTTTGTCTCGGAGGTTGGTCTTTGAATGTAAAGACATGAAGATACGCAAAACGTCTGCAGAGGAAGCGGGGACGTTCGTCGCTTGGGCTCGGGGAGTCAAACCCAGACAAAAGGCAGCACGGAGCCTCATCGAGGGTCCTGGCCCTGGTGACTAAGGACGGGGCAACTTCCACTTCCATCCCATCGCTGCATGTGCGTTTCTTTGCTTGCTTTGGTCTTCAGAGTTTGTTATTCGCTGTTTTGCGCAGAACTTGAGTATTTCAGAACCGCCGGGCACCTGTACCGTTGTGCTTGTCCTGGGAGAGGTGAGGATGAGAGTTTATGCATGCCAAAAAATTGTAATTTTTCCCCTTCTTAATTTTAGGAGAAGTTATTTCAGCTTCTGTTGAAGCCAAACTGGCAGACTTACTGCAAGCCATCTCCTCCTTCCTGAACACATATCCTGCTTTGACCGGGGATGCCATCCAGCCTGCCGTAGCCACCCTTATCACCAATATCAATGGTAAATCCATAACCGTAGAGAACCTAACGAGTGCCGTAGTTATTGCCCTCTGCTCAGCGGTGGTGGAAAGCTTTCAACCGGGCTCAGCACAGACACACACGGGTGTCCGTGTGCATGGAAAGCACACATCACTACCGAAGCTGAGCAGAAACCAGTGATCACCAAGGCTGATTTGTATCCAGATCCCATCATTAGGGAAGACAGTGCTTTTAAAACGCATGAAAGCAAGATAAAGGCTTAGATGCGAGAGCCTTTCTGTTTAGGTTGGCAGTTGTGCTGGCAAACCGCACCTATCTGTCTGTTCTCCGCTAATAAAGACACATTGCGTTCGGATGGTGAAACCAGAGAACGGAAACGCGAGGCCCCGGGGAGCTGTTCTTGGCTTGGTTGTGTCTGTTGGAGCGAGCAGGCGTGTGTCAGGACTTCTCTCAGGGCCGAATTCCTGTATAACCCGGTGCAAAACGTTTTCACGTGTTTGCTTGTCAGGGTGTGGCGTGGGGGTGGAATTAGACTGACCCACAGAACGGTGTGATAGTTCGTTTACACAGCCCTTGGAGGTCTGCAGGCGCTACGCACTAATTAAGAAACTGTTAACAGCCTCTAGGAGGTAAGGGTAGTGTCCTACGCCACGCTGACCTTCTTGGTTTGATGGTTTGAATATGAATCCTTAATGCTCTTTCTGTCCCCGTTTTGCACGTTGTCTTGGGAGCTCAGATATACTTAAATCTAGTGGAAAATCCCCACCTGAAAACTAGTCTCTGCCTCCTCAGAGGAAAGGCACAGCGGTTCCTGGCCTTTTAGGGGTCAGATGCGCTTCAAGAGGAAGCACCGAATGTCCCGTCCCAATATTCTGTGCATGGTCCCCACCAGAGCAGAGCCAGGACCGGCACCAGGCTCTTGGCGGGGAGCTGGAAGGAAGGAAAGTGCATTAACCACACTGCCGCTTTCACTCCCGGTTCCTTCCCTCCCCTGCCTTCAAAGGACTTGCCGATGTGAAAATATATTTGCCTTTTAAAACAGCAGTAGTGACATAAAGGGAAGTTTAATGAGACCTCATAGGGGGCTGCTCCTGTCTATTGCCTGCAGTAACTTGCCATTGTGCTTGGTCTAAAATAGTAATTTTAAAAGTTCACCTGTTAGAAATGCAGGAGTTTGCAGGCTGCGCTGGAGGAGCTCTGTCAGGAGAGCAGCCGAAGCAGCTTTCTGCTCCGCGATCAGTGCTGATCTGACTGCACCGGCAAGGGGAGAGACTGCTGCTACAGCTTCCCTCCGCTTAGAGGACCACATTATTACGGCGTGTACGGCCTTACCTTGGAAGTGGAAAGCTGGGCCGCTTCTCAAATTCCCTTTTGTGAGCCTCCGATCTGCAAAAGAAAGTTTAGGGGTTTGCCATCTCCACTTTTACCCCCCCCAAAAAAACCCAACCAAAGAAGGACATACTCATTCAGCAAGAATGTCTAGGAAACGGTCTGGTGAGACTGGGAATTGGGATCCTGAGTTATGTTTCTGGTAAATAAGGAGCCACATCCCTTGCTTCGCGTTAGCTTTTATTAGCTTTTTTTTTAAAAATATAATTAATCGGAGGGGTGTTGCTGTACTATGTTGCGATCCTTTTGGCTATAAATGCCTTTACGCTAGAAAAACACTTTTTATAGCACTTATCTGTAAATAAAGCACTTTGCACACAGGGTATGGTAATTACACTTATACTAAACGTATGTGTAATTATACCGATTGAACATACAAAACGGAGACACGGGCTAGGGAAGATTTGATAGGAGAAACTCATCGTGCTGAGCCCCTGCAGCAGCACTTTGCCATGGTTGTGCATCCCAGTTCTCCTGCTCTCTTCTAAAACTCAACCGTTACCTCCAGAGCCTGAGCAGAAACCGTCGCACGCGCCACGTTCACTTGAGCCTGAAACATTCAACGCCGAAGCAGTAACTCCGAGATTCTAGGATTATTATTTTTTTTTCACTTAAGCAAGCGTTAATGATAGAAAGGTCAGCTACATCTAAACTCTGACTTGTGTCTGGCTGTAGTTAGTGGGACAGAAGAGCCTGTAGATTTGCCTGCCATGAAATCGGTGGCGCAATCGCAGGGAGAAATTTCACAGAAGAAATTTAGCGGCATTACTTGAGTCTCCAGCAGATGCCGAGGAAAGGGAAACTGTGTGTCCAGGGCCACAAGCGTATTTTCGGTTGCATAAGAAAGCATAGGTTTTTTAATTATTCATTATTTAGTGAAGAAAAATCAATAGCTTCACAGCTGAGCACAAGTTTGTTTGTTGACTGTCACATCTTTGCTGTCAGTCTGTCTAATATTTGCAGAAGAAAAAAGTTCACTTGAGTTTCTGCTCACTTCGATCTATAATCTTTGAATAAATGTTTTCTATTTCCCATAGCACAGTTTCATCATTAAATCACCAACAGTATTCCTAAATTGAAGGCAAAATTCACCAATTTTAAAGACGGCAATGCCAGCTACGTGCTTGCAGCCAGTAAATCAATTGCTTGGAGCGTATTGTACAGCAGGAGGGGTAGTCGGCTTTAAAGCCTCCCAGTCCACCGTCCGGAGAATGCTCCCGGGCTGAAAAACATCTCGACGCAAGCGATAGCGTCTTCCCTAGCTCATCAAAAACTTACAAAATCAGGGCTTGTTTTCATTTAAGAAACAAACCCTCAAAAGTTTAGATTTCGGTTTTGCTGAGCAAAAGTCGAGAAGGGCTGTGATCTCCGAGAAGGCTCCGTTACACCTACGCACCGGCGAGGAGAGCAGAGGAACGGTGGCTCCGGCAAGGACCTGCTGGCCTGTCCCTGCCCGAGACGCTCATCCTTTCCTTTCTTCCGTCCCCTCTTTTAACCTGACAGCCCTTTCCCCTCCCCACTGGCAGTTTCTCAGTGGTTTGTTCAGTGTATTTGGGTGTTTCTTAGGAAGCAAAGAGTGCTCTCCAGGTGGAAAAACTGGGGCTGCTGCGATAGCTGCAAGCACTGAAGCCAGGAGGACTCAGAAACGGTCCCTTCTTTGCTATTTACCAAGACATATCTGAGTTATGCAAATTGCATGATCAAACAAATGTACGCTGCACACTGTTTCCTTACACGGAAGCGTGTCTGCAGGAAGCAGATTTGGCTACAGCAGCCGCACTCACCGACCCGCACTTCTGCCAGTTATTTCAGGCAGGTCTTCTTCACATGCAGCTATCATGGGCCTCTGGATAATTTCTTCGCGTCTGATCTGACCAAGAATTGGTGTTTTACTTAATTCAGCTGTAATTCAAAGCTGGGTAATTTGGGATTCTGCTGCTTTCAGACCAAAACACTGAAGATTCAGCCATGGGAGACCCAGAACCAAGTGGTATGTGATGGCATTTGAAACAACCTTTTATACTGTTTGTAATGTAAGCTTTTGGGGCGTGATGTGACATACGATGCAGATCAGCCTGTGAGCCACCTAGGAAACGTGGGTGCTAGCAAACAGCTGTAAGTTCCTCTAACTGGGGTTTCCATGAAAATCCCCCCGACTGTTCAGTTCTCTAAGTCTTTCTCTGGCAGATGAAATTATTTGATGCATTTGTACTGGACGTTGACTTGTGTAAGAGGAAAGGGTGCAAACCCCTTTTTCAGGAGGCAGAAGGTGCAGCGTTTTCTCCTAAGAGATTGGAAGTGCATAATGCTGGTACTTGCATACCATCAACTCAAGTCCCTCTGATAAAAATTTGCCGTAAGTCCTTGTTCTCAAAGGTGACAACCTTAATTATGAACATAATCAGTGTGAATCGGAGTAACACTTACTGATCGGGCATCTAAGAGGTCTCTGTACCACCTGAGAGCACAAATCCCTCCTGCCAGAGCCCCGTCTTCAACAGGGGCCAGTCCCTGGCGCTTCAGAGAGGTGAAGAAAATCTCACTGTCTCTGTAATCAAGGGAACACAGCAAACAGCATTAGTCCTTTCCCTGCTGCCACATTCAAATGCATCATTATCCTTGTAGCTAGAAAACTCTTTATTTCAGCTTGCCTTTCAGCAGCGGTCATGTCTTTGTCAGGAAAATTGAAAAACCATTAGCAGAATTTCCATAGCTCATGATCATACACGGGGAGAGTTAAAGGATGTCTCAGTGTCTTTGATAAACTGCATAAGCTGAGCTTGTTTGGAAACTGAGAGACTAGTTTTCTGCCCACTCTTGCCCTACAGAGCGCTTTTGTGTCTTCAGCAACGCCTGCACGACCCTTGTCAGCACTGACACTGACCTCTAACGCGCCCATCATCCAGCACTGCGTGCAGAGGCACAAGCAGAGCCTGTTTCTGCTCCATGTTCCCCTTTTGTGCGTACCCAGAGCTTGCAGAGCTCCTCTTTCCGCAGCATCGCGTGTTAGGCAGCTACCCACGGTGTCCAGCTCTGCCTTCAGGGCAGAGACTTCCAGCCCGGCAATATGACATCTGCACCTCACTTGTGGATGTCCAGCTATATGCTGCAGGGGAGGCACAACCGTTTCTGAGGCCACGTAAGGCTCTGTAATAAATAACTGCCTTATTTCTTGGCCTACCACCTTGGTCTCATCAAGCACTTTACCAGGAGAGATGATGATACAAGTCTGATCATTTAACAAACCCACCAAAAAGCAGGAATCTCTTTCTGAGCTCCCTCTAGAAACAATCCCGTATGTTAATTAAAGATGTATTTTTAGGTTTGTCAGTGAAGCAGTTTTTAATATGCGACCAAGAATGCCACCCAGAACGTGATGCGACTGTAAAAGTCAAACGCCCTTGAGAAATCCCAGTGTGCCGTATCCACAGAGTGCCTTTTATCAACAAAATCTCATCCGTTAAGGAGGTTTATTTGACAGCTCTTTTGCAAAACCAAAATGACTGGTATAAATGATTTTGTTCAGTCTTATTTTTAGCCAGTAAGTGTCCTAGATTCAGCCTTCTGTTGCTAATTGGGAGGTCCTTTTACTGCTTTCCAGTACTGGAAGCATCTGCTGTGCTTCACTGCCAGGCTAAATTCTTCTTACCATCACTAACATTTCCTTATTCTTAATATTGAAGAAACAAGCAGCCAGAACTTTAACGTAGTTGTACTTTTCTTACTTAAAAAGCAAGGTTTATTAAGTAATTAAGTACTGCAGGGGCTGCCATCTATCAAGACAAGTCTGTTTTACTAATATTTTCCTCTAAAGCTGGCAACCACCTCATTTTTATTTTGCAAACTAATGCACCTGCACTCAGTTTCTGCTGCCAGACATCTCAGGAACATTTGCAGTGTGCACACCTTCTTTTTCAATAAATTGATGTATTAAGTGGAAATTCTCCTTTCCCCATCCCCGACACGTTTCATTAATCCCCTCGTTAATACATACTGCTATTTAAGACCTCTGACCTTGCTAGTATTTCCTGTCAGTTGTGGGTGATCGCACTGTTTGGTAGCGGTTCCAACCTCCTCAAAAATTAGCCGATTTGTAAATTCAGTTTTTGCCAGGGCCTTTGTTCCACTGAAATAGGAAAAGATGATAAGAAATCAGAGTGACAGATGGGAAGTGGTCTTGGTTTTGCAAAACCGTTACCAAGGAACTTGGATTATTTATTATTTTGTTCCAAAACTGGTATTCCTCAGATAAGACAGAGATGCTGATCTAGGCAGCCGGAGCAGCGTCCTTCGCTGCTAGCCGTAACTGTAGTCTCACTGAGGGATATTTTGGTTAAAGAGGGAGGATTTCACACAGGAGTGGCGGATGACAATTTGAGAGTTTTCAGACCTATTTGGCCCGATTTGATTTGAACTGGGTTGCGGCTTAGCAAGCAGGGGATTTTACACGGATGCTGCTAAGAAGCGCGAGTCCTTTCATGCAGAAACGGGAGATTTGCCCCAGTGGAAAAATTCAGATGTTGTGTTGCAAAGTGCAAGACTGAGCGCAGAGAAGAGGAAGGCGCTACCAGGAACAGGCTCGTGATACCGAGGTTTGGCAATGGTGCCACGCTGAATTAGGGTTTTAGTCATTTACCTCATTTCACGGTAACGGCGGCTGAAAGGGAAGTGATGCTTCTGCTGAACGGCAGAACAAGAGCTTCTCCTGCTAAAAATATCCTCAACGCTCTGCACACCCCCCGCTGTGGGAGCCTGCTTTCCCGGTAACGACGGCAAAAGATGATGCAGATGAGACGACAGTCTTGTCCATCCAAGGATGGGGCAGAACTTCCCATGACAGCGCATTGGCCATGCAGAGATGCTTTCCTTTAGGATGAAGGTCTAGTGCCGATGCTGAAAGAGCTTTCTGCTGGAATTGTCTAGGAAAAGAAGAATAAGGATACCCTGTCCCTCAAGAAACATGGGTTTTAATCTCCAGAAGAGTTAGTTCCTAGATCAGCCTTCCAGTTGTCATTGGGTTGTCCAGTAAGACAACTGGTTTTAAATTGAAGCGTCCATTTGTAAATAAGGCTGCAGAGTCGTCGTGAACGGACCGAGGACTGAGCCGGTGTCTCTTCCAGGCCTGTGGTCCTATATCCCAGCACTGCAGCGGATGCTCTGCTACCTAATCCTCACTGGACAAGGCAAAGGGCTTTCATCAGGATCAGAAAGATGAATTATGGATGTTTATGGGAGCCCCTGCAAGCCTGCCAGGCGCAGGGGCTCCATTTTCCTTCCAGGACAGGAAAATGTATACAAATGTTTATGTATTTAGCAAGTGGGCAATGAGGAGTGCACGGTTCGTCGGGAAGGGACATCTTGGAGGTGTCCAACAGATGGCTGACTGATGTCAGCTGTGACGATGCAGAGCAATACATTCGAGGCGATTAATTTCCTTGATGAGATATGTATGAGGCAACGTGAATCCTTTGGCCCAGCCCTGCACATGCCAAAAAGCCACTCGAAAGATTTCAAATAGATGGGACAAATCGATGCTGCTGCTGAAGGACAAAGGGGCTGCGTATGGGGAAGCACGTGTTTAAACTTGTGAGAATGCAGCTAACATCAGCTGCAGCAAAGGCTAGGGGAACTTTTTATGTTCAATTTTTCCACCTTCCTGCTTTTCTAGTATTACTTATAATATTATCTTACTGAGATGAAGCAAAAGGCCTGTGAGAACCCGAGGTTCTTGCTTATCTTACGGCACTTCACAATAGCTGCTTTCAAAAGCAGAATGTTTCATTTTGCCCATCACCAGTGCTGCTCAAGTTGAGTCACTTCTTCCTGTTGTACAATCCTCTGCGAGTGGTAAACAAGAGAAATTAAAGATGTCCGTCTGCTCAAAGTAACAAGAGTAGTTAGGATTCAAATTAAATTAGTATGCCTTGGATTTGTTACGTCCTGGATTGTGAACAATTTGTGTCTCTTGCAGAATAACCAGAATGAGATGTTTGGTAAACTGCCTGTTGATTTATCACGATTAAGCGGGACAGGGGCTGGTACGGTTTGCAGTTCTCTGTTAGCATCGTTGGTGCTTTTAAATCCCTTCCCCAGGTCCCCCAAGCGTGGCGGGCCATTCTGAGCGGTTCCTTGCAGTTCCTTCAGACCTCAGTGGCTTATGGTAAAAAAACAAGTGTGTCTTCACACGTTTTCAGTGTCTCATTCCATATTGGAGTAAAATATTCAGAAAACTTTAAAGAACAAGGCCAGCATAAATCTTAATTATTTGCTCAGCAAAGGCAAGTAAGCCAGGAGCGTTCCCAGCTCATTTCTTGATGCAGAAGGGAAACGCAGCATCTGGCCCACGCTGCTCAGCGCTGACTGCGAGTGGCAGCGTGGCTTTGCTGTCCCACCCAGCCTTCTTCGCAGTATTTTCTGTTTTTAAGCTGATGATAGGTTGATGTTCACAACTTGGACACTGTAACTATACGATTGTCAGAGAGCTCTTGTTTGACACCAAACAAGGAGCTTTGTGGAACAAAATCTCTAGTACTTCCCTGTCTTTCTTCTAATTGTACCTTCTCTCTGCAAATCCTTTCTTTGCATAAAAAAGATACGTATGCATATGTACACGCTCACAGTCTTCCTTTTTACCAGTATAGAGAAGCCAGTCTTGTGCTGTTCTGCACCATTTTGGCTGGAAGATGATCGGGATCACACTGCTCCTCCGGCAGTGCCCCGTAGCTGGGTCTTCCCCCGCGCGCTGGGAGTTTCCCGGAGTCATCGGCCTCTCCCAGAGGCAACGCGGCTCTGCAGGTCTGGGGTCAGCAACGATGCGATGTTCACGCAGCCTGCCACCTCGCGTAACGGCAGGCCAGCTCCTAATCAAAACCTGACTTGAAAACCTGGATTTTTCAGGACTGAGACAAGGCCCAGGAGGAGCTATAACTAAATGAGAGACAAACTGACTTTTCTACCAAGCATCATTTGAACGACATTTGCAAGTACTTGCTGCTCACTGTCAAAAACTCAACTATCAGTGAAGCAACTCTAGATTTAGGTCAACCACATCCTGTTTCCTGGAATGTCAAAAGGACAAAGAAGGGTGAAGTTTTCTTTTGTTTTTACCAATTGTGCCCAGTTTCATATTTGAAAACTTTTTTCCTTTTATTTTTTGTTGTTGTTTTTGCAGCAACTTTCAGCCTGAGTCAATTTTAGTTTCAGCCCTCAGTGACAAACACATGACAGAGTGGAAAGTGAGATTAACAGCATCGCTCACCCCATGTAAAACGCTCGTGCTCCCCTCCACCCTGCTACGCGTGCAACTGCGGGCAGAATACGTTCAGACCTTGCAGGGACGCGTGGCAGGAGCATATTGCCCCTCAAGCGGGGACAAGCCTATTTTATATTTTGCATGCCCAACAATTCGTACCCGCTGGGGACTGAATGAGACGCAGGATTTTGTAATGTAGATTATCACCATAAATAAGCACATACAATATTGAGAAACGGTCCCTGCACGTAAAACATTGCGACACACACAGAGAAGTGATGTGCAAGGAATGGGCAACTTCTGCAACGCAGCCCAGCCCGCACACCACCGGACTGCGGGAACGCCTGCTGTTTCCTATGATTCCGCCGAAACACGTTGCACGGCGCGCGGGGGTTTGGTCGCGGTGCGGGGCACGCCGCTGCACCCCTCAGGCCTGCCAGCACCAAGCGAAGGACGGTGGCACGGCTTCAGCTCAGAGTGGCTACGATAAAGGCCTCCATGCGGTTTTCACAGCTGATCTTGGGTCTGATTGCAAGCCCTAAAAGCAGCTTAGATGTCTCCCCTGGACACCCGCAGACTCGTTTTCTGGGGGTTCTGCCCAAAGAACCTTGATGAATTTACCATTACCCATTTTCTTTTGAATCCCGCCTCATCCTCACCTTGCTGTGCTTTGCCAGACCATCGCGGTTTGTCCCTTCCCTGTGAATCCGCGCAGGACAGCAGGGCTCAGCCCCTGCACCTCTAGAAACCGTCCTGTCAACCTCAGGGAGCTTCGGGTCAGGCGCTTCAGTGAAATGATTTCTTCTCCAGCTCCAGGTCTCGACAATCAAGAGAGGACACCTGAAAATAGGAAGCGGTACAGTGAGATATTCCGGAGCCTGGATGCCATAGAAATCTCAATTGGAAATGCGTACGTAGAGAAATGAGGCTGAACTAGTTTTCTGGGTCTTTGCAACCTCAATTTATTTAATTGTTTTTTTTTTTTTCATTATACAGGACAGTTGATATGTTCATCGGTGATGCTGACAGCACTGACGACGCAGACCTGACCACAGAAAGAGAGGTTGTTCCGGTAGGCAAAGAATGAGATCCATTTTATTAAAGAAATTATTGATGTCCATTGCCAAAGCACATGATTCTATGTTATTAAATTCTATGTTATTAAAATTGTTTTTTGGGTGATCATCTGAAAAAAAAGTAGTTACAGCTCCTACTTGAATAGACAGAAAAGAACCGTACAACACTTGATTATGACAGTGATGGAGGTGGCAACAGAGCAGATAATATTTAGTGGAAACATTCAGGTATTTACTGTTTAGATTTATATTTTTCTGAAAAACAAGATGTCAAATTGCTGGTTTAAGTTCTGCATGCTAAGAAAAAGATCAAACAAGACAGCAAACCCAAAATACATTTGAAAGTCATGCATCAAAAATCTCTAAAATTTTGGCCTTAAGAAACAGAAGTCCTTCAAAATAGAACTTAGTGGTTTTTGCTTGCTTTGGGCAGTATGGGACTTTTGGGGATAATCAGCCTCATTTCATGCTTTTCTGTATAAACAAAGGGGCGAGGAACTTAATTTTTCTCTGACAGCGACTGTTCTTATGTAATCATATTATCCTGTGAGCTAAACTTAAAAATAAAAATCAACTATCTCGTGATTTATAGTAGAATAAGAGCTGCCAGCATTCAGTCTTGCAGCCCTTTTCCAGCCTTAATCTTTGCCTTAATGATGCGTTTCCTCCGTGTTTCTGTTTGTGGTAGACTTTCATACCACGCTACCTTCCCTCTGTCAAATCTCAGGCTACTGTTTGAACTGCCCTGGGTTGCTTAGCTAAGCAGAAGCAGCACTCCAGCTGGCTTTTTTTGAAAAATCCTCCCAATTTCTGAATACGCATTTTCCTTCACCGTTTTCCTCTTTTTTTCTTCCCCCCCCCGCAGCTGAGTGAAAGTTTCTGCAAGAGCAAAACCAGTTCAGAGAAGCAAGCGCAGGCAGACCTAACAGGTAACATTGCTAATTAAAAATCAAAGAGGTGACATGAGAACACTTAGTCAATCACCTGGCAACGGTCCCGGCAGCCTCCTAATGACACGGATGAATTATGCCGGTGTCTCTGCTGGCATCAGTCGCAGGCTGAGCTCGGGCTGACGGCCAGCAAGGATGCGGATGCCTGTTTGAGCTCCGTAGTCCCACTGCTTCCTCCAGCAGACAGATCTTCCCCTGCTCATCCATTAACATCTCGTTAAGGAGCTTCTCACGAGGTCTTGATTTCTAAATACCGAGACATCAATTCCCAAAGGCCTGACGGTTTTAAGCACTGTAAGGATCTACCCAGTGAAACTTGGGATACTCTGAAACACCTTGTTGTCCACTTGGGAGGGTTCTCAGCAGCTCTATACTTGTCGCTGGAGTCATAAAATGCAACATAAAATTGTTTTTTCTTCATATAGAGTGTCCCTATGAAGCAAAAAAAAAAAAATTTATAAGCTGCTTTCTCACAGATTTCAGCTTGAAATGTGTTTAGATTTGCTCACTGCAATGTGATGAATCTGTACTAGGTTCCACCAAGGAACAAGAATCCTTCCTGCAACTCCCCAGGAACCCATTAGGTCCTGAAATCCTTTGGATTTCAAAACAAATTAAATAAAAATATTTAATTAAAAGTGGAGACAGAGGAATATATGTGTCTAAATTAGCTGGAACTTGTGTGGTTCCATGGGCAGGACCTGTATGGGGTCGCCATGAAGTAGATCATAATGACATTGTTCAGTGAAAGACCTTTTTTTATGGCTGTTATCTGAGTATTTTGCAGCACCAACTCTTGAGACTCCAATTTTGCCACTCCTGGGGAGCCTCTGCCCAACAGCCAGAGCCGTTCTGAACCTGGATTTATTCTGTTGCAGTTCAGGAGGCAGACGAAATGCTGATAAAATGTGAAGGTGGCATCGACGCAGCCCTCGAATACGCCAAAATGTGGTGTAAATACGTCAAAGAGCTTCTCAGCTGGATTGAAAAACGTCTGAGCTACGGTGAGTCTGTGCACAGAACCAGCTGGGCGGCCGTATGCTTTTCTATAGCTTTTTTTTTTTTTAAATCATAGCCGAGAACACACAGTTGTAAGCAAAAGCATACCAGTGAGAAACTGGACAAACACCAACCCTTTTAACTGCTTTTGCCTGAAGATAAAGACATGGAGTCAGAATTTCTTCTTCCCTGAATGATCCTAATTGTCTGGCTTTGACAAACCCACCTCTGCGAATCTGTGAATCTGGTGTCTAATCCACTCTGCCCTTTTACAGAGACAGAGTTTGCCAAAGGGATGGTGAAGATAGCAGAATCGGGACGAAATGCCATCTTCCAACAGGTAACGGTCCTTGCGACGTTCCTGCTTCACTGCTCCTGCCTTCGGAGGAGGAGCAAACGTGAGGCTGTCTGCACACATGAACTGCTTGTAGAGTCCAGCTTAAGCAAAAACGCCTCCAAAAACCTTCCTAAAACTCTCAGTATTGGAACAGTTCCTTTTTTCTTCTATGGGCTTGTAACACAGAGTGACTGTTTGGAAAATTAGACAGAAGGATGAACTGGCAAGGAGTCAGAACAATACTGCCCAGCATAAAAGCTCTTCTGTTTCCAGCATCCCCCCTGTGTTGTCTGAAATACCCCCCCACCATTTAACCAGTGTAGACATTCTCACCTTTCTGTAATAGATCTTGGTCATGGTTACCAAAAGCTCTTAAATTTAGGAAAGCTGTAGTGATTATCCATCATTTTATATTTGCTTTTTTGGTTTCTGCAGCACAACATGCCTCTTCGGGCGCTCTACACAATGGTCCTGGAACATGACATAAAGGTTGGAAATTCAGCTAGTGAGACTGCAGGATTGCTCCAGCAGAAGGAATTCTACCAGGTACTGTATTTCTGCCTGGGCTAGACAACTTTGCTGAACGATTAGACGGGACCATCACAGAGACCTAACAGAAGTGACTTATCCTGGTCTGAGGGAAGGAGATGCACACCGATTTTAAGGGAAAAAGAGGCATCTCGCAAGGCTTGCTTTCTAATGTCATGGCCTCATCCGTCAGATACTTTTTCCTGCCTCATGAGGAACTGTTGCCACCCTAACTATTATTCCTCTGCAGCCTCTATCAGCCAAGAAGAATGAAATTGAGAAATGGAGGAAAGAATTCAAAGATCAGTGGACAAAGGAGCAAAAGAGAATGGTAAGAGGCTGGTAGACGGGCCTGACCTTTATGCCAGTCACGGCTCAAAACACTGAAAACAAATGTTTATGAACAAGCAGTAACTAAATGATCGTGCCCCTGCACTGGGCACNTAATACGCATCCTGCTATTGAATAAAAGTACTTTTTAAATGAGTACAAGGGGTGAGCGCTAGCAGCATTCCTGTGCCATCCTGCCTGTGCTACCTGCTAGATCCCACCACCTCCTGCCCGCTGCAGAGGCTGGCAGAGTGAGGATGCGGTTTGGGTTGGCACACGCTGGCACGAGGCTGTCTTCAGCCGAGGGGGATCCCCTGCAAAGGCAGGCTCTGTGCCTGCGACCCCCCTGCCAAAACCCAGCTGCACCCACTCTGCTGGCACTTCACCAGCAGCCCTTTCCTCCAGGGTTTCCTGCTGGGGAGGAAGATGCTCCTGGGCACCTTGCAGGATGTGACCCAGGACAGCTGGGTCTCATTCAGCTCTAGAGGAAACCCAGGGGCTCCCTTAGAGCTCCTGAACTCTGGGAGGAGAGGGAGGGAACGTACTGATGTCCATTTGAACGATAACACCCATTTGAACCAAGAGACAGGCGCTTTCCTTATAAGCAGAGTACTGCTGTGACTTGTTCCTCCCGCTGCCTCGCCGGGCTTCCTAAACCTGTTCCTTTTCCTATTCAAGAACGAATCCTTGTCATCCCTGCGCAAGTCCCGCCTTCAGTACATACAGCGCTGCGAGGAGCTGGAGAAAGCAAAGCACTTGAGTGCCAAGGCGGAGGACGAATACCAGAGCACGGCCATCACCAACCCCGGCAGCGCCAACAAGCAGCTGGAGAAGCGACGTCGTTCTTGCGAGGAGGCACAAGCCAAGGTGATGACTTCAGCTCAGGCTGCTGGTATTCCCAGCCATCCCACGCGCGGCGTTACGGCATCATCCCACCCGTCCTGGTGACCTTCTCCTCCTTCGCTCCATTTCTGATCGCACACAGGTGCAGGAAACAGAAGCTTTGTACAAGACGTGCATCAGCGATGCCAACTTTCGACGACAAGAACTGGAGAAAGTACGAGCACGGATTGTCTCCCATATTCGGAAGCTCATTTACCAAGGGGATGAGGTGCTGATGTGGGTATGTGTAGTCTTATAATTTCTCCTCTGATCCTCGTTTCAGGGCTAAGACCTCTAGGCTCTTCATCATTTCACTGCTGAACCACCCCACAACTGACCGTTCTCAAGCAGTTGAAATTAGGGGAGTGCTCTGGACATTGCTTTGCTACCAACCTGCTACCAAAAAAAATCTCAGATGTATAATCACATTTTCAATTACTACTGCTTTGAGGACACAGATATCATAGAAAAAGTCTAGGGAGAAAAAATCCTAGAGCAAGAAATAGTGACAAATATTTTTTAACTACTGTTAAGTAGAACTATCAATAAGCAGAAGTGCAGGTAACTGAGTTTGCGTAACAAAAAACTGAAGACTGGTGAATGACTGCAAGATCCAAGGGAGGAAAAAGCACCTGGGCTTTGACTAGCAACGGGGTTTTTTTGTTTTCTTTCCCCTGTAAGGTCACTTTAAGGATGTTCAAGCAGCGGCAGACTCAGTCAGAGCAGATTCCAGTGGGATACCAGTACCTGTCCGAGGTCTGCAAGCCGTACAAAGCAGGCGAGAAATACCTGGAATTCATTCAGGCTCTGCAGAAGAAAGACATTCATATGGAAGTGTTTGAATTCGAGCCACTTGCTTCTGGAGGGCAGAGGTAAAAAACAAAAAGTGGAAAATTCACATCCTAGCTGAAAGGTCAAAGATATATAGTGCACAGAACAAAAAAAATGTTTAAAACACATTTATAAAGTCATTAGCAATGCTGCAGCATTGTGATTGCTAATTACAGAAAAGCCCACAGCCTCAGATGTTGGGATCTTTTCTCTCTGCGGAGCTCTGCTAATGAAGAACGGATCTCTAGAGATGTGCTTGGTTCCTTCTGCTGAGCACAGGACCAACATCAGTAAAAGCAGGGCAGCAGTTTTGTACCACGTCCCTTCGGTTATTTCTATCATTTGCCAAAGATTTGGATCGCTCTTTTCTCACGTGGGTGCTGTTTGATTTCTAAATTTTGCCTGCGGATAGAAAAGGTGAAATTATATTGAACAAATTTGTTTTGTTTTCCTAGTTTTGTGCAAGTGTTTATTATAGTCTCCTTGAAAACTCAGTTCACACCCGTAAGCTGCCTGAAACAAGATGCTTTGTCTCAGGTACCCATAAGGCACCTCCGTGATGCAATATTGTCCGTTATTCTTCACTGTTGGAAAACTGTTTGCAACCCCTTCTCAGGTCCCCTCCCAGCAGCAAAAAGAAGATGGCACTGCATTACACCGGACCCTCTTCCGCAGCAAAGGATGCGAGCAGTCCGGAAGATACATCCAGAAAGCAGTTCTCCACAAACGGCGAACAGAGTAGGTTGAATTTAATAAAGACGACCCAATTTTCTCTCGAGTCACTGCAGTTTAATTTACATTAGTAGCCAATGAGGTGGGAGAGGGTCTGAAATTCTTACGGCAATGCTTAAGGCTTTGGTCAGACTGGGAGAAAATACTGACAAGTATTTATGGATTTTCTTGGGAGCTTGGTTTGGGCTTCAACCCCGGGCTGAAGTATCCCAAAAGCGCTCGGGATGGTCTGTCACCGTATCCACCTTCTGCAGGTGCAAACAAATCCCTCTGCAGTGACACAGAGAGCCTCGGTGGGAGTTGTGAATCCCGATCCCTGGACTCTCCCAATTCTAGCCCAGGTGAGAGCCACAGAAATTCTTGCCTAATATTGCCCAAAAGCCTAAAATGGGAATAAAGTCAACACTGACCCACTTTGCGCATCATGAGGACGAGGAACAGCTGTTTCTATTTTCTCTCTTCTCAAGGAAACTCTAATAGGAAATTGTTGAAAGCTCCATCCACCGGCACCATGTCCTCCTCAGATGACTTTGAAGAGAGAGATTCCTTGCAAACTCTTGAAAACGGTGAGCCACACGCATATTTGACTCACGAGGTGGAAACCGTGCTTATGTATCGGTTCCTTTTCACGCTTTCATGCTGTTTCCGCAGAAAACGGTACATCCCAGCAGCAGTTTAAGAACATCCTCCTCTCCAGCGCAGCGCAGACCCACCGGCTCCGGAAACTGCGGGGACCATCCAAGTGCAGGGAATGCGACACCTTCATGGTCAGCGGCTTCGAGTGCGAGGAGGTGAGGGCTAGAAGATGGCATTGCAGATGCCTTGTGTGGGAGCCTGGGGTGACCATCGTCCCGCTGAAGGTCTGCAGGAATAAGGGGCCCCTCTGCGAAGTTCTGTGCTTTTTTTCTTCCTCCCCATTACACAAGGCGTGTTTTTCTGTCCTTGAGAAAGCCACCAGCTGCCACTTGCCTGAAACAACCCTCTCGGGGTTGGTGGGACTTTGGTGGTTGAGAAATCCTCCAAGTTCAGCCACTGCTGCAGTGCTGGACCACAACCAGACCATAACTCGGGGCGGTTCTGCCGTTTCAGTGCTGCCTGGCCTGCCACAAGAAGTGTCTGGAGAATCTCCTCATCACCTGCGGCCACAAGAAGTTGCCCAACCGAGTACCTCTTTTTGGCATTGACTTCACGCAGGTTCCTCGAGATTTCCCAGAAGAAGTTCCCTTCATAGTGGTGAAATGCACCTCTGAAATTGAAGCTCGTGCCCTGGGGGTGCAGGTGAGTAGTCAGTTATTCTTGCTTCAGTCTTCTCTGCTCTGTATCCAAAACTCCTGACCTCTCCCCCTCTTATCCATGCAGGGGATCTATCGGATAAGTGGTTCCAAAGCCCGGGTGGAAAAGCTGTGCCAGGCATTCGAGAACGGACGGAGCCTGGTGGAGCTCTCCGAGCACTCCCCCCACGACATCACTGGGGTCCTGAAGCATTTCCTGAAGGAAGTGGGTACCAAATCTCCGCCGGGAGGGCAGATCTCAGCCGACCGCATTCCTCGGTGCCAGACCAGCGGGATGAAGTAACGTGCTGTTTTCCTCCCCTCTTTTGCTGCAGCTTTCGGCACCGGTGCTGCTGTCCCAGCTCTATAACGATCTCATCGCCCTTGCTAAAGATTTGCAAAAACCTGGGGAGGAAAAGTTGGACTGCGCAGGCTTCCCTTCCGATCCCATCCAGAGCATGAAGGACTTGCTGAGCAAATTGCCTGGAAGCCACTACAACACTCTGCGGCACCTTATCGCACACTTGTACAGGTGAGGAGCGTGCCGGTTGTCACGCTGGTTAGCGTCAGGTCTGACCGCAGGAGATCCCTGTTGAGACCCCCCTGCCAGAGGAGCGGCTGGCTCAGCACCACACGTGTGTGTGACCCGGGAGAGGGCTCATCTAGAGCCAAGCAGGCAGTTGTGAGGAGGGTAAAAATATTAATTCATGGAAAGGACCACCTTGCAGCAATTAGGAGATAGTCTTAATGACCGAGAAGGACCAGAAGGTCCTCACTGGTAATGCTTCATAGCTGAAGTGCAGAGCAAGAGGTCAAGGAATAACACGAAGCAAACCCAGCTCTGAACGCAGGTCACAAGAAACAGCCACTCTCATCAGGGCTGCACCACCCAGACAGATCCAGGCAACTTCTGAGATTTTTCTCCGAGTTTCCCTGCACAGACCAGAGCTCTGCTCCCCATAAAAGTTGGGGTTTCACTCTCTACTAGGAAATGGGGGTTTTGGTGCATTCCATCTGTGTACTCAGTGCATTCGGGTTGAGAGCTGGGAAGCCCCTAACAGTCCTGTTTCCCTTCCCCAGGGTGGCAGAGAAATACGAAGAGAACAAGATGTCCCCAAACAACCTGGGCATAGTATTTGGGCCAACTCTGATCCGGCCAGGCGCAGGGAGCGATGTCTCAATGTCATGCCTTGTTGACTCTGGGTATCAAGCCCAGATTGTGGAGTTTCTCATTCAGAACTACGAAAGGGTGTTTGGGATGGATGACCTGCCTTCATCCTTATCCCTTGGATGTGAAAATCCTTCGCAAGAAGCATCGACAGAAAAGGATGAAGGACCTCAGAGCCCAAACACAATCCAGAATATAACTCTAGAGGTAGAGCTCCCAGACACTGAGCTGGGCTTACTGACTCTGCTGTAGAGACAGGAGGGTGGACTAGCAATTAAAGAGAACTTTTTTTCACGGATAACAAAACCATTTGCTATCAGAGGGTTATTCGAGAGGAAGGAGCAGAGTCTGTTGCACGTGGAGTGGGAGAACCAGGAGAAAAATTATAAGCTACAGATCACTCAGCAGCTTCTCAGCCCACTCTGGACGGTGGTTTTGCTCCATGTTTTAGATTCCAGTCATTCTGAAAAATCGTGGGGGTCTCCATACTAAATTGCTTAGGACACTGCTGTTTCTCTCTGTAAAGAGCTCTACAACTTCGGAAGCAGCTGTGTGCACTTAAGACCCAGCACATTCCCCGCTACAGCCCTACAGGGCTCTGCTGCATCCCTGAGCAGTGGCCACGGACCCTTTTTCCCCCTCCTCGCTGCTACTGAGTGTTCTGCGTTCTTCCCAAGCTCCACAGCTCTTTCCTCACAATGTTTCACAACCTATTTCACAGCACTTTAAAAAACACAAATGGGCATAGCATCCCTGAGCTGGGACATGGTGGTTTTTTTTCCTTTTCACAGCTGGTTTGATGAGCAAGAAAGAGGAAATGACTTTCCTAAACTTAAGCCAAAGGGAGTGAGATCCGGGTTCGGGGACTATCTGCCTCCTGCTTTTGAGTGCTTAAGTGCAAGACAGTGTGTCTGCAGTGACCATATCCATGTCTGACACGCAGTAATGCTGCCTTCCCTACAGGTCCAGCTCACTGAGGAAGCAGAAATTAGAGTAACTATGATCACAGTTGAAATAAAATCACCAGGGTAGACACAATTCACTTCTTGTGTGCAGAAATCCTACAGGATTAATAAACCTTCACAGAAAGCACTTTGAGATACACACAACTATTGCCTTTGACTATTTTCAAAGCCATTTTTACCTGCTTCTGCAGCGTGACTGAATTCCACAGAAACTGTCACAAACCTTTGAAAAGGGGAGTTGCTTCTAAGGGCACTCTTGTTTTGCCATTAATAAAACCGACCTGCTCCTCGTGCAACTCACACTGGTTCCATACCAACTACGACGCCCAGGCACTCCCGTGTCCTTCAAGCATCCTCCCATTAGCATTCGGCCATAATTACTGCGCTACAGTTAATGGCTCGGTTTCTGATGTTTCCCCTTTTTGTTCCGAAACGGGCTACTTCAGTGTTCCGCGGGACACGGGAATTGGTCTCAGCACACTGCTGCTCGGCGGAAAGCAGCAGCTGCTTTCTGGGGCGAATTTTGTGGCAGTTGCGGCACGGATGCTGGAGTTGGCAGGTCTTGAACCATAATTTTCTCTCATGGCCCTGCCCTGTGACCTACTGCAAGCTCCCTCCCTGTTCCCCCAAGCGTTACAGATAATCTAAGAGAAATCAAGGCGTTTTCAGCTCAAGTGGTTGCCTCCTCTAACAGCATTTGGGGTGAAGTGGGAATTGGCAGTATCTTCATGTCAAATAAGAGTCCTGTATAAACACTCATGGCTTTTTCCAACAGAATTTCTCCTCCAAGCATGGTTTAAGTGTGGACTGTGTGTCTGATAACTCGTCTTCCAGGGAAGCCATCAATGAGCTGACTCTGGAGGGAACCCACAGTCCCTTAAGCGCGGACGCCCTAGGTAAATGAAGTGGTGATTGTGATGCTGTTATAGGTCGTTTTGTATCGCGTTTTCACACCTCCTGCCTCTACGTGACACAGCAGAGGAAGCATAGCTGGGCCCTCTTCAGCATCACCGCTCAGTTTTGTGCAGATAACCCACTGCAGAGCAGCCGCCACGTAGCTCACGTGAAATATTTCTTGCTCTTCTCAGGAAGGGCTTTTCCCTGCTGCTGCCTCAGCTCTCGAGCCCACAGTCACCTCTGCCAGCTCTCCTGGCTTTAACGCATCGAGGACAGCTTTAAGAATATAAACCCGATTCATATACCTCTTTCAAATGCATACCTTGCAATTGCTCCTCATTAATGAAGCTGTTAGGGGGAGGCGTTTTAGCCCGTTAACGCAGGAGGGATTTTGGTGTCCTTTCTAACAGCAAAAGAAGTAATCAGCCAAAATTGTTTGTCCTAGTAACCATGTCTCACTGTTCTAAGATAACTGTCTAATTTTTTGTTCAGAGATGAATACAAGTATTGGCTCTGAGCCGGAGGACCTGGAGGACTCTGTGCAGGAAAAGACAGACAGTGATTCGGACACAGTCCTAGGGACCCAGCCCAGATGCCATTTCAGCCGACAGCCTGTAAAATATATTCGAACACAGGCAAAAACGAAACCAGTCATTCCCAAATCTTCCAATCTGCCCTTGAGGACTACCACATTAGCCAATGTGGCAACCGAGTCTGATGCAGAAGGCAACCCTACCGAGAGCAGCTCCACGACAAAGGACGTCCTGGAGGAGAGCATGAGGAGCAGGAACAGCCCGACGGACACGAGCACGCTCAAGCAGCGCTCAGGAGGGAGACAGCAGCTCAAACATTTTGAGATCACACAGGAAACCGCCAGGATTGTCTCAAAATTCAAAGTCGATAACACTTCTGCATCCTGTGAGCCTTCTCTGGAGAGCACGGGATCTACTGAGAAAGCACAGGACCTCAACCCAGGGACATACCTATAGAAAAACCCCTAAGCGTAACAGATAATAGCAATGGAAAGGGAGAGAGGACTGAAATCCTGAAGGAAGGAACAGCGATGGGGTGAGAATAACATCCTATTTGTATTTACCATGCAGGCTGGAGAAAAGGCACCTGCTGTGAACTACCTGGCAGGCTTTCAGCTAGCCCAGGATTTGCTTTTTATTTGTTAACAAACCCACAGGATGGGTAAGAAGCAAGCCCAGCCGCTCGCTCTCTGGAACACACCCTGTTTAGCACGAAGGGCAACGCAAGAAGTAGAGGAAACACAGATTGCCTGGCTAGAAAGATGTAGCCAGGAAGGAGGCAACTGAAATGTAGGACATTGAACAGAAAATGTTCCCAAATGGTCATTTTCTGGCAGCTGCAACAAGTACTGATTTTTGTCATTTTTATTTCACAGCATTTTTGAGCGTAACTCACTTTTTGAGTGTAATAAAACAGGGTACACGGGCAAAGCTCATGTACTCTGGATCATTCTGCTTCCGTTGCTGGAGCTTCAACTTGCTAGTCAGCACAAAGCCATCTGTAAAGGGAAAAAACACTGCCGTACTCTGAGCTGGACCCCATTTCTCCAGAACATTAATTCTATTTCCCTCAAAGCACGCAGAGCTTCTGCAATGCGTCCACGTGAAGCTGCTGCTGTCACCAAGGCGGCAAAGCCCGGAACCCCCAGCAGATCAGAAGATTTCTTGGGTCTAAGAGGAGGTTGCTCTGACTTGCCGGGTCTCCAACTCACCCACACGTGGGTTACCCCAACGCTCCTTTCTGCCTCCCTGCAGCGGATTTTCTGTCAGCCAAATTTTGACGTGAGGCCAGGGAGGACCTTGTCCTATAGTGCCATCTCGTGACGCACGCGTGGGAAGAGAGGCTTCCTATACCTCTCACTCCCGAGGATAACTTTGCATTATAGGATGGGCAGTGTTGCAGATTTCCTTGGTGTTTGGTTGTGTATACGGCACGAAATTCAGACGACAACGTAAAAACTTCTGCACTAGGGCAGATTTCGGCGATTACCATCGGCTGCAAAGGCACTAGGAGATGTATGAAGACGCCAGAGCGAAATGCTAAAGGAAAACACCACACTTTCCCCAAACAGCTCAGGAGGTTAAACAATCTACGAATTCCTTTTGTCTCATCAAAAGACTGTTAAGAAATAGGAACAAAACATAAAGTTGTAAAAGAAATACTAAGGTTCTATTCTTAGGATTTGTACAGTTCAGGCTAAAGAGAGTTTACATCTCTGGAGCAATGTATATTTGTTAATACAGTGCTTTGAATTCTTGAATACTAAATTATCTTTTACTGTAGAACTTCTGTAATAAATTACTGGGTGTTTTATTATAAAGTTATCCTGTATTTGTTAAATGTGAATAGGGAAGCCTTAAGTAAACACTTACTGGGCTATTATTAACAGTGCCAAGTGCACTCAGGTCTCTATAAAACAAAGGTAACGCTTGCCCACAAGAATTTATAATTTGAGGAACCAGCAGAGCTAGAATAATATCCCTGGTAAAAACCCCGGTTTCCTTTTCCTGCTGCACACTTAAATAGTTAAATAGGAGATTCATTCTACACAGGAGAAGCGTTAAGGGCTTGTAAAATACAGCTCCTATCATCCACCACTGCCCTCCAGTTTTCCTTCCAGCAGTCCAATACATACAAAAACACTATTAGAGAAAACACGCTTGCTCTTACCTTGTAACTCCTCGTTACTTGCTGCTTTCCGCAGAGCTGGTAATCTGTTGAGGGTAGGAGCTGCCAAAGCAACGCTTCCAGCCGGAGTTGCACGGCTGCCAGGTCCCAGTCCCACAGGGAAAGCTTGGATGCAGGGTCCGAAACATCTCTCCTCCTGCTCGGGATGGGGATTTTCTGTCATCCAGCCACAGCTAACGTGGTTTGGGTTGGAAGCTGAGAGGCTGAATTTAAGAAGAAACTTGGCAGGGAGGGAAGCATCATTTCCTCAATTCCCCCCACCTCCTTGAGGCTGCATCTTCACTTCAAAGGAACAGCCTCAGCTGTATTTATGTGCGGAAAGGGACAGGCAACAGTCCTGGGAAGCACTCACAAGGAACGACCTCATTTCCCAATTCAAACTAGGAGCAGAGAAAATCTTACAAATACCCTATTTTCACAGCAGCACCTTACACAGGTGGCTGTCTGACCCTCCGACTCAGAGCTACACCGCAGAGGATAGCGACATTTTCTGTGTAATCGGTATACAAAGCCATAGCAACCCTCTCAAGAAACCTTTTATCAGCCAAACAACCCATAAACCAATTTCTTACTTTAAGGCTTTTTTTTTTTTTTTAAATCAGCCAATGTGAATTCAGAGCACAATGCAACCATCTCATCTCAGCCAGCCAATGTGCTTCTGAGCATCAATCACTCCTCATTAAGGAAATTAAAGGCCCCAGGTCTTCACAAATAAGGATCTCAGCTGGGCTGCATACACTAGACTCTGAGTTGAATTAGGAAAATTCAAGCACCTGACAATTTTAAGCAGGGACCAAGAGATTCCTTTTTCTTGGAGAAGCCAAGAAATGATTTGCTGATCACTGAGTTTTTAATTGCAACCAGGCTACTAATAAATTCTGCCCCAAATTTCCTGCCCTTAAAAAAAGGAGCTCTTTAGTTTATCAACAATCAAAGCAAATAGACCAGCAGGTATCAGGAGTCTGGAGGGGAAAACTTTCCAGGTTTTTCCAGCAGAGACTCCTGAGGGATTACCTTTACAGTGTTCTAACAAAGCAAGGTACAGCAAGGCAAAAATCATTACATTTTTTTAAGGCTTTGATCCAATTCTTGATGCCATCTTTCTCTTTTTCTTTTTCTTTTTTTTTCTTCCTCATTCAGAGTTTTGTGCTGTTGTTTCTTATTATTTAATTGGAGAAGCTAAATGGAGATTAAAACACACCTGTCAGATACTTCTTAAAATTACCCCCGGAAGGAGAGTCTGCAAAAAAAGACAGTTCAGGCCATTTGTTAGCTGGGAACAGGCTTCCTTCACAGGTGCTTCCTTTTGAACCATTAGCACTTCTTCATTGTTCGCCTTTGAACCAGCATCCCTAGAATATAAAGACAGGGATGACTGGCTTGCTTAGAGCCTGAGGCTGTGATGGAGGAACATGGGAGTTCAGTGGGATTTATTGCTGGTTTCCCTGGAGCAGGCTTTTTCTAGGAGCCTTTATACTTTGCAGAATCTATTCTCTAAGGGTAAGAAGTATTTGATTACCAGGCTGTGCCTGGCAAAATGTGAAATGTTGTAGTGTCTTTGCTATTTCTTAAAAACAATCCAAATACTAGGTAGTCTTGCAAGAAGCTGGTGTATCGATTGGGGCCCCTTTGTAGGTCATCTGCTGCCGGCTTTGAGAGGAGTCACTGGGATGTATGTCCTCAGAGCAAGCCAAATCCCCGTGATCTCTGTATTCGCACATACATACCCTTGGAGTATGTTGAGTGAATGCTTGCAAGGAGATAAGCAGTTGCTGAGTGTTTATGTGAGCAGATAGGAAAGGTCTTTCTCTGAGTCAAGGAGGGGCCAGCAGAAGCAGCTATTTATAAAATGGTGGCTGCTGTCTTCCTGAGGCTCGCTTGGGCACAACTCGGGCTTGTATTTGGGTGGGAGGTTTCATTCCTGAAGAGTGAGCAGTGTCCATGTTACCCTTGTGCAGGGTGCTTCCTTGCTCAGTTATTGCTAAAGATCAGCCTAGGCCATTATGCTCTGCTTTGCTGTTCTGCCAGTTACTAGTAGGCACCAAATTTATTTTTATTCCTCTTTCTAAGCTGTTTTCCTGTCTCGCACTATAGCGAGTGGTTTAGCAGCAGGAGCGGCTGTGTATGTTGTTGTTTAGAGTCAAATGAAATGATTCCTATCCATACCTCGGACACTGCCTTTAACACATCTGGAATACTGCAGGGTATAAGATCCATCAGTATTTTTGCATTCTTGCTTTATTGTACTTTGAAAGCTGTCTTCCAACAGCAGATCGGATGAGGCAGAGTGCTGGGCAGATGAGGTAGTGAAAAGTGAGCTCCTCTGCACGTCTTGCTGAGAGTTCATGCTGCTGCAGACAAACAGCTTTTGTTTTCTTCTTCCCTCTCCCCCCTGCCCTGGTATGTTTTGTAATATTCTTGGCTTTGTGAATGTACAGAGTAATGGTACCTATAACCATATGGAAATGGGAGAGCAAGTAAACCAGGCTTATGAATTTCTCATCAGCCAAAACTCCCACATCTGAAATTCAGAAAACACTTTGCTGGGGGAATTTTTGCTAAAGATGCTGAGTTACAAATGAAAGGATGGAAGCCGACTGTATGGCAGTGCAGGCATGCCCGCCGGTGTCGTAACCTCAGGGCACTCAAGAAAAGCACTTGCAAAGGAAAGTCGGGAATGAACTAAATTAAATATGCATGTCTACACATTCAGGCCCACAGCTTGTGGCTGGAATCCTTTCAGGGCACTGGCTGCTCTCCTCTATCATTTGTTTTAAAAAAAGATGTGTAGAGCTGTAATTCAAGCTTTGCTTAGACAGCGAGTTTCAGATACTTGGCATCCAGGGCCCTGGAGACAGTCAGTTTTGTAGGTATCTTATAAAGGGGTTTCAAGGGAGTTGTATTTTTCAGTATGAATCTGTTCAGTAAATGAACATGTAGACTTCCTATGCCCTTTACAAGAATGACTTAGTTAAGGGAATATTTTTCTTAGAAGGAGCAAGAGCTTTCTTGTTGCTTTGCAACAGAAGGCGGCATCCGAAGTAATTTTTTTTCCACTAGAAATGTGCCTAAAAGCTCAAGGTTTTAGGAATTTAGGAAAACATCACCAAAAATGATCAGAAGGTCAGGAATTACGCAAACAAAAGTAGAAAAGACCATTTCATTTGCAACGGAAACCTTGAATGTTATGGGCCAGACTGCGGCCTGAATCTATCGAAATCACTTCAAGTTACCCCACGCTTACCGCTACGCAAAGGGCAAAGAGAATCCAGGCTCTGGTGGTGAAGGCAATGAAAACCAAATAGTTTTGGCAGCTGGGTCTGCCTAGGAAAGACCTTGTCTTGGAGCAGGACCACAGGACCAAGGCAGAAGAGGAAAGTCGTGCTAGCTATCGCTTGAATGTGTTCAAGGGACTTGGTGGGGGAAAGATTTGTAAGTGAAGGGCTGTGCTGAACATACCTTTTGCTTGTTTGAAGTGGGGGTGTTGGAATTTTTTTTCCCCCATGACCTCACTTTTGTGGGAGCTGATTCTTGAGAAAAAATGCAAGACTTGCTAATGTGATTCAGTCCATTGATGAAGCAGTTGTGGGCATAATGAGACATCCCCAGAGTGAGCCAAAATCTTCACCGACCTGGGAAAAAGCCATGTTGCTGAGAATTTTGCTTGACCAAGACCGCCCCAAAGGCTAATTCTGTGGAGGAAGTCCCATTTCCTTGAAGGTTTCCTTGAAAGGCCAGATATTCCCTTTTCTTGCTCAGAGATAGTAGCTATGTGTCAGTCCCTGATGCTCTTTTTCAAGATAAAGCTGCATCTGCTTGTTCTGTAGCTGGAGGCTTTTCTGAATTGGTTTTGTTTTTTCTTTCCAGACTTAAGCGGAAAGGCATGTTAAATGCTTTTTATGACTCTCCAGCCATAAGCTGCAGGCATCTGACATTAAACCAAATGGAGACACGGGGGAAGTGGGTTTTCAGAAATAATCTCTATAAAAGCAAAGGCTGAGGCACGCGGAGCTTGAGTGCCTGTAAAGTTCCCTGACTTTCCAGCGAGTGCCAACTAAACAGGGAGACTTCATCTTGCTGGGTGCCAGCCAAGATCAGAGGAGTTCAGAGCAAGGCAGCGTGCAGCCTCCTTGCAAACGCAGACGGAGCTGAGGGCTGCCTGCATGTGGCTCACAGGAAGGGAATTTCCACCCAGTTTTGTTATTATTGACAATAGCGCGAGGTGCCAGATGAAATTATCTTTGGGTGAAGATGAGGCCGAGTCCTGCTTGGTAAACACAGCATCCCGACTTGATTTTAACCTCGCTGTGGCTTCTAATAATGTGACATCATTCAGAGGCCAAGCTATTCTTTCTCTGAACTGCTGCTTCTGCCTTCAGTGTTGCTTGTCTCTGTGTAGGATAATCTCCTTCTTCCTGTGTGAATTAGGAGGAGCAGCAGCAGAGGGGCCCCTAGACCATCCTGACTCCAAACAAAACACCACTGCAAATAACCCTCTCATCCCTCCCCTGCCCTGTTTTCTCTCCTCTGCTGCAGAACAAATGTTTTCATCTTAGAGAGTGCTGGAATAGCCAGCAACTGTGCAGAAGGAAGTTAGCTCACCAAAATCCACTTCCAGCATAGTTACCTGGGGAAGGTAAGAGTGTTGTTTTGCCAGGACCTGGATGCATTTGAGGGAATATCCCGGCTATTCTTTCTCAGCTGCTTTTCCATCTTGTCTAAGAAGGCAAAGGTGACAAGATCCAATGTTATGTGTCGTTTCAGCCGTCTTCCTGCTTCAATTCAAGGTGTTGTCTGCAATATGGAAATGCCTCGATTCTAAGTGTCCAAAAGCAGCCAGGGCAAACCTCAGGAAGGTGAAAGGGGGTGAGGAATTTTCCAGGTTCTTTGTGATTTGTTCTGGAGCAATTGATTGTAAATGGTTGCTAACTTGCTGGAGGGAAAGAAAATTCCCGTTGTAGGCAAGGCTGCAGTGGGCATGGATTTCTTCCCTACCTCTTTTTCGAAAAGCGTTCTTTGATGCTGTAGGCTTGCAAACAACAGCTTTGCTCCACCTCAGAGTTGGCTGCATTTCAGCAGCAGTGGGTGTTAGGAAATTCCTGCATTTTTAACGCTGATGTATATGCCGCTTTCCATCGAAAGATTTGGCTGTTAGCTGAAGTTGTACAAACCGTGTTGTCATTTTGTCGTACTTGAGGGAGTGCTCCTCACTGAAGGTTTGGGAATCTCTGGGCCAGTTGGGACTTGGGAAGTATTAATTTGAGCAACTGGTTCTCTGCAGAGATCTGCTGGGGGGGAGACGATGACATGTCTCCTTCCAGAAGGTTTTTAACATTCCTGGGATTCCAGGAGAGGGGTCTCAGGAAAAAAAAAACCTTCAGATTGTCATCCACGGGAACAGTCACAGCTACGAGGCTTAAAGAAAAATCTTGGCTTTAAGATTGAAAATGCAAAATCTATTAAAACAATTAACTTCACTTTGAAAAAACAGAAGTCTAATAAAGGGGAGGCAAACATCATCTGTTGTCTCTGGAAATGTTTCTCTACCAATTCTCTGCTGGGCACCAGAATGCGATCAGATCTGCCGGCTGCATCAAGATCAGGTTGAGCAGCTTTTCTGCTTGGGGGAGGAACAACGCTGCACAACACCCTACGAGCCCCTTCTGAACTGGTGGAAACAGGAAAACTCACGGAGCGATTGGAGGGGAAGGCGGGAGAGAGGGGCTGGACATGCTGGTTATCTGGTCTCCTTGGTCTTGCCTGTGTTCAGTGTCCGGTCCTCAGTCCCAGAAGTATTGTGGTGGGAAGATACCTGAGCTCAGTCTTTAAGAAATCATTACATTGGCTGCAAAAGCTGATGTGAGGTTTTCAGGTGCAATGACTTTTGTTTTTTGCAGGTAGCACCCAGAAAGGGTGGGGCTGCGTGGGGCCCAAACTTGTGTATCATATGGTTGAAGACACAAACTAAATGGGTCTTGGTTCCTTTTAATATCTCCCAAACCTGAAAATAAACAGACTCCCAAACTTCTGTTATGCAGAGAAGTAAAGTTAGTTTTTTCTAGACAAAGGGACTAGAAAAATTGCTGTTATTGAGGTCAGGGCTTTGAAACCTGAAATTATCTCACCTCCATATGCAAGCAGATACCATCTGTGACAGCCTCCCTGGCCTGATCCCGTCTGACGTTTCTTGTGTCCCCCTTTGTCCCAACTCTGGTGTGTGGGGACTGAGTTGCAAAAGTGCTTCTGACCCTTTGTCAGCATTGGGTGCTCCGAACTCGCTGGGTCTGTCTGACGTGCTGAGCTATTGTGATGAACTGTTGACACTTCAGTTGAAACCAGTTACGCTGGGCTGTTTTCCTGGTTGCTCTGGGTATTTCTGTATGAAAACGTCGCCTGTAAAGCACTCGCTGAGTGCCGGTTTGAAACCTTAAAGGAACGAGTAAATTAAAAGTATTTTTAGACTGCTGCCATCCCAAACTGCACAGCTGCAGAGCATGTGTGGCCTCCTCACTGTCTGAAGCCTATCAAAGCCAGCGCTGCCGCCAAACGGTTGCTCTGACCTGGGTTCTGCTTCTTCTGCACCAGCGTGGAGAGTTGGAGCTGTGACTTAAACCTATTGCTGGCAGCACAAGTGCTGGAGCAGACCAAAGGATGGGCTGGGGACGTGGGGAGGCTGTTTTATTGCAGCTTGGGCTTGGGTTTAAACTAATTGTGTAACCAAAAGGATAATAAATGCCTTGTGGGAAGGTGAAGGGTCTGCCCTGTGTCACTTGAGTAAGACGCTTCAAATTTGAAATGACTTCTTGTAATGGTAATATAGTTGTATATCTGTCTAGTTGCAGTAAGGACTGCTGGCTGTGTTAGGACTGGAATTCCTGTTAACTTGGTTGTTCTCTGCTATGAGAAAGCAAGTTTGTTAAAACATAGTTTGTTTTTTATTTTTTGTGTGTTGTTTTTTTTTGGGGGGAAAGGACTCTGGGATACTTGTTAGTGCTGCTTTTTGCCACTCCTAAAAATGCATCTGGAAATCTTGTGAAAGGCCCCTCTGCCTGGTACTGTCTTGTGGGTGGCATCATTGGTCTGAAGGCGCAGAATTTGTAAGTGGTGGCAGTGATAGGCTCTTTCTGAGTTTTTGTAGCTTTCGTGAGCTTTCTGGTATGATTTTGGCTGTTGGAGGCTGCAGGACGTAGGGGTAGAATTCAGGGAGCCTGGTGCAATTTTCAGTTTTTGCATGACTCGGTGGTTGCCCCTCTGTTATCTCAGCCTGTGCTATTCATCCATCTTTTCTTCTGCCAGTGTCAAACTGCTCTGCTTCCGTTTATTGGCTGCCCTGCTCTGTTAATGTGTCCTTGGATCTTTGGTCCTATCTCTTGCCCTTTGTGCTGGGCTCTTTTTGTAAATCTTCTGTTTTACATAACGCTCCTTGGCTCTGCCAAGCTCTGGTGCATGGGCCTGGCAGCAGATTAGGGTTGTGCTTGGTGATAACATTGTTCCTTGGGGAACAGACGATGGTAGGAGGAGGGTGGGAGAATAGGAAACTGGAGGCGAATGGAAATTGCTGGGGCCTTTGCAAGAGCAGCAGGTATAAATCTCAATGAATGGATGTTGCAAACTCGGGGGATTTTTTCCTTCACGATTTATCCAGCTATGGCTTGTTAGCACTAAGGGTGCTGATGGTATTTGTACAGTACTTAGCAGGTAAGATAATCTCAGATGTGTCAAGGACTAGCTAGACCCACATATCAGAAGTCTGAGCTCTCTTTCTAGCAGTGACACATGCTTTTACCAAGTTGCAGCAGGGGAATCCTTTCCAGTCTGTGCCTCAGTTTCCCTTGTGTCTCAGGACATCTCCTTCTCCCTGCCTTTTACCCATTTCTTGTGTTGCACTGGGCAAGTGTGGCTGCTGTAGTGGATGTGGGGGGCCACATCCTGACCTGAAAGTCCGCTTGAGATGTGGATGCTGTAGTTGTAGGCAAGGAAAACAGCTTTCTGGTGCCAGGACGAGACACTCTTCCCTCGTGGGATCACACCTGGTCGTTCAGAAGATCTGCTCTCCTCTCGCCGTGGGGCAAAGGCTCTGGGGCAGCGGGCGAGCACAAGCGAACCCTCACCGTGGGGCGAACCGGTGCGGTGGGAGCGTTGGGACCAGAGGGTGCCGGTTCCCACAGAGCAACACCTCACCAGCAGGAACGGTCCAGGAGGGTGATGCTGGCGGATCGGAGCTAACTCGCTCCAGTCAGAACCGGAGATGCTTGGAAAGTGGCTTTGGCCTCCATGAAGGCGGCAAGGACTCGGGTTACAGCTCCTGGGTCTCCTGGAAGGACCCGCCTAGGGGAGGACCCAAGGAGGGACGGGCTCATCGGAGCTCTTGCAAACTTGCCTCCTAGGAGCCAGTGTTTCGGAGCCGTCTGTGATGGACTCTGGGGCTGCAATGCTTGTCTGAAACTTTCCTGTAAGGCACTTGGCTTTTTTTTTTTCTGGCTTGGAAAGCGCCTCTGCCCTCCAGAGATGGGGATCTCCTTGCGGGATAGCTGCCCGGGTTTCCTGTGGTGGGGAGACCAATGCTAAATGTCAGGTTTGGATGCGGTGGTTGTGCTTTCAGGTAAGGACGTTATTCTTTGGAGTGAAAGCTCGTACTGTTTATGGCTTAAAAATATAGCAGTGGTTTGAATGTTTGGCCACATAAATCTGCGTGCAGTGGTAAAACAGGTTGGATTTGAGTCCCTGTGAGCCTTTATAGATCCATTGTTCTGTCTTGATTAACACTGATTGTGGCTATTAGTGGGAGCATAAATTCAGCCATTCATCCCTGTTCACTTCCACGCTACGCGGGCTCTGGGTTTGTTCACAAGTGTTGAATGTCTTCCCAGATCTCAAGGAGCTGACTAGCATTTTCCACTTTTGCAAGCAAGAGGAATTGGAGAAGGGAGGACGCTTACACCTTTACTCTCTGTGTGAAAGGACTCTGAACTTACTGTGAACCTGGGGCAGCAATTAACTGAGTAAGAAGGGAGATGGTGTACGCGTGGGGATAACACTGGCGAGGAGAAAAGACGTGTTCTGCGCTCATTTTGTGTGGTGGTTCCTACCAAACTGCAAAAGCTGTACTCGATTTTAAGGGGGAGAGACTTGAGCAGAGTTTGAGGTAGCGTGATTAGAGAAGAGGCTGTGTTTGCGTATTGCTCAAGGAAAGGGGCGGCTGAATTGTTGCAGCACGTAACTAGAGTCTTGTTTTACCGAGTAAACAATGCTGGTAAGGAAAAATCTTGTAAGATCCTGCTGAGGAGTGTAAGGCCATGGAAGGGGGTTGCTCGGACACTGAACAATAGACTCATCCAGCTCCTTTGTGCATCATGGCACCAGCCTGACTTTCTATCTGCTTGCTGCTGTGGGCAGGGTGTTTCTCTTCCCCCCTGCGCTGCCTGTGAAATTTTTGATTTGTGGCATTGTCTGCCCTTGATGCCAAGCTGCAAGGTCAGTTTTTAATTGCAGGGTAGCAGTGAAGTGGCACACACCAGCTCCTAGGACCAGTCACAAAGCCTTAACCTGTCAGTCCCTCCTGGACCCCACCCAGGTCACGGTGTTGCACAGATTTAGTTTGTAACCTACGCACATTTCGGAGGGATTTGCAACTCTCAAACTTCTCCCTGTGCTCTAACTGGGTCTTGCCTAAAGAAGCATTTCAGACACTGTCACTAGGATTAACACCGAGGGACTGTTTCTCTAGATTTGAGTATTATACATGCAGAACACAGCTCCTTTGTGGGTTTAGGCGGCTCTAATCCCTTCCCCCAGTAAACATGCCGTGGAACCAGTACTTGTATAATGCTTTGAAAAAGTTCACAATTTGCCAGTGAGCGTGTGGTCTTAGGAGGAAGTTTATGGGGCCTCATAGCTGTGGAATCTTTAATATTTGCAACAAAATAAGATTACTCTCTGTAATTTAGTGGCAATTTTAAAGGTAGTCTTATCTGGATTTAATTTGTCTTAGTGTCGGCTCAAATTACTGAGAATAAGACCTAGATCCGTCAACACATTATTTCACTGTAGTATTTTAATGTTTCTTAACAATTAAAGCGTAGCGTGAGCTGTCTTTGCTACACTGTGCACAGGCAAGTTTCTGTTCCATTATGATCTTCATTGTATCACATAAATTTTACAACTGGGGAGCTATGACATGCTACTCCACAGCGAAAATGTGAATGAGATTAAACGGCATTTGAAACCTGCTTCTTCGCGTGGCTGGGCAGTGTACGAGGCGCTCCAAACCCTGATGCCACTTCAGGTTCTCTCCTTCCCCCCTTTCTTCCTTGAGCATCCCTGTGTGTAATCTTAAAAAGGTGAAGTGACTTATCTAACTTCAGCAGCAATTTCCTTTTTGATTTGGGATTAAAGCCTTCCAAAATGTTTAGAGGAAACTGTTTTGCATAAGAATGGCCTAGCCTTGGATTTGGTGCTTCTGGTGCCTCCCTATGCAGGTGGTCATCTACCTGCCTGCGGTTCACAGCAGTTGTGCTCCTTCCTCGGCTTTCCTCGTTCTTCCATTACTTTCCGCTGTTCAAGTCAAAATACTCCCTGGTTACCTGCCAAGTCACCATGTGGTATCTCTGCAGAACCCACCCGGTTGCTTTCATCCCCTGCGCTGCGTTCGGACTACACGACTCTCCTGAACAGCTCTATGGCTTGAGACCTGCGAACATCCCGTGACCTGAGAAGGGAGGAAAGATGGACTTGTTATATAGTACTAGCCCATGACTCCATCCCCTGGGGCAGGTCGAGTCCTCCTCTGCCTCCTTTTTCTTTTTTCCCCCACCGATATTTGTAAAAATAGTATGTCCCTATTCAGCAGATTTCACAGTGAATTAGTTCCGTTGTATAGGCTTATGGTAAAGACAGCCGTATGCCAAAGCAGGCTGAATCAGAGCCCATTAGGCAGCGGAGATCGGAAGTTCAGCTGCAGGTACGACAGGGTTTCCCGGCTCAGCCATCTTGTTTGCACAGCTCAGCGTGGGTGCGGCGCAGGTGATAATAAGCGGGCCTGCCTGCAAATGAGCTCACCTCCCTGTTACCAACAGCAGCCTTCCTGCTATGCCGAGAGCTCCTGCTGAAATGTCCCGGAAAACAGAGCAGTTGCTGCCTACAGCGTGGAGGAACACGCAACTAATTAGGGCCCCTGAGCTGTGTTTTGGTTTCGGGGGTGATTAATGTGAATTGTGAGTCAGGCACTTTGGGTTTTCTCCCTGTCTGAAGAGGACGATGCTCTTGCTGCGTGGTCTGTGTTAAGCTTTCTCTAAAAGGAGGATGACGGTTGGGCTCATGCGAGGACAGGGAGAACCAGTGACTTCATGTGCAGCATAAGGAAAAACCGTGTCATTTTTCAGCACCTCAGTGCCGCAAGGAAGGAGGCTCCAAACTGGGTTTGCCCATCCCGGCGGGAACCGCAGCCAGCCCTGACTTGAGATTTCCAAGCTCTTGGTTAGGGAAGGAACATGAACGTCTGCTGTGGGGTGTAATGATCGGGCTTCTTATCCCTTGGGTTTGCTCATGGTGCTGTATTTTTCATTTTTTCATGGACAAGTAACACAAGTGTCAATTACCGGGTTTAAATGCTGGCTCTGTGAGGTAAAACATCCTTTAACTTAACCTGCTGCTTCATGTTTGGCTGGCCGCAGGACAGGAAGTTAACTACCAGAGAGGTATACGGGCTTTCAAATTAAGACTTAACAATTATGATCCAGACGAATGGCTTGTCTGGTCTTGCTCCCAGCAGTGTCCAGTGCATCAAACAATTGTGAAAAGTCCTTCTTGAGACTTAAATGTCGTTTCCTATCAAGTTTTTCCACCGAGTTCAATGAGTTTTGAATTGCAGAGCTGGAAGGGAACAAGGGAATTGCCTCCTGCACAGGTGACTTACTGGCTGATACTCTGAGGCTGATCCTCTGGGTGCTGACCCACACACTGTTGTATAGCCTAGAGGTGCTGCAGGGCTTGCGGGTGATCCAGCTCTTCCAGAGATCCAGCCCCATGGTTTTATAAGCTGACTTCTTGCTACTGTTTGCTTTTCTGGGCTGAGGAGTTTGTTTCTATCCAGCTCTATGTGCTCTTTGCCTCTTGGCAAAGTTTGGGAAGTACTCACCTGTTTTGGAAGGATCGGTAAGCGCTGTGCATAGAGCAGCGTTCGGAAGCAGCTTGTGCATTACATTAGTCTTTAAGCAATAAAACTACCCAGGAAAGATGAGATATGTGTGTTCACTGAACCAGAAGCAGCGGTCCTGGGGACTGTAACAGCTGTGGAGGCTCATAGTCTTCATCAGAGTGTTGTTTAGTGATTGACTGATAAACCTTCTTTGCTGCTGCTTTGTTTTTACATTTCTGAAGTAGGACATCTGGGACAACAAAAATAGTTTTGTCTGTCATCCCCATGAAGCTGCGTGGGCCGGACAGGGAGAATCTCTTATCAGATCTGGCAAACCCTCTCTCCTCCCATGAATGTTCAAGGCTTTGCTGCATCCTCAGTATGGCTTTGAGGACAGATGAGGACTCAGCCTGTGAGATGTGTAGTTCTGTCTTGACTACAGAAGTGGTTTCCTGTTGCTCGTGTGGTTGTTTCTGCGTGTTTCAAGCTCCTCCCCGCCACCATCTGTGTCAAAGGCATTATCGTAATGCTCAGCATCTCCCCGGCTTGTAATAGTGGTGTGTGTGTGTGTGTGTGCACGGGGAGCACGAGCTAACAATACTCTCGTCCCTCTTTAGGACAGCAGCGATGAAGCACTGTTTTTACAATGAGACCGTGGGGTTCTTCTACAACAACAGCCGCAAAGAGCTGACCACGTACTGGAGGATGAAGGATGTCCTGGTAGTTGCCCTGGGCCTGACAGTGAGTGTCATTGTGCTCCTGACCAACCTGCTGGTCATCACCGCTATCATCATCAACCGGCGTTTCCACTACCCCATCTACTACCTGCTGGGGAACTTGGCAGCTGCCGACCTCTTTGCTGGCATCGCGTACATGTTTCTCATGTTCCACACGGGGCCCAGGACAGCAGAGCTCTCCCTGAAGACCTGGTTCATCCGCCAGAGCCTGCTGGACACCAGCTTGACAGCCTCTGTGGTGAACCTGTTGGCAATCGCTGTAGAAAGGCACCAGACTGTTTTCACTATGCAGTTACACAGCAAAATGTCCAACCAGCGTGTGATGATCCTCATCTTCTGTATTTGGGTCACGGCCCTGCTCCTGGGGCTCATCCCGTCCTACGGCTGGCACTGCCTCTGTGCCCTGGAGAAGTGCTCCAGCATGGCACCGCTCTACAGCAGGAGCTACCTGACCTTCTGGGCCATCTCCAACCTGGTCATCTTCCTGATCATGGTGGTTGTGTACACGCACATCTTCATCTATGTCAAAAGGAAAATGACACGGATGTCCAAGCACACTAGCTTCCACCCCCGCTACAAGGAGACCATGATCAGCCTCGTCAAGACGGTCACTATTATCCTAAGTAAGTCCGCTTGCTGTAGTCAATATAAAAGATGCTTTGATCCTCCAGCCTGGGTTGTGCAGGGCTGGAGGGGTGAATGTGCTCGGGACAGCGGGGAGGATTGGGAATTGATGTTCCGCTTCCCTGGTCTCTGAAGGTGCTGGGGTGATGGCTTGATTTGGCTGCTGAGGAACTCGACAGTTTCAAGACTCTGTGTGAACTGGGTGAGCTGTAATGGGAGCAACCTGGCAGAGCAAGGGGAGGGCAAGCTGCTGAATCGCTTCCCCTCTGGCATGGCGGCTCCTCTGGTTAGCAGGGAAGAGAGGGACTCTTGCTAATGTGACTTGGTAATATCTGACTACTCTAAGTGCAGGTGCTTTGGGCAAACAAGGCTCTTTTATGTGCTCAACTCTAGTATGCTTCCTCCGTAAGAGTAGCGTGGAATTAGAACCTATAATCAGGCCTTGATGAAGAAGCAGCTCTTGGTGCACCATTTATTAAAGAATGGAGAGAGGTTTGGGACAGATATTACAAGGTGATTGGGAAACAACGAGGGAGTTGCATCCAAATTCCTTACTGTTTACTGGAACAAAGCGCTGAACTCTGTTCAGATTTTTTTTTTGAGCAGCTCAGTACTGGATCTCAATCTGCTTGGGTAAATATATGCCTGGGAACTCTCAACTTTTGGTTCGAGCTGCTCTCCATGAGCACGGGATCTCCAGCGGAGTGCTAACTGCCTGTCGGTCGGTCTGCATCCACCGTCTGTAGTGCAAACCGGAGCAGATCAGTGACTGGAAGTGGTTGGCGCTGGGGCTCTGACTCTTCAGGATATTTATTTGGATATGTGCTGTTCTGCCCAGCGCTGTGCACCTCGCAGCAGAGCCTGGTGCATGCGTTGTGCTTTCAACAGCCTATCGCTCCATGATTTCTTTAATCTGCTTTTGTCTCATGCTTTAATGGTCTAACAGCCTTTCTTTAAAGTGAAATAAATCAATGCGCTCAGATCTTCCGCAACCCAGCTCGACTCTGGGCTTACGGTCACAACCCCTTGCTTGCAAATCTTTCCTGATAAGCGCAGAATTTGCTCCGTCAGGGAAACCTTGTAGCTGCAAACAAAGACTACTCCCTTGCAAACTCCCGCTGGCAGAGCAGGCTCGGCAGGGGAGGGGAGCAGGGTGGGACCAGTGTGGGGGGGCTGTTGGTCTGCTTGGTGTGTCCCTGCTCGGGGGCACGCCGGCTTCCTGGGTCCTGTTGCAACTTGTGAGCATTGAAACTGGAGTGTTCTGCCTGTTCCTGCCTTTCCTGTGATTTCTTCCCTGCCTCGCAATCTCTCCATCTCTTGAGCGCAGCTGGGAGTTCGTTACTGCCTTGGAGCTGATCAGATGCAGCACAGAGGGTCAGCGGGGCTGAAGAATGATTTACTTCGTGTATTTTGCACAGTCCACAGCGGAGAGAAAAGTTGTTTTGTTCCCCTTTTCCTTCCTGAACAGTATCGGAGGGTCACCCCGTGGTGTCAGCAGGACTGCTTAACTTCATGGGACTTCACAACATCAACTGGAAGAGGGTTGGCAGGATGGGGATGCCGGCCAAGAAGGAAAACACAATTCACGCTTGGTGCATCACCTTGTTTTGGGAGATCCCTTTCCTCTTGGTGTCCCCCCTTCTTGGTCTGCCTGCTTTTGTCGTCTTAAATGAGTGAGGAAAAAGCTTGGGTCGAAGGAGGCTCAGAAGAGTTGCTGTGGTTTCACAGGGAATTGGGACTGGTGTCTGAGGAGGGACAGAGTGGGGAGGAACCTAATGTGGAAAGTTGAGGGAGACTCAGGAGTTCATCAGGCCTTTGGGACTCTTGTAACCCAAGGGTTTTTCCCTTCCTCAGTGTCAATTCTGTACAGGTCCCTTGCACAGGAGGGAGCAAGGGAGGGAATTGCTCAACTTGGGGAAAATACCTTTCCGTTCGGACTCAGCGTACAGAAAGTTGAGACTGCAGAGGGTTTTTTCCCTCCTCGTAAAAGTCCTGGTGTAATTCCTTCTCCGCCCTTGTTTCCCAGCCTTCTGCAAACTTGGACTCTGCACAGAGGAATACTTTGCGCCTTATGCATCAGAGGGTGTAGCCGCTGGTGAGCGTGCAAGGAAGTCGAGGGTGCAGTAGGAGCTGTCTGTGTGTGCCACTTCATTACGAGGCTGCGGTTGATAATCCTGCAGGTCCTGGAAATTAAGAACAGGTCTAGGGGCTGACCTGGAAACCCATAAGAAGTCCAAGGTACATCTGGAACTAGTAGCAAGCTTTCCCACGGACCAGTTGAGTGACACAGGATGTGATGATGACCAAACCGCAGGGCAGAGTCGTTAGTGACCACGCTGTGTTGGATTATTAAGAGTTCGGGCTTCTTTCTGAACACTTTAGCTTCCATTAAGGAGCAAGGAAATCAGCTGGATTTGCAGGCAAAGGCCCAAAACATTTTAGGTAGCTCTCTTTGGTTTTTCCCCCTCTCATTAATATTCATCTGGCTTTGCTTTGTGCTGCTGGGAGCCAGTCTCTAGAGAATCTGGCTTTCCTTGTGGATGCTGAAAATCTGGCTAAAAAAAGCTACATCACTAAGCAAGGAGGTTGCTTTCCTGCAGGTTCCCTCAAGATAAAGTATTGGACCTTCCTTCATGACAGCCAGGAGTCTGTTTTGTATATTTGCTAAATTTAAAGGGGGCAAAGTCATGTCTGCAAGTGTGGGGAAAGCTGCCTGGCCCAGATGTGGTGGCTGCTGTGCTGACCTGGGAGTGTGATTTGCTTAAATAAAAAGGGTTACATGATGCAGTGGCCTGAAATCAGCAGGGAACACTCCCAGAAACCCAGGAGATCCCTCCCATGTGTTCCTTAGACTTTTCCCCAGCGTGGCATTTCACTCAATGACGGCTTTAAATTCAGCCTCTCGTTTTCGATGCAGCTCCTCTGGCTGTTGTTCTTTCCTGACAGATGTTTTCCAGTGAAGGGTGTACTTGTAGAGTTCCCAGCAAGTCTGTTTTCTTCCACCCTTTCCCAGAAGACGCAGCAGGGTGCAGCTCCTGTGCTTTAAGATACAACCTTATGCCTGACCTCTGGGAGCACTGATGGGCGAGTGCTCCATTGACGTCAGCCTTAAAATCATGACCGTAAAGAGGGTTTTAGGAGCTGCAGGCACCTCCCACTCGTCATGCAAGCAGCAATTATCCTTTTGCCAAAGAGCTTTGCAGGTGGTGGCAAGAACATAGTATCAGCCCGACTGAATCAGTGGTGGAGCCTGTCCAGCTCGGTCCTGGTGTTGGCCAGCCCGTCGCCTGGCTATTTTCTACTCGGCGCATACTGTGCAAGAGAGACTTCGTTGGGCTGCCCAAAGTGTTGGCCAGGACCCTTCTAAACTCGTACTGTTAAATAAAGCCCCCGTAAACCGTATGGACAGTGGGGTTTATCTCATTCAAGATGTGTTACTCTGACTCTTCTCTAATTTTATGGCCTGTTCCCCTTTTTGGAGGGAGTGGCACGTAAATAGGAAATATGGACACTTTATCTTCACTCGGTAAATGCGATGATGGGGACGAGGGGAGGTAAGTGAAAGTACTTGGAAGTGTTGTTCTGAGTGAACAGGGTGGGGGGAAAAAAACGATGCCTCCACTTTTAGTATTTGCTGGTTGAATCCTTGGTCTTCCTCCGAAACAAAAATACAGAGTGAAACTAGGTTTTTTTTTCCCATTTAACTTTTTTCAGAAGATAAACCACCAGTGATTCCATTGAGCATTTTATGGTGAGTGACTGGGCAGGGCCAGGAACCTGCTTTTTCTCTAACAGTTCTTCTTCTCTCCCCAGGTGCTTTTGTCATCTGCTGGACTCCAGGACAAGTTGTGCTCCTCCTGGATGGCTTGGGCTGCAAGAGCTGCAACGTTCTAGCGGTGGAGAAATACGTCCTTTTGCTGGCAGAGATCAATTCGTTGATAAACGCTATTGTCTACTCTTACAGGGACAACGAGATGCGTAGTACCTTCCGGAGGATCCTCTGCTTTGTCTGTTATAGGAATTCCAAATACACCCCCACGGTGGTGAAGTTAAACACCACAGACCGCAGAACGCTTTCTCAGAACGGGCACTTTACTGTGGATTCCTCTATTTAGCTCTTGATCAGCGAGACGAGCACGGTGCTGAACAGCGGCCGCTTTCTGAGCAAAAGAGCAGAGGCGAAGAGCGACCTGCTTCTAAAGCAGTAAAGACTTCTTTTATGTGCTCAAACGTAAATATTTCTATAGAATGCTTGTCATCGATAAAGGACAAGATGCTTTTAAGGAACTGCCGGATGGTGCGTTATTTAGGACAAACATACTTTGAGTAGTATTCTTATTAAAGACTGCTATTTCTAATGCAAAGTTGATTTAATTTAGCAGCATCTAAAGTATGCTAGGTGCAACAGGAATCTCACGTGATGTCTCAACGAGGAAAGTATTTTCTTGGTACTTCAGTATTACTGCCTCCAGAAATAGTCGTTCCAGTGGTAGCGTACTCCAAAGAGCCAAAGCTCTTCAGCTTTACGCGTTGCTTCCTAAACAGAGCTGCTTAGTGTTTCCCCAGAGAGTCTTATTCAGGTTGTGTTCCACCCGCTTCAGAAATCGTATTCTTCTTAAGGCCTCTTCTGAGAGGAATCTGTTTGAATTGCTTCCCGAGAAGCAGATTCCTGCCTTCCTAAGTGTCTGTTACTGAATTTGAAAGTATGCTGGGCTTGTGGAGGATGTCTTAGGAGCACCTAGTTCTTTCCTAAAATGGAGAGTGGTGCTGTAACTAACTGCAGTCGTGTTTGTGTTCTGCTAAGTGATACCATGTGGTATTCACAAGTTCATTGCCTATTCATAAATGTGGAGTGAGTCATGTTCTCATTAAAGCATCTTTCTACTCACTGAAAGCCCTTTGGGACAGGTTTAGGTTAGATTCCAAGGCAATCAGTATTTTGCCTTAGGTTTTAATGTGCAGTTTGTACCTTAATACTCAGCTACTCAAATGATGTGTTAACAGTCTGTTCAAATGTAGCCTTTCTCTCAGCAAAGCGCCATAAGAAATTAGCAATAGTAATTAATATTAGCGCACGTAGGATCTAGTTTTCTGAGTAAGTCCATTTGCTGCATCTGACATGCAATGTAAACTGTCACCCTTGATTGCGAGGCAGTGGCTGGAGGGCAGAGGCTCTGCTGGCAGAAGAATACTCACGGCCGAGAAACTGTAAATACTTCTCCAGGTTTCCTTCATGCTGTTAAACTTAACAGTGTGAATGTGCCTGTGACAGTCCAAAATCCAGAGTTAGTCTTTTTCCATGGGCTTCTGTGAGAGCAGAGGGAGACTAAGAGAAGGCAGGTTTTGGAATATTGTCTAAATTTGTAATTTGGGGGTTTTTCTAATAAGACAGCCCTGTCCTGTCAGATGATCAGCTTCCTGACTGGTCACTTCAGCTGGCTTTGCAGAGAAGACAACTTACTGGAGGCATTGTTACTCAAATGTGTGTGTACAGACTCTTTCTTGTAGAACATGGTCAGGAAGTGACAGTGTAAGGTGACAATCTCCTGGATTGACTAAAACAGTTTTGGAATATGGTTCCCATCTCTGTGTCCCAGAGACTTTTTGAATAAATGTTTTGTCCTGGGTTTTAGGGGGGAGAAATTCCAAGTTGTCTTTTCTATCTCCCCAGTCTGAAGCCCTGGGAAGAGGAACTTCTTCCAGTTGTGTGTTGTGGTGCTGGGAGGGAGGGATACTGCCCTTCACGCTTGCTTCCATTGTGACTTGCTGTGTGGTGGCCCTGCTGCTGACCTGCCTCTAGGTAGGTTCTTTGAGAGCATCTCGCAGGACTGTCCGTGTGGGTCTGGAGGGGTTTCAGCCTCCAGAAAGACTGTGGAGAGAACTGGAGGAGGTAATTTTCAGCCAGCCATCTGCAGTCAGAGCAGTGGGTAGGACTACGGCCTTGATCCGTTGCTTGCAAACACCAGACTTGGCTGGTTTGGGCAAATTTCGCACCATTAAAGCACACCAGGTGGTAGGGCTAAGAGAAGGCATAACTTCATTTTTATTGCCAAAGATGACTTCTAGTTACTTTTACTTTCCCTGGAAGTTATTGTTATTGGGGTACAGGTACATGCTGCAGTGGAAGCAGCTGGTGAATTAGCAGTAGCTGGGAGGAAGATGGTAATAGCGAACACCTGGAAAGCTGTTACTGGTTGTGATGGAGCTAGGACAGAACAAACTTAGACCTTTTCTTTCCTAAACACCCCCAAAGCAGGAAGCGCATGAGTCCTATTTCATGCAAAGCTAATTTACAACTGAATAACATGCCAAGCTCTGCTTTTATTAACAAAGGGGGAAGGAGGAAATATGAAAGTCATCTTGCTTAGGTATGGGATTAGTACCAGTCTGATTTAATTGGGGGGTGCATGTGTGTAAAGAATTTAGTGGACTGCATTTGGGTGTGAATGAATCTTTGCAGTGGGCGAGATGACACTTGGCTCCTAAAAGAACTGCAGTTGGCTTTTATGCCCAATTGGGCCTTTAATAAGCTGTACACGTTCTTCCCTGAGGGATCTGGTAACTCGCCTGACCTCAGCCTTCTGCTGGCTGCTTGTCGAGCTGCGTTTCAGCAATGCGATCCCGCTCTGACAAACGCTTTTGCGTTTTTGCCTGCAACGCAGGCAGACTTTAAGACACTGACAACAGACTCTCAGTGCTTTATGATCACCATATAGAAAGGATCATCTCTGAGGGTTTTTTCCAGTATTTTAAATGGCTTATTTAAATTTAGCTTAACTGCTAAACCCGTATAAATACTAAAGAGCTGTTGTACACAACACTGGGAAGTGTATCAAGGCTTTGACTAGTTTGTACCAAGCAGAATATCCTGACTACCTGGAGTATGTCAATACTTCCTCAATAACGATAACAATGTACAAATGCAGTTTGCATTATTTCACAAAGGTAAATAGCAACTGATTAGTGTAAAGAGGAGGAAAAACAAGTCCCAGACCTTTAATGGAGCTTGTTTGAGTGATGGCTGGCACCCATCAGGGACGGAGGTGGGTTGCCTGAAATTCTTCAATGACATTTCTCTTCCCGAGTGACTTGAGACCCGTGGATTTCTGGTTGTTTCCAGCTGGCTGTAATAGATGAGAGAGCAGGAAATTAGGAGTCATAGAAACTAGCCTGGAAAGTGCTGTTTTCAGTGAGATTTGAAAAGAAATTGTGAATCAATGAGGCAGAAGAGATAGGAGGATTTTAACAGCCCTCCCAGCAATGAAGATGGAGGAAGGGAGAGGGGGAGGCATAAATGGTGTGTATAGAACATGCATCACAAAAAAGAGGGTTTTAGGTCATTCAGTATTTTACATGACTTTACTTTCTAGTTTTATTTGGAAACACAAAGCCTTGTCTAACTACATGGAGGCAGGAACCACGTTGCACTGTGTTTTCCACTCGCTGTTTTGTGTCCTAAACAAGATGCTGCAGCAAAGGGTGTGGTGTTGTCTGATTACATGTTCGTTTCCCAAAGCTGCTTGAAGACTTTAAGTATAACTTCATCATTGTATGCAGAGCTGGATGCTGCCAGGTTTATGGGATAGCTTGTTTTTTAATTCGCAATCCATAACCTATGGTGTATCTAGCTTAAATGTGGCAATATCCCTCTTTTCAGTTTAAGACCCCCTGCCTTTTTTTTTTTAAATTGCAGTATGAAACTGCCTTTGAAGGTTCATCACTGGTTTCATCAAGTTTTTTTTTAAAGAAAATCTCCTTGAAACTAGTGTGTGTGGGTTTTTTGTGTCTTTTCTTTTCTTTTTTGAAGCATGTGAGATTTGTTCTAGACTCACTGTGTGTTGGGTGGGAGGAAGGAAGAGACACCTAGGAACTATTTTAAAGGGATCAAATGTGGGACAATTGAGAACACACAACTCGATCAAAGATAGGCCGTATGGTTCCAGGAATGAGAGGTCATGCCTTCCTGACTGGTTGGAATTCCTGAAGCGAGCTGCTGCCAAAAGTAATATGGATTTTGGTGTGTTTTTTGGGGAGACTAATACTTTAGGGACTGATGGACTCTGAAAGTTTATTTTATTGAAAAAAAAAAAAAATCCAGCAAAAAAACCCCAACCTGCAGGAAGGGGAAAGACAGAATAAGGGGGGGCAGTGAGGTTAATAAGGGGAAGCTGGCGATGGTGGGTTTTTCTTTGTTTTTAAACTTCAGTTCGTCATCTCTCTGACCTACTGAGACATGGAAAATGAAAATCAATGTTTCTGCTAGACTGTAAGTGTAGCCAGTGCAAAAGTTAAGCTTTGTGGAGTCAGTTGTGCTTTTCTGAGTCTTGGGCAACACTGGAATATCAGGGCTGAGAGTTTATTTTTAATGTGCAAGGATGTCTGGTGTGACCCCTGGGGCCCCTGGCCTGGGTGATGGTTTAGGAGATAGTTTAGGAGCCCACCCACACATTTGCGTTGCCCTCCCCAGCAGGTCAGCAAGGCGACAGCAAGCAGCTAGAAGCTTCTGTGGGGCGAGTTCTTCTTGGCTTCGGACATGCATTTTATTCGTGCAGTTGTGAAGTGAAACCTGGTATCTCTCTGCAGTGGGTTGGCATGTGCGTAGCCAAGATGATTTAGAAAGGTCACACTGGTGTAATAATTACCTCCCATGGTATTTCTGTGAAAAGCTTTGCTATAAAAAGCACAATGTTTAGCAGCAGCAGTTGGGTTTCACGAGTCCACGCTCCCACACAATATGCGAGTGTAACTTCATGAGCAAAAGTGCGAAGAACCCGTGTCTCATCTCATCTGAAAGCTGTTAGAGCCAGTGTCCAGCTTCAAACGGAGTTTCTGGAAGATGCTTCTTTTCTAACTGGTCTTGACCAGGTTTTGTCCTTAGGCTGTGACTGGCACCGAGAATACAGCAGGCACCAGAAGGAAGAGGTAAGGAGGGGCTCTGGGTTGCCTGCATTCCCCAGCAGGGAAAACAAAACTGGCCTGTAGCTGTTCACACCCGTTTCCTGATAAATCTCACCTCATTCTCTTCTGTAATGGTGACAGCATTCAGCTGCCTCATGGGGAAAGGAGCATTTGGTTGAGTTGCACTGACCCTTTTCATGGTAGAACCAGTCTTACTCTCCGCTCACTGAAAGCAAGGAATACAAACTGGAAAAGATGTGCCTTGGATTTCTCAGAAAGATTTTTTGAATGTGCCTGTAGGTGTCTCTGATGCTGCAGAGTGTCTCCATCGCACCCCTGATGACCTGAGCCCTACATGGGAAGAACATCCAAAGGCAGCAGGAGAATGTCTTCCCCCTAAGTTTCATAATCATGGGCTCGTCTAGATTTCAGTGCCACCAACCAGGAAGAGGAGCTTATATACTTGTTTTTGCTCTGGTGTAGTAATTTTTCACAAAATGATTTTTTTTTTTGTGATACCCAACTGAGTTTTAGCATTTGCCACCCACTTTTGTCTTGGTAGGAGTAATACAGCACAGTAGAGCAGTGGGGTCTGGAGATACCAATGGCTACTTGGCTGCTGCGCTATATGGTGATGGAGAAACAGGAATGCCTTTGGCACTGCTGCTTTTCTCTTTTCCTTGCCGTTTCCATGCCTTGGGGACCTTCCCTGAAGTGGTGCTTGCTCTGATTTTCTCTCTGGCTGTCAGGGAAATGGCACTTTTTATTACAAACAGTCAGAGATCAAAGATGCATCCTTGTGTCTTGATGTTTTCTGGCATGGGCTGTTGCAAGTGTAATGCAGCTTTCAGCGGTAGATCAGTTTTATTTTACTATTTCCTTAATCTGGCTGTAAGAAGCAATTTAGTTCGCAGCCCAAATCAAAGTAAAACCCATCGGTGTTTGGAAACCCTGGCAGGTCACGGCGAGTCCAGGAGGCACTTCACAAATACAAAGGCCAATACCAGAGCATCCCAGCTCAACGGATGGGGAATCCCTGGGGTATTGGTGATGCGGCCTGTGTCACCAGTGTTGTATATGGTCTGAGGTATGGACTGTGTAGTCGTCTTCATCCGCTGTAATGGCGCTTGACACTGCTGAGGGTGTTGCAGCGGTAGCCAAGGGATTAGTCAGCAACTTGGGCTTGAAGCTGCAGGACACGTGCATGAATAACCACAAGCAGAAGTCAGGAAGAGTATGTCTGCGCACAGGATGGGATGCAGCTCTCCAGAGCCCACGCAGATCTCTACAAGCGATGCTTTGGAATGCCAAGTGTATGATTCTCCTTGGAAGTAGCTCATGAGTCCCCTTACTGGCAGGAAAACCTTGGCAGCTGCTGCGGGGAGGAGGGTAGCTGCTGTGTGGCGTGCTGTAGCCTTCCTCCGCCGGGAGGCAATGCAAGCCAAGCTTTTCTTTCACCGTGTGTTTTCCTGTTCTCTGACACTTCTTCGTGTCCCTTTCTCCCCTGAGAAGGGGGAATGTGTAGCTTCCCATCAGCCAGCTGACCTATCAGCACTTTTTAATACTCTAATTAGCCCTTTTCAGTGCTCCATGGAGGGGCTGTGCCACCCATGTCCTCACCACTATGCGAATCTAGGAGTTGGGTGACATTAGTCGTGGCAGTGGAGCCTGTTTCCCACAACTTCCCTGTTAGTTTTGGGGCTGAGCAAAGCCTCCAACTGATCCGCAAAACCAAGTTCATAAGCTCCAACCTGGAGGACACCAACAGCAAGCGATAGTCACAGATGTGAGAGCAAGGTGTGTGTTTCTGCCCCTATGAATGAATAGTGTGCAGGTGTTAGTGGGCAGGTATCTTCACTTATAGATATAATTTACATATCTTATGGGCAGAGGCATTTACAAATAAGTCTGTTGGTCCACTGAACTCTGAAATACAGCTGGGGAGCATGCAAGCGTCTCGCTGGGGAGATGATCATTCCTGTGTGCTGCTGCCTCCCCTTGCAAAAGCAGCGATCACAGGTCTAGCAGCTAATTTAATCCCATCACAACGCAAACACTTATTTGAGCTGTAGCTCTTGCTATGGAAATGCCCAGAGACAAGGCATAGACTACAGTGAATGTCTGTATGTATGTATATATATATATATATATAGAATATCTCCCTGTGAATTTATGTTCTGAGGGCTTCAGGCTCAGTTTATAACTTGTCAGTTGGCATCTGAAGTCCTGGCTTTAGTTTTAAAATGAACTCTTCCCCCCACCCCGCCTTTTTGTGCTGACAAGAGAGAATTCACTTGCTAATTATACCCCAGTCCATTTCCAATCGAAATGCACAGGGTGATTTATCAGAGAGCTGGAGACAGCTCTCCCCGTTCCCTTGGCTGCATCAGCAAGAACTTTTGCAAGACAATTTAATTTCTTGTCATCTTTTAATCCAGCTCCCTTTGCTGCTATAGTCAGTCTGTGAATGAGAAAAGATGGTTTATTAATCATTTTAGCAAAAGGCTGAGGAATACAGCGTTTTTTCAGTGGTGCTTGCTCTGTATCTCATCAGTCAGCATTCCCAGAGCACTCAGAGCCACGGGGTCATAAACATTCAGCCCTGTGACATGGGAAAATTAGTTCCCTCATTGTGAAAACCTGACAAGTGTGAACGCAGGGAGCCAGGTTTTACCTTCTTTGGGGGTGTTGCTCAGGATTGGATTTGGATTCAGCATTTTATGTGAGAACCTGCTTAAAATAAAGCCTGAAGAAAAAAGAAAGTATGTGTGTTCTCAATGTCACAACATGTGTGTGGGGGTCACTGTCTTACTGAGTTGAGTGGGAATTTCTAGCTCTTCAAGCCAGGCCTAAATCAAGATGCCAAATGTTATGTTGGAATAAATGGAAGGTTGCTGGATGCTGCAGAAATTTTCAACTAAAAAGTGACGTGCTAGAATCTATCTGAAGCTGCAGGATAAATACCGCTGTCATTATCAACTTTCTGGTGAGCTAGGATAACAAAGGAGGCGGGGTTGATTGTTCTGAGCCAAGTCACAGCCCTGGGACTTGCAGTGTTGGTCGGTTTCTTCTGTCACAGTCACTCTCTTCCCCAGCTCACCCTGTCTCTCCTGCCTTCATCCCCACCCTGTTTCTGCTCTGGTGTCTTTCCAAATAAGCTGTCCCTTGCTTAGGACACTTTCTGTATTATTCCAGTTTTAGCTAAAATTTCTTACCTGAAATAACAAAGGCAAAACATCTAAACCTGAGATCAGGAACCAGAATAGATCTTAGCTTTCCTTATACATAAATGGTAGCGCTCGATCTGAATTGATCATATTTGGAAATTTTAACAAATAAGCTGCCGTTTGCTGCAATCCCCTAATGTGGCAGTAATGGTGGAAAGCATTAGCGTGAGCAGAAGTACTGCTTGGCTGTGCAGACATCAACCCTGTAGAACCAAATCCAGCCAGATGTAAAGCCAGGGTTGGTTTAGCGCTGAAGCTTCATAATAACCGTAAATGGGGCTATATATGTACATATACACACACAAATACATATGCATAAAAATAAAACAGTAAGAAGCTGTTCTGTTTCTGGGCATTAATGCTGCCGCTGGTCTGAACACTGCCCAATGATTAAAAAAAAAAGGTAAGTATACCAAGATCAGGTCGACTGAGAGTATTACTCGAGTGAGAGCGTTGCTTCCTCTCTGATTTGAAGCTTCAGTGGGTCCAATCAATAAATGCACCAATACTAAGGGATTGGTAATGCTCTGCCTGGAAACAAGATTTCATGATGTGGATGGAGGCGAACGGAGTTCTGGGAACTTGGTACTTACATGTTTGTGTTTGCTGATACCAGCAGTTTCTTGGAATTTTCCAAAATAATAAATTTTTGTCCTTTTTTGTTTGAATACAACAATTACCCCCCCAAGGAACAGCGGTATGCTAAGACTTCTGACCATGACTCCAAATTGATTATGGTTGTATAGGTGCCTGAAAATGTCCGTGGGTTTAAGAGGTACCTGGTGTTATGGGGGAGAGAATAAGCTAAGCGGGGAGGAGAAGGTGATTTCCCGGCTTTGTATTTGGAGAGGGACCCTTGGCCGGGCTTTGCCAGGACCCCCGAGGGGCCCTGCTGTCTTCCAGAGTCATGAGGACCTTGCACGTTACCATAATTGCTGCTTTTAGTAAACTTTTTTTCGCAAGAACATCAATGAGTTTGCTGCAGAGGAACAGAAAAGGTGTTTTAACTTTATCAGAGCGGAGCTACTTCAGCCGAGCAATTGCCCATACGCTGCACTTGTTCCGCTGGGAGCGTCCCCAGAGGGGAAGCTCCGGGTCAGTTTGCAGCGTTTCCATCATTCATCATGTTGTCCAGGAGGGAATGTTTTCTTGACAAAGATTTTGCTGAGCAGCCGGAGAAGCCGATGTGCCTGCCTGACACCGAGACCCGGCCACCGGGCGTCTGAGGGAGGGATCAAACCCGGATTTTGTGCTCTGAAGCAGATGAATGTCATACGCCTGCTTTGGAGGATGGATGCAATATTTCATATTTGCAGAATTGATATTGTTATTTTAAACAGCGCTAAAACTGCAACACTGAATGTTAAATTAGCCTTGCCCATGAGGTGAAGATTCAAGCGTTGGGTTGGTAGCAATCGGGAGCGTGGATGATGCTTCTACTTGAAACGCAGCTGTAAAAGGACATAAATCCTATACGCATGTGATACTGTTGGACTGTAAAATGCTGAAAGAGGTGAAGAGCGATGACTGATGCAGTCAGCTCTGTGCTTGCACAGAAGCATTTAAATACAGAATCTAGATTTGAGGTTTTCCTCCTTTTTTTAGCTTCTATTTTTAGGCAACCCTAGGTCTATAACTTTAAAGTAGCAGCTTAGGAAGATGCCGAAACTTTGTATAAAGCTGTCTGGGTGACCCTCTATAAAAAGTAGCTTTTTCTGCACCGCTTGGTACCCACAAACCTTATTCAGCTGCAAACACACGAGATGCGCAGCAGCTTTGCTGTTGAAGCCTCTGCACGCTCAGAGCCGTGCGCGGTCACATTAAAGCGTCTTCACGAGGTGGCAAAGCAATGAGTGAACACGACCTGAGCCCGGGTTGCAGCCTGTGCCGCCTGCTGATGGAAGAAGTCACTTATGGCACCGTTTGGTGTTAGTGTCTCAGGAGATCAGTAGCTTAGCGGTGACCGAGCAGAATAAATCAGTTTAGAGGTGGCAGAGTTTCCTCAGGTTACTCAAAAATGTGAACAGTCTTAGTAACAAAGAAGAAATATATAGTCTAATTCTTCCTTCAACTCTGTTTCTTACTAATGAAACTCCATTAGTGTTGATCTGAGTAATTTTGCTCTCTTTCAGTGCAAAAAGCAGAGAATCGGGACGATGTACCGTGTTTGTTCGATGCTTGGCCTGACATCAGGTTCATGCGAAAACGATGGTGGCCGGGCAACAAACGGAATCCTGACCCTGCACTTAAATGTATATTTGCATGTTAAGATTGCTTATTGTCTGCCAATAGACAAATTAGAGGTGAATTAGGCGGGGAACCCCAAATATCACCACAGCACGGTTTTATGAAATGGCTGATCGCCGCGCCGACGTTACGGCGTGGATTTGATCCCGTCGGCTCCTCGGTAAACGGAGCGGACGGGGCCGCCGGTCGCGCCCGGGGAACCGCGGGGCAGCAACCGCGAAGAGGGCGGAAGGCGGCGGCGGCCGGCGCTAGGACCCAGCGCGGGGCACTCGGCGGCCCCGCCCNGCGGCGCACGGCGCCGGGGTGACTCTACCCGGCGGAATCCCGCCGGCCCCTCCGCCCGCCGCCGGGGATCCGGCCGCCGCGCCCCCACCGGGGCCGCCGCCCGCGCACCACGACACGGGCGACGTCCTGCAGCAGATCATGGCCATCACCGACCAGAGCCTGGACGAGGCCCAGGCCAGGTACCGGCGGGCCTGCGGCGGGCCCGGCCGCCGGGCGGGGAGGGGGCTCGGTGCGGCGGAGCGGGGCCGGCGGAGCTGCCCGGTACCGGTCGCCTTCCCGCGCCGCCCGGCGCCGTGACTCAGCTCTGCGCGGCGTGGGAGTGTGTGTGCGGGGGGGACACCCTCGTTACCGGGGCTGTGGCGAGGGGAGGCGGAGGGTCCCGCGGCGCGACCCTCCCGGCCGCGGCTCCGGCGGGGGAAGGGGGGGTTCGGTGGGAAATAATCGCCCTCCGGAGGCGGAAAGTTCCCGGTTCGTTCCCCGGTTCCCGGTGTTTCCGCCTCGTCGCCTCCCGTCAGCGGGGAAGCGCTTCGATACCCAACGCCGGGATGATGCCCAGGCTCCTCGTCATTAATTTTCCGACTTTCCTTCCTTCTCACCGCATTAAGAAATACCCCGGGTGATGTAATCGCCGCCGTTATCCCGGTGGAAACGGGATCGTCCCGCCTGACGCCGCCCGGAACGGGAAAACCGAAGCGGCGGCTGCCGTTGAGGGCCAAAGTTTTGGCCGGGAGGGAAGGCGAGAGGAGCCGGCGGCGAGCCCCTCGCTCGCGGGTGCGGGGGGTCTAAAGGGTTTTCACCACCATCAAGAAGTTTTTCTTTAATCGTGTTTAAAGGAAAACCAAAAAATGACGTTTGTTCTTTCCCTGTCTTGTTGACTTCGTTGGGATGGAAATGATTCTATGGCAAAACCAGCCTGGAAATCAGCAGAATTCGGCATCTTCTGGTGGGTTCTCCTTGCCCCGGAGCTGCGTCTGGCCCTGATTGGCGCGGTGTAATTACACGTAATTACACGCTTTGCTTCCTCGGCGTGCGCGAGGTGGGCAGCCCCCGCCACGAGGCGGTTTGGGAGAAGGTGGAGACTTACAGAGCGGGTTTCTAAAAATCGGCAAAATGGGTTTTTGGCCTTTTTTTCCAGTTAATCCGGTGCCGCTCCTCCGGCTTTCCCCTCGGCTGGGTGTTGTGCGCGGTCGCCCCTCCCTGCCCGCGCCCCGATTTCCCTATCGCGGCGATTGCCGCGGTGCCAATAAAACCGTGCCGGTTTTTTTTAATCTTTGCCTAAAGTTTAGCCATATTTGGGTATGCCGAGGCAGCGGCATTACCGAGGGCAGGTACCAGATTCCTGGCGGTTGAGTGGATTTGTATGAATAAAAGGAAAAATCGTGCATTCTAAGAATGTCCTAATTTGGGTTTAAAGTCGACTCTTCCAGGTAACTTTCAACTGCAGCTTCTAGGGCAATGAAATCCATGAGCGGTGCTTGTCGTGGGTCACGTGTAGGACCGTTGCTCCTTCCCAAAATGGATGTTATTCTTTTCTACCTGGCGCTATATCTCAGAAATAACCGCCTGCAGCTCCTGTATAGATTCTATAGGTGGGGATTTGCCTGTATGTTGCATAAGAGCTGCAGTTTTCTCTCACAATGTCATATTTAAGGTAATTTTGAGCAGAATAAATTTGTCAGGAACTTTAGTTTCAATTAAGAGTTGTGCAACGGGCTTTGAAAAATGGCCTGACCATTGTTTAAACTAAATTACTTTAACGTTGCCTTAGAAATGCTGTCGAAGTCCACCTGAAGCACAGCAGGCTTTGAAGGCCCCCAAATTTTAAAGCACCTTTGGTGTATTTTCACGTATATGTGCATAAAAGAAGCTTTTGTCTTCTGGACAAGAAGTTTGTTGGGTTTACTTAGTCCTCCTTAAGAGGACGTACTGCTGAGAAACTAAAACTCAAGCCTGGTTAAACCCGTTGCAGGAGTGATACGGGGACGTGGAGGGGGATCCGGGACTTCTCCCACTGCAGTAACACGGCATTAACTGCTTTATTTGTTGGGGATTACTTTTATTCTTTTGTATTTAAAACGCATCTTGATGTGTTTTGTGTGTGTTATTTTAATGGCTGGTGAATGTCAGAGGGTTCTTTCTGCGCACACGACGAGAATTTTTGAAATCCAAGTTGAAAACTTGAGTGAAAGTTCCATTGAAAGGAAATTAATCTGCCCAGGATGAGTTTAACACTGCTGTTAAACACGTTACGTTATCACCTCGGTCGTCTTCCCAAGGGTTAGTGGCCATATTAATTATGCAGTTATCTCGGGTCTGGTATCTCTGCTGCCTTGTACCTAAACACTGCTTTTTAGACCTGGGCAGAGAGCACAGTCTGAAGGCTTGGAATTCATTTTCTCTCTCCCCCCGGTTTTTCCCTCATCAGGCAAGGACAATAGACTCCACCGGGCTGTCTTCTCAGCTGCCTTTGTTCTCAGGCTGTTTGTCTTGGGGTTGATGTTATCAAACATCTCCGTAGCTGAATGGGTTTTAGACTTCTTTTGGCCGTGTGGTGAAGGAAAGTGGCCATTTGACTTCAGCTTCTGCGATTTTTGTTAAAAGCTTGTGTTCTGATACTTGCTGGTGGTTCGGCAGGAGCTGTAGGTGTGACGGGTTGCGAGGAAGCCGAGCACCTGTATTTGCGCCGTTCCCAATAGCTGGAGAAGTGACTGGCGTGCAAGAAGGAAGGCCCATTTGTATTTATATTGAAACCTAGCTATAAAGGCGATTTAAATATTATTTCTGAATTAAGAAAGGGGTCACAAGAAACAAAAGAGACTTTTCTTTGAGGCGTACGTTGCAGCTAGGTACTTCTTCCCCCTGACTTCAGTGGAAGTTAGGCACCTAACTGCTGGCTGCCCTTGAAAATCGGCGCCGGTTAGGTAAAACGCCGCCCGCCCTCCGTGGGAAACCTCAGCTCCCTCTTTTATAGGTTGCTCACCACGCTTCAAGTGTGTTTTCAACTGAGCAAAAGATGTAATTCTCTGTTTTGATTAGACATTAGGATGGATTCTGTGTTAATGGTGTAATTAACATTGTCTCTTCCTGGTGAGAAGGGGGGGAGAAAAAGCAGCAAACACTGGAAGAGCTCCAAAAAAGGCAAAATTAGCACGTGTGGTGAAGCTTGTACTAAAACGCTGTTAAAAACAATGTGCTTTTCATGGGAGCGGGTGGCCGCCCGTTGTGTAAGCTGGTGAGTGGTACTTGTATTCGATGTTGTTCCTACTGTTCAGGATCTGTATGCTCTAAAACCACCCTTTTTTTCTACCTTTTGGACGGATTCCATTACTAGATTTTATAGAAGCGTACTAACTCTAGAAGGAACTTTTATCCCCCCATATAAAATATGCTTTTGTAGAGCTGAAGGTGCTTACTGTTCCTATAAGTGACGCAGAATTTTGAATTTTAAGGCCTGCATGTTTTTATCACCGTTTACTCCTCCTGATGACTGAGTGTGACACTTAAATGAAATATATCACCAGAACTTGCACGTTTCTTTCTGAATCTTATGCACTAACCTGCAGTTACTGAAGTGCGATCCTGTTCTCCGTAAGCCTTGGCATCTTTCTCGGCCTTTCCTGTTGGCGTTCACTCGTTCTTTCTTCTTCCGTTTCAGAAAACATGCCTTGAACTGCCACAGAATGAAGCCGGCTCTTTTCAGCGTGCTGTGTGAGATCAAGGAGAAAACAGGTGCGTTGGTGTCTTTTCTGGCCTCAGCTTTCCAAAAAAACCCCCACATTCACTCATCAGCTCTGCTCTCATTTAATGCGGCCTGTATTTTCCCCGATAGATTCTACAACTTAAGGCTATTTTTTTTGGCTTAATAGTCTTCTGTAAGCTGGAAATTGTTTCGATGTGCTTTTTATAATGCTGTCTGTGTTCGGAGAAACAATGGTGCTTATTTGAGCAAGGGTTTTGGTTGTGTGTATGTGAATAATCTAGAGGTTGGGGTTTTTTTGATGTCTGGCTAGATACCTAGAGAATGCTGAATAATCCTGCGATGTTGTTATGCTCTTTTTTCCCTTTAAGGAATTGCTACCAAAATTGTGGTGGTAGTAAGAGTTCAAAGTTGACAAATAACTGTATTAGGGAGAAAAAGAGACAGTAAGGCAGAACGCTTGGGGATATTGGAAAACACGGCAGTAGCAGGAAATGGAGCTGGTGATCACGCAGCGTTCTGTGAGGAGCAGAAGCACTGGGGGCAAATGGATTTTGGTTTTGAATCGCCCAGTATATGCTCATACATGAACGCTTAAGGAATGTTGTTTGAATAACTAATTTCTATAAACTATAGTGAATTTTGGTGTTTTTTTAGATATTAACTACTTCATTATACATAACTAAAATGGTGGTGTTTTTTTTTTTTTTTAAACTATTAGTTGTATTACCATTTAACATCCCAAACCTACGTTTGTATTATTTTTTCTAAAAGTGTATGAAACTTGCAGCGCTCTTCATTGTATTGCCAAGCGAGGGACCCTACAGTGCCGTCCTCCGCGGTGCTCTGGTCATCGAAGGCAGCTTCGAGGCAGACATTACAGCTCCTTTCTGGAGAGTTTGGTCGCGTGTATTGTGTTCTCACCATAGCGGTTTGCTTCTGAAGAAAAATGTTATGGTAGAAAGTGTGGGTGTGTGCTGTCTGGGTGTGCTTTTATGTCTGTCTGTCCTTCCAGGATTGCTGGCCTTAAAGAGGGTCTTTCCTCTGTTTTTCTTTTCCACATTGAAAGCTGCCTTCTGTGTTTTATTGATTGAAACTGTGACTTCTCTCGGCTAAATACACTTGCAGGAACAGACTCTGGTATGGTGGTTATGCTGGATTTGCTTTGGTCCCGCAGGTTTTTGAATGTCTGATGGTCTGTCTATTCCTTATTTAAATTATGGGGAGCAGATGTTATGGCTTCAAGCAAACAAAAGCCTGGACATACTGTAGCACAAGGTTTTGGGCTTTCTTTGTGACCCAGCCACACAAGCTTCTTTTCTAGCTCGGAAATCGGTTTCAAACATGTTCCTCCCCCCCCATCTTGCTTTCCTTCTTTGTTGGAGCGCTAGTATCATTCACAATAGCTCAGGGTAAGCCGTACGCCTTTGCAGTGGGCAGCCAGCTGAAAGGGGCTGAAAAATTCTCCCCAGTCGTGTTTATTAATGAAAAAGAAATTACAAATGACTCTCTGTAATTTAAATAGATTTGGCCACATTTAATATTTTGTTCAAGCCCTGTTCCGCGCCCCACCCCCCAATGATTTTAATTTTTTTGAATTTTAAACCAGATACGGGAAAAACAGATATTTTATTTTCAAGTCTTAAATACCTGCCTGCTAATGCAATAAAGCCTACTTAGTTTTTTTGGGAACTCACAGAAGCATTTGGAGCATTTTTAATCTACGCAGCAGATAGGGGTTTTGCTGGTTGGGTTACGCTTCGAATATGATTCAAGCTGTATGAATTCAAACATGGCATAATTCTATCTTAAAATCAGAATTAAACATCTGTAGTGTTAAAGATGCACGCTTTTGGTGCTGAATATTAAATTTCAGAGTTTTTCTTCTTGGCTGATTATACCACGCTAGGAAGACACTAGTCTGTGATGGGCTTCAGGCCCCTTGGGGCAGGGGAAGTGTATTTCTACCCACTTTGGTGGAACACGCTGCGCAGTGGGAGTTTGATTCTGTATTTCTGGCCTGTGGTAGGGAATGTGTTTGTTGCAGCATCGTAACATGGAGTACTGGTTTTTATTGTTTCTTGTCGTTGCTAGCTGCAACCTTCCGAGCTTCCTTTAACGTGCTGGCACTCGGCTGGGTTAATTCAACGGGTACCTTTTCATTCGGTTATAAAACTTGGCAAGCGGCGTGGCCGAAGAAACACGCTTTCTCTTTGTTGCTGAGTTTGTTGACATTCTTACGTAGCCGAGTCTCATTCCTCAGCGCTCGGAGCCCCGCTGGCTTTTGTCTTCTGTTTCCATTCTCTCTCTCCCCGAATGTACAAGACTGTCTCGGGTTTGGAGAAAGCGCTCTCCTGCGACAATGCTGTGAGAGCAGCTGAGCCAGCAGCGATGTCGTTCTCTCTAGTGGGGTGCTCGGGAGGCTGGTATCCCCACGGAGGACTGCTGGTGAAAAATGGGGTGTCTCGTGCGGGTGAAAAAACCGCTTCATAGTGCATGGGGGTGTGTGTGGTATTTTGGTAGCATTAAGAAGCAGTTTAGAAGGGGTTCATGGTTGCTTTAGGTGACCTGCTATTAAAAAAATATGCTCCTGCGTTCTCACCTAACAGTGTGACTTGTGGAGTGCCACATCGAGGAAACCCTTCTGTCCGAATAAAACATCAGGAGTCAGTATTTAGCATGAGTTATAGGATAAATATTTGCAAGTGTTAACATAGGTGATGGGATCATCTGGGAAAAAGAGACGTGGATGAGGAGGGGTGCGGGTCCAGGACCCAACTGCCTGCTTCCTTGCACTCTGCATGGGTATTTTATACTTCATACAGTATGGGCTGTTCATTTCTGGCCCTAACACGGCAGGTTTTGGTTCTAATTTTGTATGTTCTATACCCAATAGACCCATTTATCGTGCTGTTCTTGCTCTGTCGTGTGTTATCGTGCATTTCTTGCGCTGTGAAGGAAAATCTGGAAAGGGAAGCAAGTCTAAGCAAAGTGTGTATCGCTTATTTTGGTACCAGTGATCTTGTACAGTTCATTACAGAACTGCAAATCTTTAATTAATGAGATGTAAATATATTGTAGTGATTGCATTTGCATACTGAGTGAGGCTTCAGCACCTTTGGTTGTGATGTATTTTAATTAAAGATTAATTAGAAATGATGGGAATTTCATTTTGCTTAGTATAATTATTTTACATATTTGATGAATATCTGGTAGGTGATGTGCCAGAGAATGCACAATATTATATCGGTGCATCTGACAGGAGCGAGTCTTCAGGCTTTTTGAGCCAGTGTGGGATATTTCTTAAACATCCATGAAAGTGATGGATTGTGAAGGATTTAAGTGTGAAGGATTTTACCATTATGCGAGGACTTTCTAAGTTATGCTTAAAACACTGACTGTGCCATAACTGGTTATGCCATAACGCCAGTCTCTTAGCGTCTTCAATATTAATAGAGTTGCCATCTATTCTTAAACTATTGTGGGAACTTCAAAAAATAGGTGGCCAAAAGGCTGCTGAGAGAGGTAAGCTTTCTAGAGAAGCGTTCTCCTTGAAGTATTGTGAGCCAGGAGGTAACAAGCAGCGTGTGAGGACAGGCGTATGTAACAAGTCACTGTTGACCGAGATGTTTTTTATTATTGTGGTAACTTTTTTTTCCCCCTTTGGAGTCCTTTTTTGTTTAATGAAATCTAGTTCTTCCAGACGGCAAACTGCTTGTGTAATTTTCAGGGCTGTACGCAGAAATGGGTGACGCCTGACCCACAGAGCGTGCCGAAAGCTGGCGGGGTAGATGCAGCTACCCTGACAAAACGCTTAGCGCTCCGGCATCTACTTCGGGAATTGCTTTTACCGGACTGTCAAAAGAGACTTGCAGGAGCTGGTGCGAGCGCAGCGTTCCTGCAGCTGCAATGGTTTTGCTCTCCTGCTGCGCCATCTTTTCAGATTACCAGCTCTGGAAGGTTGGTAGATGAACCGCTGCGGCTCTTGTACTTGGAAATCGGAACTGGCTGCTACTTGCAGCGGAGTTACGGATTTTCTGAACAGGTAGTTTTGAGTGAATCCAATGTAACTTATGATCTGTACAAATTAGGTGAAGATACTAGGAGCAAAAATAAAGTTGAAGCAAAAGGTATCCATTCCAGGAGAATGATGGCTTAAAAATTAAAAATAATATCCGTGGCAATGGTTTTTAAAGTCGTGTTTTAGCCATCACGCATATTAAGATGCAATTATGCCCAAAGTTTAAAATCAGCCTGATTGAGCGGGTTGGACAGACCGAGCTTCTTGCACTCATCGATTCTTAGGTCTGTTCACCTTTGAGAGGGTTTATTAAATAAAAGTTTGAACTACTAGGTTGGAAATGCAGTTTACGAGATGTTGATGATGGTTAACTTCTCTCTAGTTTTTTGTGACTTACTAGAGCCAGCCAACCAGAGTCTTCCCTCAGCTTGAGAAGGTGCTTTATACATGCTTTTCAGCAGTCAACTTGAGATGAGCTTATGTGTAATTGATGATAACTAATGTCTAATTACCATAATTAGACAAGTGACATAAAATTAAGCTGCAGCTGGGAGCTGGGAGCTTGACTTCAACATGAGGTGCTCTGATATGCATCATAATGTGCATAACAAGACGTTTGGCAGAAGCACATTCAAATAAGAAGGTGACACCAAAATATCTGTTCCACTGAATTTACACTTGCCAGACCAAGTAGTTTAATGTTGTTTTATCGAAAAGACTGAGGAGCAAATGGCCACTGGAGAACTCCCTGCTGGGTCTCCTGCACAAAAGGAGAACTGGCGATTTTTAAAAACAAAAAAACACCTACAAATAAAAAACCCACCTTTTTTCTGTGTTTGCTTCATTTCTTGTAACATTCGCTCAGTAAAAGGTGTATGTAGTAGATGGTCTGCTATTTTTTAAAAAAGGTATTAATTTTAACTCCATAATGAGTTAGAAAAGCCACTAATTTTTAAAATAGTCAACACTTTCCTCATTGTTGTCTTAGCTTGAGTTCAACCGTTAGCCGTGTACTACGTTGTAGCTCCTTTTGCCTTACCTTTCTCCATGTGCAAAACGACTGGGGATGTTCTGGAGAAGACCTGGATCGCTGTGACAGAGCGAAGGTCTGCAGCCACTCCAAAGCGCTCTTTTCTTCAGAATTGTGTCATAATTTCTTTATAGCCTGCAAAATATTAAGTTCAGCAATGTGATTGTAAGTTTAGGCTGCTTGTATGTTCAAAATTATTTTTGTGTGTTTTTTTTTTTTTTTAGATGAGCTATTCTCTTGCCTACAAAATGCTGAAAATTATTACAAATGCATACGTTTAATGTCTCTGTACATATACATTGTTCTCCTGCCCTCATACTAGAATCTTTGCATAACAAGAGAACTTTTGTGTTTATCTCTGGTAGGGAACATAATATCCCGTTAACCTGCCAATTACAATTTGGAAAAGTTCATTTGAATTTTGTAGCTTCACAAGGTTAAGACCAACTGTTCATCAAACTAAAATTGTCTAGCAATTAAAATCAAATTAAAAGCCAGAAGCTGTTGGGCATTTTTTGTATTGATGCAATATCTTGTGAGTTCTTATGCTTTTTTAAAAAAGGAAGTTCGTAATAAATTGTCAAAAAATTTGGGAAATTAAGTTTTTAAAATAAATTTGGAATCACATTTGAATGATCTGAGCATACATACTGCTGCAGTCTGGGTTTGGTGAATATAAGCTTAAGGAAACCGGCTTCTGATGCATTTTTTCATGTTGTTTCAGATTTTGATAGATTTTAATAGATTTTAAAATTCAGCACTGTTAAGACTTCAGTTTGTAGCCTGCTGCTGTATAGCGTAGTTGTATCCTCAGCCTATGAAGCGGATGAGGTCAAACTCGTGCCTTGTGATCCAATGGGATCTTAGGATAGTGTGGTGCTCGTTTCCATCCCGGACGCAGAGGCATCGCCGTTGTCCCAGCAGCTCAGGCTGTTTGTCCATCCACCGCTGTCTGTCTGCACCAGCTAGTGCTGAACGCTGTTGAGGACCGTGGAAGGAGCCCGCAGCAGGCTGACACGCTCTGTAAGAACCTCGTTCTAATTTTTATAGACTGCTAAAACCATTTCTAAATGTAGTATAAACTGGTACGACCCCGAGCAGTCTTATTATCAGCGTGCATTTGAAAACTCGCCTTATGTTTTGGTGTTTCTCGATCTGAACAACGTCCTGTTTGTTTTGATGTGTTGCCTTGTGGCTTCGTTAAACGCTGCCTTTTGTTTTTCTTGAGCTCAAGACCTGAGGAAACCGCTGAAGGGCGTTGAAATGCTTTGCTGGAATTGAAGTGGATGCTCTTCCCTGTTTCGGAAATAATCTTTTGATTCCCTCTTTATATTTGTCTAGTGTTAAGTATTCGCGGTATTCAGGAAGAAGATCCCCCAGATGCTCAACTAATGAGACTAGATAACATGTTGCTGGCAGAGGGTGTCTCCGGGCCCGAGAAAAGAGGAAGAGGAGGACCGATGGCTGTAGCAGCAACATCAGGTGGCTGTCCAAATGACAATAGCATTGAACACTCTGACTACAGGGCCAAGCTGTCACAGATCCGACAGATATACCACTCTGAGCTAGAGAAATATGAACAGGTGATCTTTCTGCATGGAAGAGTTTTTATCATCTCAATTAAAAATAACCGTTTTTTCCTTTGGTGTCGGTTTTAAGAACAGAACAGGAAGTATAATGAATTCAGGTGAACGCGAGGATATCAAATCCAGTTGAAAACTTATCTCAGTGTTACAGAAGTAAGGTGAAGATCGAGGGACTGGACATCAAACTAAAGATAATAAATGTCTCGTTTATCTTTGTTGCCGTTTTTTAAGAGTAAATAGAGTAAAGCTAAAACATGGAAACTCCTCTAAAGTTTTTTTGGGTTTATATTCTTGTTGGGGAAACGAATTCTGGGGTATTTTATTGTTTGTCGATACAAATGTGTGTATTTTCAGGCCTGCAGTGAGTTCACCACCCACGTTATGAACCTGCTTAGGGAACAGAGTAGAACAAGACCAATTTCGCCAAAAGAAATAGAGCGCATGGTGAACATAATCCACGGCAAATTCAGCACCATCCAGATGCAACTGAAGCAGAGCACGTGCGAGGCAGTAATGATCCTGCGTTCCCGCTTTCTTGATGCACGGTACGAGAAAACACCATCTAGCGATAACTGACGTTTAAGCCTGAACTTCTTTTGTTGCTTGATGCCCGTGATGGCGTAAGAAATCTCAAGTCTGTCATTCCCAGTGTTGGTCTAGTTTAAATATTAAGAATTCACCACCCGTTTGGCTTGCTAGGGTATACTTTCATATCAACATTTATTTAATTCCACTCAATTCTTACGTTCTCCTTCAAATCAGATATATTTTAGAGGAAAAGAGAAGCCAACGGCTCTAGCCGGTCTACTCTATAACACCATTAAAATAGGAATAAATAATATTTTTATAGGCGTAAACGACGTAACTTCAGCAAACAGGCCACAGAAGTACTGAACGAATATTTTTACTCGCACCTGAGTAATCCTTACCCCAGTGAAGAGGCCAAAGAAGAGCTAGCAAAGAAAGGTGGCATCACGGTTTCACAGGTATGAAGTGTTTTATCTGGAATTAAGTGACTTTTTTTGCCTTGAACAATGTGTGGGTTTTTTTCCCCCCCCATAGTTAGCAACAGGCTTCAGTTACCGGTACTTTAAATAGGATTTAGCTTATTCTGAAGGGTTTAGTAGTAGGTATTTTCTGCTTGAAGCCTAGTTTAAACGTCTCCTATGCTGGTAACTCCCAAATATAATGGAAAATGTAATAATTTGATCAGATGCTAACAGCGATACGTGTCTCCAGGTTTCCAACTGGTTTGGTAACAAAAGAATTCGATACAAAAAAAACATGGGGAAGTTTCAAGAAGAAGCTAATATTTATGCCGCAAAAACAGCAGTGGATGCAACTAATGTCGTGGCTCAAGGCAACCAGGCAAATTCTCCATCTACACCAAATTCAGGTGAGTGAGCGTGCCGGTGAAGAGCCTGTCTGCTTGAAGTCTCTAATTATTTCTTGTGACAATTAGCACCACGGAATACCGGTGTTTGAAACAGCCGTAGGATTTCTTTTTAAACTTCAATAATGTAATACTCATTGAAGAACCATTTTTGGTTATTTCTTATTAAAACATGTTCTTCTTTTTTTTTTTTTTTCCCCCAGCTTCCTCTGGCTCTTTTAAGATGACAAATTCCGGAGATTCGTTTATAAACTTGCAGTCATTGACTTCCTACCAGAGCTCCCCAGTGGGAGCCAATGTGCAGTCGCAGGTCAGTAAGGAGAAAAAAAAAACCAACATACTTTCAGCAGAGAGATAAATGTTAAAATCCCATTTCTCTGTCCTTTATACAGTTGAACACGTTGCCCAGGGAGGTTGTGGAGTCTCCATCCATAGAGATATTCAAACCCCAACCTGCTCTAACTGACCCTGCTTCGAACAGCATTAGGATTAGACAATCATCTTTGGTTTTTTTTTAGAGTAGATTCTCTTAATACCAACTAGGGATGGATTTTTCTGTCTCTGGACAGCACTGGCTAGGATGCAAGAAACGACTAGAGTCAAATTTCTCAAAAGAGTAAAGAAACAAACCCGCTCAAATGTGTATTTTCTCTTGGAACTGGAATTTTCTCTTACAGAATTAACCGATACCTAAATTAACCTACTGCTGTTCTTCTATCCCTTTAAATTTACATTAATGAATCAGTATTTCCTCATTTTAGAGTCAGTCTCGTTCCATATAAGTAGAACTTTGCGTAGGATTTGTGGTTAACAGTATTGTTAAATTCATTTTAAGCTTTCTGCTGAATTTCTAAATCTGTCTGAACTGCATAAAATCTGTTCCTCTGTCGTAAAAGCTCTAGGTGATCGGCATGCTAGGCTTTAATTTTGCTTGATAATGAACTAGCTAGGTATAGCTCAGTTAATAGCAAGAACTGCAAAGGAAACTTGTCTCCCTGCAAGAAAACCTGCCCCTTGTTTAAAGAATTTTTGGCCCGATAGATATGTACCACGTACTACTGCATTTCTTTAACTTGACTTTTTATCCTTATTGTTCTCCTTGTGTGGGATCTTGTTCTAGATGGATTCCTTACACCATGTCATACACCAGACAGGAAGATATGACACGATTGTGGGGAATCCTTTGTATACGACGCAGCGCATAGACGTAAGATGTACCGAGGTATTACTAGAAACACAAATTCTGCCCGAGATGGGTTAATGATCTGTGAATAAATGTTGACTTCTTTATTCCCCCTGACATCTCTGATGTGGGGATAGGAAAAAGCTGGAAAAGATTTTTAAACCCAGAGGCTGGGTTTAAAATTTTGGCTTTGGCCACCAGAAAATTTGTGCACTTCAGTTAATTCTTGCCGTAAGGAGATGGCACTAGGAGTAAGAGTAACACTATAAAATCGGTGCGGGGGAGAAGAGGTTTTATGGGATATTCGTGGACTGTGCTTTGCCAGAGCTGATACGTAGTTATGTCCTTTCAAAAGCACCGTCGCCTGTAAGGTGTGAACATATAAAGGCATACTTTGTTGTCTGCAGGTGGTTTCTTAAAGACTTAATGAAATGATGTATTTATTCTCCCTTCAGGCTAATGGCAGCTGGCAGGATGCTACCACCCCTTCATCAATCACTTCACCTGCTGGAGACCCTGGAAGTGTTAATTCGGATGCATCTAATTAAGTTTTTAGGACCTATTGATGAGAGGAAAGAGGTCATTAGTGTAATTTGTCAATGTTGCTCTTTTTGCCAATACTATTGTTTATACAACTTGACACACAGCTAATTACCTCAGAAAAAACCCTGGAACCAATAGAAGATTGTGATTACAATGATACCTCTCTACCTCTCAGCCTCACGCAGTTGAGTTCTTTTTACTTATGCCCATTGGGATGTGAAATTGTTTTAAAAGAACTTGCTTCATTTTCCTAACCAAATTCATTTTTTTAAATATGGATTTTATGGTAAGAATCTGAAAGTGTCTCTTCTAGAACTTGGCGTTTGTCTCAAGTTTTACGGCTTAAGAAAATTGACTTATTTTAATTTCCATAAAGTTTTTTACTATGAAATTTCTGTTCTAGTTGATAGCTACTAACAGTTAAACCCCCTGTATTGTAATTGTATGCGTTCTCTGTATTGTAATTTTGTATAGGAAAATAAGCTTTTCTTAACTAGAATTCATTCTGAGCTAATTAATCAGAACGTTGCTTTACCAAAACTCTCACTGGACTTTGCTCTCGGGTAGGACCTTCCATCCTGTGTCATTCCACGTAATTCTAATTTAATGTCTAGTGAAAAAAAAAACAAAACCAACAAAACCACTTGACTTCCCCATGGATAATAGTTTTTTGTGCATTTCTGCAGCTGTTAACACAGAGTCCACCCTTTTCAGTTGAGATTTTATCAAAGATAATAAACTTCCAAAGCCTTTTTTTTTTTTTTT
>VZTQ01014780.1:76068-94148 GCA_013400755.1 Pelecanoides urinatrix
TTTTTTTTTTTTTTTGGTTGTTTTTTCCTTCCTGCCTTTCCCCTCACCTGCGCTTCGAGGCGGCGCGGCTCCCTGAGGGGATGAGGGAGCGGGAGGGCGGGAAACCGGGGCGGGAAGGGCGAGGCGGCCTCTGCGCATGCGCCTGCCCGAGGGCCAGCGGCCGCCGCCTTCCCGCCATGCCCCGCGCCCAACGGCCGCTGGGGGCGCGCGGCGCCGCCGCCATGGAGGAGCCACCGGCGAGGGGCTGCGGGGCGGCGGGGAGCTCCGGGCCGGCCGCCGCCCCACCGCGGCCGTCTGGCGGGTCGCAGGAGGAGGTGAGCGCTGCGGGGGGGAGGCCGGCTCGGCTGAGGGGGCCGCGGGGAGGCCTCGCTGCCAGCCGCGTAACCGTTTTTCCCCTCAGCGTTCCGCCGGCGGAGCCCGCCCTGCGGCTGAAGGTGCAGCGTCAGGTAAAGGCGGCGGCGGGCAGCGAGGGGCGGCGGGCCTGGGAGCGGGGAGGGCTGGGCGGTGCCGAGCATCGCCCCCCCACCCCGGCTGCGGCCTCCCCCGGTGGGGGCCGGCCCGGGAGAAGGAGCTCCGTGCTGGAAGGGAGAACCGGCGGCAGCGGCGGTCTTGGGAGGCGGTGAAGCGGTGATCCAGCCATCGCACCTCGGCGCTGCTGTTGCTCCGAGCTAGAAAGCAAAGCGCAAAGAACAGGTTCAAAGCTTTTGAATCCTTGGGAAAGACCCTTTCCTCTCACTTGACCCTGCTAACATATTGATTTCTTAGATCCTGACCCTGGAGGGAAGAAAGTGGATCCTGAGCAGTTGCTAAAGCCACCTGACATAACCGCTGTTAGCAAGAAGAACCTTAGTCCCTGTGCGACAGCCAGCGTGGCTATGAGGAAAAGATCCCATGAAAGTTCCGGCCTCAGGAAAAGCCCCCTCAGACCTAGTCCCAAGAGGCTGTCTCCCTGGGGAAGCAGTCCCAGGAAAGACCATACATTGAGTTCTTTCAACTTGTCCCCGAGACAGCTCATCACCACTCCTCAAGCCAAGCGTCGCTCTTGGTGTCGTTCGAGCCTGAAGGGGACAAAACGCCGAAAATCTCTGCCTCCTGTTCACCAAGATGTCACTGGTGCGTGCTCCACTTCTGCCCTGTATCAAGCGCTCTCTTGAAACTTGCAGGGCAGCCTGCAGCAAGTTGAAATTTAATTTCATGGCACGAACTTTAGGGTAATAACAGTCTAATTGTATTATTCCTAACTAGTAGCCACTGACGTCCGTGTTGGCAGTGATCTCAGAGGTCCAGGTACTTGAGGATAAAAGAAGCTGCATTAACGGCTTCTGTAGACCAGTGGTTTGCAGTTTCTGCCTTTTTGTTTCCATGGTTGAGCCTTAGGTGTGACTTTTCCTTGTTAGGAACTCCGTTTCTTTCTCTTTTCCCTGCTCCTTCCATATCCTGCAAACCGCACTCCTCTACAACAGCTTTTAGTGTCTTTCAGGAACATTCCAGCCGTTGGCAGCTTGGTGTGAATTTAATTGTTCTTAAACAATTTTGTTCTGACTTTTCAGAATTAAGTAAAGCAATTAGCCTGGATCTGCCAGAGATAGACCGGCTTTCTATGCTGTTGTTGTCCAGTTTCCAGGTAGGTCCTGTCTTTTTAAAAGTGAATTATTTTTCTCTTCCCTTTCTTCTGCCACTAAATGTACGTCCCGATTTGTATAACTGAGTTTTGAAATACATGCGAGGGGAGGAGGGACTCCTTTCTCTGTCGGTAACGAATCTTCCCACAAGCTTTGTCGTACAATTCGGGAAAGGGTGCTAAGACTTTCTTTTCCATCTTCTCTTAGTTTTCTGCACAGAAGCTCGAACACGTCTTGAAGCAAACTGACGGCTTTAGCCCTGAGGCTTTCAAAGCAAATGGTAAGGCGCGCTGTTTGCGTCAGCAAGGGTCACCCTGAACTTAAAAATACTGACCCTTCCCTAGCATCCCCTCAAAATGAAACCAGCTGTCTTCTAGAAGGGGTGGGTGCAGCCAAAAATACGGGAGTGATGTTTTTAAGATGCTGTGCATGACCACAGTTTCTGGGAGGGGAGGCAAACGGACACACTAAGGTAAACTGTGGCCGCAGAGGAGTTATTCTCTGTGTAAGTAACAACTAGAATGCCTTTGATAAGGAATCGGAGCAGGATCTGCAGGAAACGGCTTCGTTTCTCAGTATTACTAATTTTCTAGGCAGCGGATACGAGCCTTGTTTTATGCTGTTTTATTTTCTCTTCATCTGCAGCGCGCTCGGTTTCAGAAGACCTGAAGCGATACATGCAGAAGCTGAAACGAGACGGAACGCTAAAGAGCTGCGTGGAAGACCCTAAAGGGTGAGGACTCGCCGAACTCGCCCCTTGTGTCGTGTAAACAGCGGGTCGTGTCGCTTTTGGGGGAGAAGGGGGCGGCCTGATCGCATTTTGCGATGCGTCCGTTGCCGCATACGACGACCTCCCCCTGCCAGCATAAACCTTCCTAGTCCAGCTGTGTCAAAACGTTTTGGGTTCATTTAAATGTTTTAATGAGCTGGCTTCCCTCAGCCAGGCAGCTGTGACGGAACCAGCGAGGAAAGGCTAACGTGCGGCGTGCCAGCAGATTTTAGGGGGGAGAAACTTTTAAATGGGAAAGAAACCACTTCATTATCCCTTTGTACGGACGCAGGATGTGGAGGGGGGAGTGGTTTGTAAATCAGACCAAATAAGATTTTGCCTCTTAAATGAATAAATACATGTAAAAGTCACGGGTATATGCACATGGATGATAAGGATCATGTATTTGGGGGATCATCTATAGCTGGGGTTGTTAAGAGAAAGCTCCGGGTTGGACGGACTCTGGTCTGGTGGAAGGTGTCCCTGCCCGCGGCAGGAGCGAGATGAGCTTTAAGGTCCTTTCCACCCCAACCCCTTCTATCATTCCATGATTCTCCTTTTCCAGTTTTGCTTTAGGGTCTGCCCAGTCATCTAAATTTGCAGAACATTCCCACCGCCGGTGGCTGCCGGGATTTTTGGGGCTGATGCCATCCCTAGACAACCAGCAGAGTGAATATTCAGGGGGCGTTATCTTTATTGAGGAGACTTTTCTCTTTCACACTCTGTAATTCTAAGCATTCAGCGTAAGTGCTGAAAAGGCACCAGAACCCCGTGACATACGTGTGGAATGTATATATCACCTTATACCGTGCTGATGTTACATCTGTGCTTCAGGATTTTACTGGACTCGGCTTTGGATGAGTCAGTGGCCCAGATTAAGGAGTACATCACCAGGTAGGATCTAAAACTCACCACCAATATGGGTTTGGACACCCCTTCCTAGAGGGTATTTTGGGCGTATTTAATTCTTTAGCTGTTTTTCCTACGAGCCCGCGCTGCGGTTCAGCCTGACGGGACGCTCCGGGCTCCCCTCCCGCTCCGCAGGTTCGCTGCCGAATGTCAGTCCTGGGATCGACTCCTGCTGCGCTACCAGGAAAGCGCCGAAGAAATGTCCAGGTGCGGATCGCGACAGCGGTATTTGAAAAAAACGTTTGAAAACGTTTCAAACGGCCCCGTCTGACAGAGAACCGGCTCTTCCTTGGCAGGCGGCTGGAGGAGGGCAGGGGGAAGGCCGGGCGGGCAGAGCCGGCCCCCCACCTCCAGACCTCTCAGGCCGACGTCTTCAGCACCAAACCCAACTACCAGCAGATCCTGGACGACCAGGGCGAGGTGCTGAGCTGCGTGGAGCTCGTGGTGAGTTGCTCTCAAGCTTTTTTGAGGGGAAAAATGTTCCCTCCCCGGGAAGGATTTTAGTGATTTTTCATCTTTTTTTAAATTTTTTTTTGGTTTCGCAGCTGGATGAACTGCAGCAAGCGGTGAAGCTGCTGCAGGCCTTCAGCGAGGACAGCCGGCAGTACCTCCGGCGCCTGTCGGAGCAGCTCGGTAAGCGGGACCCCCTCGGGGCAGCGGTGGGAGCCTCCGTGCGGGTCGTTAACGGGGGTTAACGGGTGTTTTTCCCCCCCCGTTCCAGCCACCAGGACCTTCCGGCAGCTGGAGAACTCCCCCGTGCGCAAGCTGATCGCCGCCCCGCCGCGGAAGACGCCGCCGCCCGACGGCTGAGCGGGGGTGGGGGGGGCCGCGCTGCCGGTGTCAATAAAGGCGGAGGGAGCCCGGTGCCGTCCCGGTCCCCCCGCGCTTCCGCGTTTGAAGGCGCTCTCCGGAGTCTTTCGCCGTTTAGTGGCCGACACACGCGTCGCTCAGAGCGCGCCAACCAATCGCCGCACTCGCAGTCTGCGCCGTCCAATGGTTGCTTAGCAGCGGGGAGGGGGCGGAGCTCCGCCATTCCCGGGGCGGAAGCGGCGGCCATGGCGGCGGCGGAGCAAACCCCGCTCACCGGCGTGGCCTGGGCCGCCGCGCCCGAGGCGGCCCCCGCCGGCTGGACCGTGGTAGGCGCGGGGGACGGCGGGGGAGCGACGAGGGGGCTCCGCTGCCCGCTTCCATCGCGGCCTGACGCTCCCTGTGCCCGCAGATCACCGTTACCGTGGAGGGCGCGGCGGCCAACCTGGGGAAGGGCTTCGGGCACAAGGGCGGCGGGTACCTGTGCGTCAGCACCGGCGGAGCCCAGGTGCGGCGGGTCCCAGCCCCGGAGGGAGGGTACCGGGGCGGGGGAGGGGGTTGCGCCGCGGTCCGGTACCGAGGTCCCGTCCCGTACAGGCGGCTCCCGGGCCCGTGGTGACCGACGTGCAGGTGCTGAGCGACCGGAGCCCGCAGCCCGCCGGCTACACCCGCGCCCCCGAGTTCCCGGAGCCTCGTAAGTGTCCCCTCCCCGGGGGAGGGAGGCGACCAAGCCCGGGAAAGGCCCGGTCCCCAGCCCCGCCACCGGCCCTGTCGCCTGCTCCCCCCACGCAGGGACCGGCGTCTCCCGGAAAAAACGGGTGTACGTGAAGCTGCTGCCGCTGGACGCGGCCGAGACGGCCGTCTTCGACATCAAGTTGACCTCCAAGAGCAAAGCCCTCCCGCACTACATGAAAATAGGGTAGGGGGGCCCTGCCCGCGCCCCCTCCGCTGCTGCCCCTCACGGCAAAACCCTGTCGGGTTCGGTTTGTTTTTTTTTTTTAATTTATTTTTTCCTAGGGAAATGGGTAGTTTTGCCATCTGGTGTAAAAAAGGGCCGGTTTTGAAACCCAGCCCCCCACCCGTCCCCAAACCGCGGACGATCAGCGCAGGCCTGAAGCAGCTCTCGCTCCAGCCCGACTCAGACCACAGGTATGTACGCCTTCATGTGGGTGGTTTTTTTTTGTTTCCAGTCTTACCTGAACCAGTTTGGGACTGGGAATAAATCCTGCGACTGTTGGTGCCACCTCGTGGTTTTCATTCCCCTGCTCTGGGGCTCGTTATCGGTTGCGTGAGGGACACTAATTAATTCTGATCTGCTACAGGTCACCCGTGGCTCGATGCAGCATCAAACGCGCTTCTCAGCACGAATCTCTGTACGACACCTCCAACATCTACGGCCTCTCGGGTAAACTGATTCTTCATCTGGAATCAAAGGAGGAAGCTGCATAAAGCACGCGCATCCGTATCTAAGGAGTACTTTAAAATGAAAACATAGGGCTGGTAGCTGGTTCATACACCGCTTCTGCACAAGCGTTCCCTGTAAAGACCGGAATTGAGCTAAATTGTGAGAGGAAGGTTTTCTGAAAGACTTCTCCCTTCCTGAAAGTTATTCCTTGCTCGAATTGAAACAGCTCTGCCATCTTGCTCAAACTCTTTTCTGGGTGCTAAGGTGTCCCCTTCCGCTCATCTGCTTTACGCAGCAATTAATTAATTGTGCGTTCTCCGAGCAGCTGCTGGGATGTTCCTAAAGCATCTCTCACTTCTCTTCCAGCTATGGACAGAGTGCCTTTCACACTACACCCCAAATTCGAAAGCAAGCTCAGTTCTGGCAGTAACGTGAGTCTTCCTTTAAGCTGCTGGTTTTAATCCTACCTCATAACTAATCTTAATTAGAAACACTTCATACCGCCTTTGGTTTTTTTTTTTTAGGCTATCTTTGCCGACCTGAACGTTAAGTCACTTGCCGATATCGAGAAAGAGGTCAGGGGGCCGCTTTTGTCATGCACCTCTTTTGGGGTGGATAGCGGTCACATTCTGAATTTCTCAATCTTTTTTTTCATTTTCAGTACAATTACGCTTTCGTAGTCGAAAGGACGGCCGCTGCCCGGCTCCCGCCCAGCGTTTGTTAGCGCCGAGTCTACCTCGAGGATGGCAACTGCAGCCAAACATCCAGCGGGGCTGAGCTCCTCCCTCTCGCTCAGATTAGAGTCCAGGGTACCTGAAGAAATGCAATCGATATCCGATTACAGGAGTTGCTTAGGGAGAAAAATAAACGTGTTTCTCTTCTCACCTACCAAAATACTTTTGTAATGCTTTTTGAAATACAAGGTTTCAGGGTTGGCACGTGCCGCAGCACAACGTATAGATGTTCTTGGCAGTGTCTGTTCTGCGCTTCGTCAACGCTACAACTCTTTATTCTGACACCTCCTGCAAGGGTGTTTAGAGGGTTTCTGTGGCGTAAGGACTCTACCCCTCGGCCTCACCTTCGTTTGTTGCTGTTCCTACTCCTGCACTCGGCCTCATTGTCTATTAAAAACATCACAAAGCTTTCAGCCCCACAAAGGAAGTTCCAAACATGTTTCAAAATACATCGATTCTGATTTTAGTTACCAAATTCTGTAAACGTTTCCTTAAACGTTAGGGCAGTACAAAACTCCCGACAGTTGGTGGTGCGTCCCGGAAACATTAAAAAGTCAGGTCTCGTTTCGCAGAGGTGGTTTCCGTGGGATTTGGAAGAAAGCTTCCCCACGCCTGTTTCTGAACAGGATCAGAGTTATTGTCAAAATAATTAAGGATGATTCTTGCGATGGCGAAACACGGCCCTGGGTGCTGTCCTTCGCGTAGCGCTGCTGGGGGCGAGGACCTCGGAATCCGTTTCAGGAAGGCACTTTAAGTTTTGCGCTCCCCAGCAGAAACTGAAGAATTCGGTCCACTAACAAAGCGAGGAAGAAGTCAGCCAGCAACACTTCCGTGATCACGACCTTGAACTAGGACAAAAAAACACAACCCGTTAGTCCCTCTCAGTTACTCTGTCCCCGCAGAACAGAGCCTCTGCCCCGTGAGGCGCTACCGGCCTCTGCAGCAACTGCTGAACGAGAGTTTGAACGTCTGCCTTTCACAGCGTGAGGTAAAAATCGCTAAATTGTAAAAATTTCACAGCACGCTGGAAAAAAAACCCCCAATGCTTCAGCAGGATCGTTACCAAATCCTCTCATTTAAAGCTATTTAGGTAATTAGTGCTCCTGTGAGTTATTATCTGCCTGACATTCTGCAAAAAACCTTAAGAGTTCTGAGGACAGGCTGAGCCCCGTTCTCCCGTGCGTAAAATTCAGCGGGCGCAGAGAAACGCTGCCTGCTCACCTCGGGAGGGATTTCTACCAAGCCAAACTGTTCGTTGAATTCTGGCGAGGAGCCCGTGAGGAGGCCCACGATGGCAAGTCCTGAAAGGATGATGCTCCACAGTAAAGGCTTGTTCTCCCGAAGACTCTCCATGAAAGGATGGCCCTGAAACACAGCAGGGAGAGACTGAGCGGAGGTGAAGCTCTACTCGTTCAGACTAGGGGATGAGGAGCAATTCGTGACAGTTTGGGACACTTGGCTCGTTCCAACTTGGCATAAAAAGGAGGTTTTCCCCACAGAGCACCGACAAAACATAGTTTGTGATTAGAGAAGAACATTGTTTTGTACTATTGCACCTTAATTACAAGGTCGCTTCTCTGGTGCTGCTGGAGATGTGACTTAAACATGGCTTGCCTTGTAGTTGATAGCGAACGTGGCCATCTGCATCGCCATCGACATGATGTAGACAGTGCTGTTCACAAGGCTGGGCTCAAACTCCTTGTACAGATCCACAAACTCCTCCCGTCTGAAAGGGAACAAAGCTGGAGATCAGACTTGGAATCACCAGTTGATTTAAACTACCGTTTATTTAAACTACGTGCAAGTTTTGTTGGGCAACAACAGTTTGTTCCCAAATTTTGTTGGCTCCCATTGGCAGCAAGAACTTTGACACAAGCGTTCTTGCACGGGTGAGAGCGGAGCTGCAGGTGCTGCAAAGCGCAGGTAATCATCGGGTTCTTTTTCACAAAATACAAATCAAGTGGAAAAAAATCAGGTTTTTCTTTATAACTTTCCAGCAATCCACCCCATCGACGTTATTTCTATTTCCCTTTCCCCTCCCAGCGTGGGGAGAGCAGACCACTGGAACGGCAACGTATCACAGACCATATTCCCACCAGTTCCGTCGCATCCTTGCCACGCTGGGCTGGCCTGCACGCCACGTACAACTCAGAAACGCTTTTTCTGGGCATGTTTAACACTAATTAAACTCCTAATGCTTGGCGTGCTCAATAAGCATTCACAGAAAGAGCACTGTGGTGAGGGAGGTGTCTCTCCACCCTCCTGCTGAGCAGCAATTGGGGAAAATCCTCCAGCGACGGAGGAAGAGACACTCACTTGGGTTCGCTGCGCGCCTGGGCGCCGCGGTACAGGTAAACCAGGCTGAGGAAATGCACGAGGAACTGCAGCAGCACTGTCAGGACCGTGTAGAGGTTAAAGATGTTTGGTAGCGGGCGCTCCTTGGAAAGCGTCTTCAACGGCTGGGGGAGAAAAGCAAGCAGGGTTGACTTGAACGGTTTTGAGCATCTCTAGGCAGTTTTCCAGCAGAATCCAACTAACATTTCTCAGGAAATGCCGGCAAGAATTGCACTTCGCGCGTACATGAGACCCACAACTTAGCTGGTGCAAGTACTTTTCCCAAGTAACAAGTGATNGTGGAGAAAGGCACTCCTTCAGTAATCCTGACATCGACCAGCACTGCCCCAATGCACTTCCCTCCCCTTACCTTCGACCTGGAGATGAAAAGGAAGCAGCCAGCCAACAGCAGACCCTGCAGAGTTGCCTGAAAATCACTGAACTTCACCCCTTCCAAGTAGAGGACACTCTGGCTGTAAGCAAGGATCAGGGCGTTCAGGGCAAGGATCTTGAACATTTGGAGTGTTGTCACTAGCGTGCAACGACCTTGCTTGATCACGTGGCAGACTAAGGAGCAAGAGGAAGCAGCGTTTGGAAACAAAACACAGGTTCTGGGGCTTTGTTCCTCAGTCCTCTCCTTTTCTGAAGCAGTACAGAAGGAAGCTAAGCCCTCACTGCTTGCGTCCCCATCCAAGAAACCCCCAGGGGGTTGTTCCACANTTGGGGGGGCGGGGGGGGTGGGGTTGGTGGTGGGACTTAATGACCTTAGAGGTCTTTTCCAACCTTTGTGATTCTGTGATTCTAAGAGCCTCAACTGAACCATTTCTCTGCGTTACCCTTCCCACCTCTTCCGCCTGCTCCTCCCGTAACCTGAACAAAGCTGCCTGCCCGCAATCACAAGACATTCCCTTAAGCAAGCGCTGGCCTCGGGAGCCTCCCAAAACTACGAGAACAAAAAAAACCCCACCCCCTCCAGCCTTGTGGACTATTAACTTATTAAAATGGCTTTTTTTTGGAGAAAGGCACCCCTTCCATCCTGACATCAACCAGCCACTGCCCCAAAGCACTTCCCTCCCCTTACCTTCGACCTGGAGATGAAAAGGAAGCAGCCAGCCAACAGCAGACCCTGCAGAGTTGCCTGAAAATCACTGAACTTCACCCCTTCCAAGTAGAGGACACTCTGGCTGTAAGCAAGGATCAGGGCGTTCAGGGCAAGGATCTTGAACATTTGGAGTGTTGTCACTAGCGTGCAACGACCTTGCTTGATCACGTGGCAGACTAAGGAGCAAGAGGAAGCAGCGTTTGGAAACAAAACACAGGTTCTGGGGCTTTGTTCCTCAGTCCTCTCCTTTTCTGAAGCAGTACAGAAGGAAGCTAAGCCCTCACTGCTTGCGTCCCCATCCAAGAAACCCCCAGGGGGTTGTTCCACACAAAAAGCTGGCAAAGCCATGGGTTTGGGGGCATTTCTCGCCACCCCACGCCCTCATCTAGGCTCGTTTCAAACCTGGGCCGCTCTCAGACCTGGGCCGCTCTCAGACCTGGGCCGCTCTCAGACCTGGGCCGCTCTCAGACCTGGGCCGCTCTCAGACCTGGGCCGCTCTCAGACCTGGGCCGCTCTCAGACCTGGGCCGCTCTCAGACCTGGGCCGCTCTCAGACCTGGGCCGCTCTCAGACCTGGGCCGCTCTCAGACCTGGGCCGCTCTCAGACCTGGGCCGCTCTCAGACCTGGGCCGCTCTCAGACCTGGGCCGCTCTCAGACCTGGGCCGCTCTCAGACCTGGGCCGCTCTCAGACCTGGGCCGCTCTCAGACCTGGGCCGCTCTCAGACCTGGGCCGCTCTCAGACCTGGGCTTATTCCCCTCGGGGAACTCAGAGACATGGAGGATCACACCAACTGCTCAGCTCCCACATGCACTTACTGCACTGAATGGAAGAGAGCTTGGAGGTAAAGGGGGCTGCAATGCTGGCATCGCCCAACTTGACGACCGGCACACGCTCCTCTTCCAAATCCTTCAGGACCTGACTGATCCGCTCCTGCGGGCGAGTAAGAGACAGATACAAATGCACACCTCCTTATCGCAACCTGGATCAGAGATGATCTAGCGCTATCCTCTCCCACACCCCTGCTCCCAGCTGATGCCGAGAAGCGTTCATGCTTGCAGCATTGGTCTGACGGCTGGCTGGAAAAGCAGCACCTTCTCTGCCCAAATCCATTCTGCTATTTCAGGACAAGAAGCAGAAAAGCTGATCTTTTCCCAGTACATCCTGCCATTTCCAGTTCTCATGAATTAGCAGTAAACCAGAGGAGGAACAAAGAGCAAGGATAAGTTAAGAGGCTTTTAAACATCTAGTTACCAACCCTCTGGATGGCCAGCTGTTCCTCTCTTTGGGACATGACTCTGTGCTTGGCACCACGGGAGGTGGGCTTCACAGTTCCACTCCCCATCGACGGCAAAGCAGGTCTCCCATCACTGGGTCCATCTCGAGTTCTCTTCTTCCGTTCAGGCAGTCTCTCAGGAGCATTTGCCAGCAGTGCCACTCCTGTAAGAGCGTAAAAACATCAGCTGCAGGGAAAAGGGGCTGTAATCCCTTTGCCAGAAGAGCATTTTCACCAGGTAGGAATCCTAACTGCTATTTACAGCTGGAGTCGGGTGGGCAGGCTAGTTACGCAGGGACTTCAGACACGTTACACTTGCTGAAGCAAAGCTTAAGGAAAAAAAAAAAATTAGGAAGAATCTTTCTGGAATGAGCCGGCCATGAGCCGGCAACTCGCAGCCCCAAGGCCAACCCTCTCCTGGGCTGCATCCCCAGCAGCGTGGGCAGCAGGGCGAGGGGGGGGTCTGCCCCTCTGCTCCGCGCTGGTGAGACCCCCCTGCAGTGCTGCCTCCAGCTCGGGGGTCCTCAGCACGGGACAGACCCGGAGCTGCTGGAGCGGGGCCGGAGGAGGCCACGGAGATGCTCAGGGGGTGGAACAGCTCTGCCGTGAGGAAAGGCTGAGAGAGTTGGGGTGTTCAGCCTGGAGAGGAGGAGGCTGCGGGGAGACCTTATTGCGGCCTTTCAGTACTTAAAGGGGGCTTGTAAGAAAGATGGGGACAAACTTTTTAGCAGGGCCTGTAGCGACAGGATGAGGGTGAATGGTTTTAAACTAAAAGAGGGGAGATTTAGCCTAGATCTAAGGAAGAAATTCGTTACGCTGAGGGTGGTGAAACAGGTTGCCCAGGGAGGTGGTGGATGCCCCGTCCCTGGGAACACCCAAGGTCAGGTTGGACGGGGCCCTGGGCACCCCGATCTGGTGAAGATGTCCCTGCCCACCGCAGGGGCTTGGACTAGATGAGCTTTAAAGGTCCCTTCCAACCCAAACTATTCTATGATTCTTCCAGGAAAATGTGTTCGCAGCTAATTCCCGCTGCCTGCTGGTCGCACAGAGCGGGTATTCCACCAGCACAGAGATCTTTCTTCTTCATGTTGGTTTATGCCACCAAATGATGTTGGTCAGATCGATCCCAGCCCTCAAAACACCAGAGAAACAAATATTGGTTTTGTGTTTAGGAACACGAGCCAAACTCAGAGAGGGGTACACGTGAGATCCTGCACGTGGACTCACCCACATCTGCATGTTTCAGAGCTCCGACATCGTTGGTCCCATCCCCACACATCAGCGTGACGTAGCCCAGGCTCTTCAAAGTAGTGATCACAAACTCCTGCAAAAAGAAACGCGTAGTGAATCGGCAGCCTGCGTGTTCTGATACGCTGCAGCCTGGGCTGGGTTATTTGTCTTGGTCGAGTGCTTCTGTTCTGCAGGAACTCGCTGGCCTCACACCCAGACCCCAAAATCTTCCCCTTCAGTCTCTGTTTTAGGAACGCAGAGCTACAACGGGCCAACGGGCTCAGGACTGTTTAGGATAATAACGTGGCACATCCTGAGCTCTGGTCCTTGCTTCCCGCTGGCTTGGATATTGAGAGAGGTTACGCTGCTTTGTTGAAATTAATGCTTTAGCAATTAATCACGTGCTAGCATCTACGTGGCTCGCAGGCACCACACGAGCCCTGCTAGGAACTCTGCTAAAATTGGGTTTTACCAGCAGCTGAAATCTCTCTCACCTTCTGCTTTGGCACCACTCTGGCAAACACCTGGATGTGCGGTATGAGCTTCAGCAGCTGCTGCCTGTTCACAGACTGCAAGCGAGAGAGACCTTCCCCAGTTACACACAGGTCGTATCGCTGCGTCAGCTCTTGCAAGGAGGCTGGCAAGATCGGGAGCACGACAGCACCATCGATGGACCGCCACTGCCAGCTGGAGTCTGGAAAGAGAAGCACAAGCTTGACATCAGCGTGCCTGTGAGGCGCCTGGCTGTGAGAAACACTCCCCACCACCCAACAGACGCTGACCCTGGTCTTTGCAGCCCCCCCGGCATCATGGACACAAGGCCCTCCGCTTCTCAGGACAGTGACATGCCCACCTCCCCTCTAGAATCATGGAATCACGAAGGTTGGAAAAGACCTCTAAGGTCATCGAGTCCAACCGTCAACCCAACCCCCCCATGCCCACTAAACCATGTCCCCAAGCGCCTCATCTACACGTCTTTTAAATCCCTCCAGGGATGGGGACTCCACCACTGCCCTGGGCAGCCTGTGCCAAGGCCTGACCACTCTTTCAGGAAAGAAATTTCTCCTCATGTCCAACCTAAACCTCCCCTGGCACAACTTGAGGCCGTTTCCTCTCGTCCCATCGCTGTTACTTGGGAGAAGAGACCGACCCCCCCTCGCTCCAACCTCCCTTCAGGCAGTTGCAGAGCGCGATGAGGTCTCCCCTCAGCCTCCTCTTCTCCAGGCTGAACACCCCCAGTTCCCTCAGCCGCTCCCCATCAGACTTGTGCTCCAGGCCCTTCCCCAGCTCCGTTGCCCTTCTCTGGACACGCTCCAGCCCCTCCATGTCCTTCTTGTCGTGAGGGGCCCAAAACTGAACCCAGGATTCGAGGTGCGGCCTCCCCAGTGCCCAGTGCAGGGGCACGATCCCCTCCCTGCTCCTGCTGGCCACACCAGGGCTGATACAGGCCAGGATGCCGTTGGCCTTCTTGGCCACCTGGGCTCGCTGCCGGCTCGTGTTCAGCCGCTGTCGACCAGCCCCCCAGGTCCTTCTCCTCTGGGCACTTTCCAGCCGCTCTGCCCCAAGCCTGGAGCGGTGCTGGGGTTGTTGTGGCCCAAGGGCAGGACCCGGCGCTCGGCCTTGTTAGGTACTGCACCTTCTAGGTACAGTCTTTATGTGGACCCTCCTTCCCGGCAGTCGGTGACAGGGCGCTCAGCTTCCCCGGGTGGCCTCTGAACCCGCACAGCAAGGAGGCCTTTAAGCTGCCATTACGTTTGTTATTTTGGTGCTCAGATAGCTCGGTTTAGGAGCTGGCAGAGGAATATAAAGCCAGAGAAGAGAGGAGCAAGGGACAGAGGGTTATCTGGGATTCTGGAAAGCAGGCGAGTTGTTTCTTTTATCAGCTAATAGCACGTGGCTAACTTTGACACAACGCCCCAGCAGGGCTTGGGCTGTTGGCCTCCAAAACGCAGAGCCATTTCCTGCGTGGGATCGGTTACCTCTGCTGGCAGGAGGCTGCAGAATGAGGGTGTGCTCCCGCTGGAGGAAGTGCAGCTCCCGCGCCACGTGGCAGGCAGTGAGAGGATTGTCTCCTGTTATCATCACTACCTGAGAGGAAAGCGAGAGGGGTCAAAAATCAGTTCTGGGTAGAAAAGCAGCACTTCACAGCGAGTCTTCTTTACGCTGAAAAGACTTCTGCCTAGCTGGGATGCTGGTGACATTCCCTGTGAGATGTAGCTCTGCGCAGCACCCTGCAGAAAGGGTTTCTCTCTGGGCCAAGGCAAATCCCACCACAAAAATAACATCACATCCACGAGGTCTCCCCGCCTTCACCATGGGGAAGCCTTTGCCCTCGCTCCACAAAGGCTTCTGGTACTGAAATTCCGCATCCCGAACGCCACGGCTACCAGTAAGGCTAGGACGCTGCTGACGCTTACGTGGTGCGATGCGTTCTGGATCTCCCTGATGACGGCTTTAGAGTCAGCTTTGAGAGGACAGGAAACCACAATGAATCCAACAAATTTAAGATCACACTCCAAAGCTTCACGTTTCATCTCTCTCACCTGCCAAAGCAAATCAGCAAACAGAGCGTTACCTGCCGCTCTGTAGCAGCAATCTTGTTTTCCAACGGGTGCTTCCTTGCAATCAAAGCATCGCTAGAAACACAACTGGTGCTCCGAGATGCACACGGCAACCCTGGACAGTGCCCAGCTGCTCTAGAAGAAAGGCTTCTTTGGCACAGAGAGCCCCGAAAACAATTACGCGTGCCCATCCCCACATAAAACCAGGTTCACAGCTAAGAAGTTTAGTGCGAAGCCTCTTCAGTTGCTACAAGGAAAGAGTTGACCCTGCTTTACAAACAGGGAAACAGAAGTATTGATCAACGATGCACAGGAATTCAAACCTGGGAGCACAACGCAGAGGCTGCGGTCTTCCCAGAAAATCCAGATGGTAAAAACAACACGGTTACAGCGGCTTTGGGCAACCGCATCCCAAAAGAGACCCACGCCTCTTCCCTGCTCACACCACCTCTGTTTCCATTAACAGGTACTGGATTAACTCAGACAACAGATGTACCTGCTGGTGGGTGAGGTGCCCCAGTTCTTTGTAGCCCAGGGCCAGCACTCTTGCCCCCTCATGCGAAATTTCCGTGTGGACAGCGTGATAGTTGCTCGGGCACTGAGACAGCTAGAGGAGGTGTGCGGAAAAGCATCATATTAATACAGTTTCAAACACAATTCGGTAGCGTATTTCAGCATTTCACATTAAATATGCGGACAGGGGAAAGAAGCACCTTTGGGAGGGTCCCTCACCATCAAGGGCAAAAGTGGAGATCCCCCAGCTTTAGCCTTCTGCTGTCAGGAAAAGCAACAGGGCCAGGAACGCACACGGGAGATATTCATATCTCACTGGGATTAGACTGAAATTCCCCGGTGGGGTTTGTTTTCAGGCACGGGTTCCCTGCGCTCCTTTGCAGGATGAAATCCCTACGTCATCCAGGTTCCAGACTTGGCAGGGACAAGCAGAGGTGTAAAGGACAAGCACACGGGCTAGAAGAAGGCCCTTCCTCTCCTCGAGAGATGCGCTCACCATTTTGTGCAGCGTCTCTGGGGCCCCTTTCACAGCTGCAATGTAACAGAGATCAGTCGAGCCGATCTTCTCGTACGACGCCAAGACAGACATTCTTTTCAGGGCACTGGCAAAATGAAAGCGCTGGTGAATTTTCAGTCCCTGAGTTTTAATACTTCTGGGGAAAACTTTCTCATCTGGAAACAAACAGATCAGGAAATCCTGAAAGGTTTCTCGGTATGAAAAGCAACATCCCTCCCTTCGGGTCCCAAAGGAACCCATAGGTCACCGAGATCACATGAATTTCCTTTCCTTAGATACAAGCATACAGAGCTGGAAATTCTAGTGCCAAGAATTGAGGGATATAACGATCAGAACGCCTATGTGCGTTAGTACGAACAGCTACACAGCAGGTTGAAGGTGCATTTATAGCACATATTATCATCACAGGTAAAAATCCAGAAGCAAAAACCACAACAGCATGGGTTTCAGTGGGACAGATACACAATATTTCTGGAAAATTTCTATTTTAGTTATCTATGCATGCGAAAGCCAAGAAAGCAGAGCAGAAAGCCTCCAGAGAGGCTGCCCGCAGACCATGCTAAAACCCACACTGTCATGTTTTCACGACTGCAACCTGCGCTAGTCACACCCTGATTTTATTGAGTTGGCACAACCAGAACTAAAAGACAGTAACCCGAGCACGCCAGTTGCAGAATGCAGTACCCGCAGTCCTGGGAACAGACTTTTTACTATTTGTCATCCCTCAGACATGCAGTGCAAGGATTTCCACTGCCCCAAAACCAGTTCCTGGGATCACACCAGCTGGAATTCACTCCTTGCAGAAAGCTGGCATGAGGCATAGGAAATCTCCACAGACTAGCCGATTTCATGCTCAGAACTGACAAAAATCAGTGTTATCACTGTCACCCCCCCAAAAAAACCCCCCACCCCACAGCACATGTAAGCAGGAGCTGGAAAGAGGTTTTACCTTTGGTCAGGGTCCAGTCCACAGCCATCAGCATTGCCTTCTCTAACGGATCCCCCACCAGCGTCCCATCATCCAACTGTACAAGCGAGTGGCAAGTAGCAATCGCTCGGTGGGTTTCTACAGGAATGTCAGATACTGGTGTCACTTCCTTCCCATCCCTGCAGCATAAAAAAAGACTGTCCATGTTAACAGACCCCATTCACATTATCTCAGACAAATTCTGGAGTTTTTCCCAGCATAAAATTCCTACTCTAATACAGTAAACAGAGGAACTTCTCACGGTGAGATCAAAGCCATAGGAAATCTGGCGCTGTCTCAACTGCAGACAGTGCCAAAGCCCGTAATTTTTGCCAGTCCTCCAAAGCAAACTCAATTCAAGCAGAACACTCGAAGTAGAGGCCTGAACTAACACCTTTAAGTAACTGTAGAATCAAAGGACTCGGATGTCTCTCTGCTGCGGCATCTCGCCTTCGAGCACAGTTCGTTATGGCAGCGCAATGAGAAGGCAGGATGCTACTGCATGGAGGAGCAGCGGAGATCTCGGTTACATAAAAATCCTATGCAAAAAGTCCCCCAAGCCAACTAAATTCACAAGTCCTGAGCCGACAGCCATTGCCAGAGACCAACGACCCTCTCTCCTTCTAGCTCAATCCACTTCTTTCACTCTCTGAATCCCTGATTGTCTTCTCTTCCCCACTGGAATGTGATTTCACTTGTGCCTGAGGAGTTCCCACAGTGCCCAAAGCCCAGAGCACAGCAAATCACAGAACAAAAACCACCCGAGACCTACCTGAGCCCAGCTACTCCTCTCACTACCAGGTGATCGCTGGTTAACGTGCCAGTTTTGTCAAAACAGCAAACCTGAACTTTGCCTGCAAAGGGGATGCGGAAGGGCTCTGTACAGTACACATCTAGAAGAGAGGAGAGGAAATTTTGTGAGAGATCAGCTACAACAAAGCCAGGACAGGATGCTCAATGGCTTTTATCACAAGACAGGAGCTATCAACACGGTTCTCAGCCAGAGTTAATGAACCCTGAACTCCCCCTTCTGAATTTTCCCCATTCTGAAATTTTGTGGCACTTGAAACCAGAACAGACACCAAGTTGTAGCAGTTATGTAGTCCAACACAGAAGTCATTGATCTCCCTATTCATAAAATCAGAGAGTAGTTTGGGTTGGAAGGGACCTTTAAAGGTCACCTAATCCAACCCCCTGCTGTGGGCAGGGACATCTCCAACCAGATCGGGGTGCCCAGAGCCCGTCCAACCTGACCTTGGGTGTCCCCAGGGTTGGGGCATCCACCACCTCCCTGGGCAACCTCTGCCAGGGTCTCACCACCCTCAGCGTAAAGAAT
>VZTQ01014780.1:94166-145992 GCA_013400755.1 Pelecanoides urinatrix
GAGCATCTCCGTGGCCTCCTCCGGCCCCGCTCCAGCAGCTCCGGGTCTGTCCCGTGCTGAGGACCCCCGAGCTGGAGGCAGCACTGCAGGGGGGTCTCACCAGCGCGGAGCAGAGGGGCAGAACCCCCCCCTCGCCCTGCTGCCCACGCTGCTGGGGATGCAGCCCAGGAGAGGGTTGGCCTTGGGGCTGCGAGCGCAATTTGCCGGCTCATGGCCAGCTTTTCATCCACCGGTACCCCAAGTCCTTCTCGGCAGGGCTGCTCCCCTGTATGTTCCACAAATAGGAGCCTGCTCAATGCAGGACTGTTGAGCCAGCAGGCTTTCATAGGAATCTATTCCCTCCTAGACTTGACTTAGGACCCATTTCAAGCACACACCTCCCAAGTTCTTTGGGGTTTAAACCCCCTGATATACACCAGCTCCAAAACCCCCATCACTGTGTAGAAACTGAGGACACTACAGTAATTTCACACTCATTTCCTCACCAACGTCCCCACAGTTCCAGACAGAAGAAAGCAGTCCTACTTTTGTTTCTGTGTTTAGGCTTGGTACTTACAGAGCTTGGCCAAGGCGATGAGAGAGGTGTTGACAGCCAGAGAGAGCTCAATGGGAAGTTCAGGCGGAACGACCGAAGTCAATATTAAAGTACACTCCAGGAAGAGCTTGTAACGGTTCCTGCTAGGATCCTTGGTGCCTACAGAATGAGACGGGAGACCTGTACACCTCCTCACCCTCAGACTGCGCGCCCCACAGAACTAAGACGAGTACCGCAAAGAAGCACACCTACCTAGGAAGGGCTGCGGGAGGGCAAGAAAAGCATCCAGAATGCAGTGTGGGCCCCTACACTGAAACACCGGCGCAGCCCAACCCAGCTATTGTAACTCTCAGAAATTACGTCAACTGTCCTTCCCATAAGCTTTGGTACAAGTCCTGTGTAGAGACCTGGAAGAGGCAAGAAGAAATCTCACCTTCAATCCAGACGTATGCTGCAGCAGCAATGGCAAAGACCAGCAGGAACAGGATGAAAATGAAGGTCTCTAAGTTATTGGCTGTCACTCTCTTCACCCCAAAGAGGATTGTACGTAGCAATTTCCCCTGAGAAGAACAGCCTTCAGTGCAAGAAGCTATCTCTGCCGCATGCAGTAGTTTGTTAAAATGATGTATGAGACCCAATTTTAAAATTACACTCTGGTGTTTTGGTGCCAGAGCCTGAAACTTATTCCCATTTTGGTAATTAATCTGTTAAAAAACCCCAAACTTGTTGCTAAGTCACTTAAGTTGATGATTTCTTTGAAGCAGTCTTCAATTTTCAATTGAAAAAGCTCACGCTCACGTCTCTAGCCTCCACAAACACACTCAATTACTTTTTTCCAACAATTACCGTTACAGAAACAGGGATAAGCAGGAGCTGTAGTACATACATAGTGCGGCCAGTCACCACAGGAACACTGAACCCTGACTCCCAGGCTTCTGCATCAAACACCAGACTACTTCTCTCTCACACAGAGAAAAGACCAACCTTATTTAATCCTCTTCCAAACAAACAAGTAATTTTAATGGCCTGATTTATATTTTCCCACTGCTGTACTTGATAAGGATTTCCTGACAGCGAAGCGCTGAACGACACAACCAGCATCGTCGACAAGACCGAGGTGAGAAGGCACGTTGGCGTCTTACCTGAGATGTGTTGAAGCCGGTCCTCAGAGCATACGCCACACACCCGTTATCGACAGCTGGAACAGGAGCAGGAACGAAGACAGTAAGTGTGAAACTTTTAGAGGCTTATCACAGACAGAATTCACTTGAGGCTACACCCTCCTCTCACTTACAAGGGGACATAGTCAACTTTAATAAAACATCACAGCAGTCTAATAATCAAAGGAAACCACTAACGACAGGGCCAAGGAGACTGACTCAATGACACCCTCCAAAAGTAGTATCGAGCCGTTTAAAATAAATCTGTGAGCGCACGACACGCCCTCTCAGAGGGAATTTGTGCAGGTACATACGTTTCAGTCCTGTGCTGGCTTTCTGGGGCGGGATGTGCTGCACCACTTTTGTTCCCCCAAAAATGATGTGTAGGCGGGAATCTGTCTGCATGTCCAGGACGTGCTCTGGGCTGAGATCCTCCACAGGCTCCTGCAGGACCATGTTCAGGTCTCAGATTCATGGCTATCAACAAGTAAACTTCAAGTGTTCCTTTCTGTTCTTATCCCACAAGATGTTCTCGGCTTCAGCCGAACGTGGCCTGAACTGAATCTGCATTCAGCTCCTGATCGGTCTGGGTTAGAGCCTGGCATCTGCGGAAATTCTAGTTTCGGGGGACTAGTTCACCCTTGGAACACTGAATTCAGCAAGGGAGGCTCTGCAAGCATTACTTTATCATTTTTAAGTCACCCACTGGCACAAAAAGAAGGAAGATTCAGGGTTTTTGAAGTGCTTTACACTTGTTCTTCCTCCCACCTCTACCCAGCCAAAGGAATCCAGACTGGGGAATGTGTAGGAGGGCGATGCCGTGCCCACACGACGCAGTTCAGACCCAAAGGCTGCAGACACTGCCAGACAAAACAGACATTTCTGTTTCTCATTTACCAGAGACCATCAATCACTGACAGGGAGCCGATAACAAACAGACCAGGTTGCTTAAACCGGCATTCACACAAAGAGATTAATTTGCACTCATAAATGCCGCAGTGGCTTGAATATTTTTACTGTGCCAGGTTGCAACAAAGGGACAGCAGAGAGGACATTTCACAGACCTTCATCTGTGGCACAGACTCTCCCGTCAGCATAGCTTCATCTACAATACACCTTCCACGTAACAGCAGCACATCACACGGCACTAGGTTTTCATGAGGAGATCGGCCTGCAATTAATACATAAAAACTGAGAAGCTCAAAGGCAGAAGTGACTACTGCTTGGCTATTTGTCTGGCAGGGCACAGCTCTCCTTCAGTTTGGCTGAGATAGAGGAGATTCCTAAAGTTTCAAACCTCCCATGGGCTGCCAAGTCTACCAACATGTACCCACTCAGCACTGCTGGGAACCGAGAGGGTTTGAAGGTTATTAGGTCTCTATTAAGAGCAGGAAAGTTTTAAAATCATGTCGCTTAGTTCTTATTGCTGTTCAGGCTTCAAAGACTGAAACCACATCCTGGGGTAATATAACCTTAAAAGGGAGAGAAGGGTTAAGAGAGAGATCTGCCCTTCCCTTCCATTCTAGGAAGATATTGTCAGGAGTAAGTGCTGTATTTCTACAGTTCCCTATCAGCACTGGTGTGGCCAGNCCACCTTAATGATTCCATGATTCTAACTCTCCATCTTCACAATCCTAAGCTGAAGAATCTGAGGCCGATTTATCTAGGTATTTACCTTTGAGAAAGAGATCCAGCCCTAGGATTAATCTCTTGGGCCCCTGAATTGTGACACCTACAAATCAAAGTCCTCAAAACCACCCGACCAAGACCATTAGATTTTTCATGCCTAATTCAATTTCCTGCACAACTTAACGCACCGGAAAGAATCTGATTTTAAACAAGGTTTTGATTACAACCATCACGCAAGTCATTACCAATGGAAACGATATCCCCTGGAATAATCTCATCACTGGAAATGGGGCGCCACTTGCGGTTTCTGTAAACCTGTAGGAAAAAAAAAAAGCACTTTCAGAAGCCCTGCATGCATCAGAGGAAAAGGATGGGAAAAAGGAACAGCTACATCAAAAAATTCATGCACAATCCCCTCTGGTTCCGATTACCTGGATCATGTACGGCTTGTTGCCCATTTTTCGAATCTCTGACATGTTCCTCATTTGCTGCTGGACCAGAGAAGCTTCAAACGCAACCAACATGGAGAGGGTGAAAACACTGTAATACCAGTATTCATCCAGGCACCACAAACCCACACAGAACACCTGCGGGGAGAACACGACACGGAATTTATTCTCATCTCCCTCACAAAACAAGTGTCTTCAATTTCTAGGAATTTTTTTTTAAGCCAACTTGGTACACATTTAATTGTAGGAAGCCAGAAAAACAGAAAATCACAGTAACTCATTAGGGAGAAAGAGGGTCACTCCCAGAAGTAAAATCAGTATTACAGTGCAAGAATAGCATCTACTCCTGATTTTAGAAGGCTGCCAGCTGATCTATGGCTCTCAAGCCAGGATTGTAAGGAATTCTCTCATTTTTTAGCTGTGAGAAGTATTTACAGCTCTTTTTGTTTGTTCATTTTACCTGAAAGACGAAGAATGGCGCTGTAGCTCTTTCTTTAAAGAGCTCCAAGAACTCTGGCACCACCATCTCAGCCCTGGGAAAGAATTGAATCCGTATTAACCTAAACGTTCCAGATGCTCAGCAAAAGCCCAACCCAAAAGCCACCTGCAGCCTCTGGTGTCAGACCAGGCTGCACTCCAGAATGTCCACAATCTCCCTATTTTCAATTACTTTGATTCAGTGAATTTGTTATAGGCAATTAATTTCCATCTATAGCCCACCCTGGAGAAAACCCCTTGGTCCGATACCGTTCTCCATCCTTAATGGAATTTGAAGCAAGTGCCGGGAGTAATTGATGTTTAAAAAACAGGACTAGAACCGTGGTTCAACACTGTTGTTCCTGGCACACTGGGATACTTTGGCAGAGAGAGATCCACGCCTGGAAAACTTACTTGTTTGTACCGTATTTCTTCTCAGCTGCTCGGATATCTTTGTCCTCCTGATAGCCTCGGGCATTCTGGTAGTAACAAAGGGGATGTTCCACAGGGAAAGCTACAGGAAGAAACTGTTTCTTGCCGTCTATCTCATACGAGTATTTGATTTTCTGAAATTCAAAGGAAAGAGCCTCCTGCCCATCCTCACCCTGCAGAGAGGGGGAAAAAAAAACAACCAGTTGAACACACACCAAAGGCTTCACCCCACACGTAATCCGGCCTGAAGAAGGAAAGAAACCCCAATCCCTTAGATCTTCAGTTATTGCATGATACCCGCCACCAGGAAACACCGTGCAATCTTTAACATCCCCATTTTTGACTGACTGCCGCTGATTTTTCCCTAATTACTGAAGTTAAAAGCTAATAAACTGCAGGCTGACGGCACGACGTAGCAGTTCCCTGGCGCGTGACAAACGTCAGTTCTGCTCCCGACAGCCGCACCCTTACCTGGTCTCTGTGGAGCGGCACTAGTTCTACTGATCCGTTATTTGGGGTTGGCACAACTTTAGCCAAGGTGGCTTTCTTAGGGCAAGGTTCCTGAAACACAAACACAGCACGTTTCGTAAGGTGGAGCACAGACCCTGAACTTCAACGAGTCGGGGGGAATCCTTGCCGGATCGCATTAAGACACGCGGGGAAAAGAGCTCTTCGCAGCCGGGTGCTTTTGCAGAGCCCTTGTTAGAATCAAAGACATTCCGATTATCACAATCCATCCCCAAAATCGTACCCTACCAGTAAAAGAAGTATATTCCGTACTTCACTTATAGTTAAGACATAAATAGCTGCCAGGAAGTCACGGTTACGACTGCAAAAATGGCAACCAGCTGCTCCATCGTCAAAAGACGGAACGACCGACACTAGCAAAGGCAGTCGGCCCCTGCCCTGAACACTCGACTCACCCCAGGCTGCCTGGGCGCAGACGCATTGCCGGACTCCCCGAAACCGCTTCAAGGGTGGGGCCTGCTGAACCTCTCCTTCCCCCCGGCCAGCACACAGCCAGGCTGCCCAAGCCCAGCTAAAGGGAGAAGCGTTTCTGTCTCCTGACGCCCATCACCCTCTCCCTCATCGCGCCTGCAAAGCTTCCCTGTGTGGCTGATGTGGCTCTGCCACGTTGCAAGAAACAACCCCCCCCAGGAGACTGAAGGCCCCCGCGCTCTCAGCCGCCGCCGCACGACAGGGGAGCCCGCGGGGAGAGGCAGGAGCCTCCCCGCGCTGCTCGGGGGCAGCCCCGGGGGGGTGTCCAGCGTGGCCGGTCCCGCGGCACCGGGACTCACCCGGACGCAGGTGAGGGCGCAGTGAGCGTGCACCGACCACAGCCCTGAGAGCACCGTCAGCAGATGGACGACACCGATGGCGGCGAGCGCCAGCAACGCGGCCTCGGGGGGCGCGGGGCCTGAGCCCGCTTTCGGGCCCTCCTCCTCCTCCTCCGCCGCCGTCGCCTCCCCCCATGCCGCCCACACGCGCGGTCCCCACAGCCACAACCAGGCCGGGTAAAGCCCCGCTACGAAGGGCAGCACGGTGCCGTGGAGGAGCCGCGGCCGCCGGCGGTACAGCGTTACCGACGAGACCAGCTCGTCCGCGGGACCCGCAGCCGGGCCGGCCGCCGCCATCTTCCGAGAGACCGCGACGACCCACTTCCGCTTCCGGGAAGGGGAGAGAGGGGGGGCGCGCGCGGGGCTCTCAGCGCCTGCGCAGTGGCGCTGCGCGGGAGGGGAGGCACGGCTGCGTCCCCGCGGTTGCGCATGCGTCGCGCCGTGAGGGGAGGGCGGCGCCCTCCCCTCACGGCGCGACGCATGCGCAACCGCGGGGACGCAGCCGTGCCTCCCCTCCCGCGCAGCGCCACTGCGCAGGCGCTGAGAGCCCCGCGCGCGCCCCCCCTCTCTCCCCTTCCCGGAAGCGGAAGTGGGTCGTCGCGGTCTCTCGGAAGATGGCGGCGGCCGGCCCGGCTGCGGGTTCCGCGGACGAGCTGGTCTCGTCGGTAACGCTGTACCGCCGGCGGCCGCGGCTCCTCCACGGCACCGTGCTGCCCTTCGTAGCGGGGCTTTACCCGGCCTGGTTGTGGCTGTGGGGACCGCGCGTGTGGGCGGCATGGGGGGAGGCGACGGCGGCGGAGGAGGAGGAGGAGGGCCCGAAAGCGGGCTCAGGCCCCGCGCCCCCCGAGGCCGCGTTGCTGGCGCTCGCCGCCATCGGTGTCGTCCATCTGCTGACGGTGCTCTCAGGGCTGTGGTCGGTGCACGCTCACTGCGCCCTCACCTGCGTCCGGGTGAGTCCCGGTGCCGCGGGACCGGCCACGCTGGACACCCCCCCGGGGCTGCCCCCGAGCAGCNGATTCCATGAATAACATGGCCCAGAATACACAGACCTTCTCCCACCCGCCTTCCCTTCCTGTCCCTATAAATTCGGACTTAGCCTCCTCAGAAAAAGCGCAGCCAAGAAGTACATCTAGGCTAAAAGTGTGGTAATTCATTGGCGTGGATCGTCAGGGGCTGTAAGTGACGTGTGTGGGGCCATTATGGACGTGAACACAACAGCGTATTTCTCCAAATGGGTTGGTCATTCTCAGTGTCGGACTAAGCCGATACCCTGTGGCAAAAGGCTCTGGGAGGAAAGCAACCTTGCTGAGGTAAAGTCATGATTTTTGTCCAAATCTATTAACCTGGTCATCGGTTTTGTACAGTAATATGTACTAAATGGTTTTGTTGGGGTGGGTCAGCTTGCGGCGCTCTGCTAATGATCTTGTAAACACCTATGGAGCAACGTTAAAGTAAATAACGTGTTATTTAACATATAGGAATTGCCTGAATGTGAGATACTCCCATGACCTGATGTGGTAATCTACTGTACCTCATAACTAGGGTGCTGCATACGCACAGAGCCTGCCTGATGCTTTTATTTGTGCTGTTTTTTTCATAGGGGAGCCGTGGAATTAAAATTCATCTTCGGGAGTGAATGAAAAGTCTTTTTGTACTCTGGAGTATCGTTCCGATGCTTGGTTGGGTTGGTTTTTCCCCTCTGAAAAATGAAGCGCAGCCCTGCGATGTGGTTTTCTTGGTTCTGGTCAGACTACGCTTGTCTTCAGCAGGCAGCTGGACTCTGACCGGGACGTCAGAGCGTTCCCGATCCGTCAGCACTTGTGTGCTGATAACGCTGGGTTTTGCCTGCTGAGTTGCCTCTAAAAACTTTAGAAGTAAATAAATTACAGAACTGTGTTGAAGCGACACCAAAGGACCAGCAGCAACCTGCAGATGTGCTTGAATAGGAACCGAAAGCTAAAATGAGCCTTTACCTCTTTTTCTGTAGTCTATTCTTCGACAGTTCTTTTGATAATTAAGCACAATATTTTCCTTCGTCCCAATAAAAAAAAATCACTTTTCAAGATCCAAAGCCAGTTCTGGCTTTTCCCGCTGCTGATGGAAGCTGCTCTCTGAGCTGGACCGACTACAGGGACATTTCTTGACCGTAAATGTCCCAGCTTGACCCACTTGAAAACATCCTTTGCGGCTCCCAGTTTTTAGGGAGCCGCGAGGGGTTGTAGCCCCGGGCCTTCTGCTGGTTTAGAACAGCAGAGGGAGTCTTGCCACCGGCAGAAAAACCGCAGACTTCAGAGCCCTGCTCTATCGACAGCGCAACAGAGATCTTCCAGCGCGGGGGTGTGGGGGGACACCTCCGGTTGTTCTTAAACGGGGCAACAAAGAGCCCAGCTCTAAGGCGAGGTTGTTTCTGGGCTGTCACTAGTGAAAAAAAAATTAAAAAATAGAAGAAACAATAGATGGTCTAATGAGGAGTGGGATTAAGACCCGGGCTTATGAGATCTGTGAGCACTTCTACGGAGGGAGAGCTTTGGGGCGCTGTGATCTAGGACCCTTGGGTCTCCTCCAGTGTCCGAAAATCACCGTAAGTCTGTTTAATGTGCTGTTAGTGGGACTGAGAATCTCTCCCAGCAGAATTTTAAACCTTCTGGAAAGTCCTTTGGGGTGCTGGAGACCTGGAAGGAGAAATGAGCTTCTACAACCTAATTACACCAACGCAGCTTCAGAGGAACAGCTTTGCTGCTGTCCGGAGTAGGAACTTGGTCTTCCGGAAGAGTTACAGGGAACCATAAACCATAATTTTCCAGGAGTGTGCAGGCAGCAGAGGACAAGCAGAAACCATTGTGTGCAGCGCCAGAGTCTTTGTCTGAAAATACAGCACAGCTTTGCTCTCTTTGTGAGGTTTTTTTTTTTGTACCTCTAAGAGAGGGTGAGGCATGGACCGGGAAACTTGGCTTTGACCTGGTTCCCAGGGGTTCATACCCCCTTCCTGGGACACATTAATCCTTATTCGTGTTTCAGCCAGGCGTAAGTCCAAGCGTTCGCCTTTGAGCCCGTGGTGGTTGGCAAACATCACGTGTGTTTTCCAGTTGGGCAGAGTTTAACTCCTTTGGGGAGAGGGACAGCAGATTTACGTTGATCTGTTACAGCTTCTAGCAGAGCCCAAATCACAAAGCTGGCTGTCGGCGTTGCTGTTGTCTGTCTCACAGAGGTGGCTGCATTTCAGCAGCGATGGGAACGTAGGAAGATGCTGGAGTCATGTCTAAAAACATATATGCACGCTTGCAGAAAACTCTTTGTTTGCTTTTATCAAATGCTGTGCATTTGAAACGTAAAGAGCCGTTTTATCTTCCGGCAGAAAAGTTGGGAGAAAAAGGTGACAGTAGCATTGCTTCAAAATGAATTTAGAGAGGGGGCAAGTGCTACCAGAAAAGGAGGAGAAATCTATTTTTACTGAGTCTTTTGAGTTTTATTTATACCAGGCAGCACCCCATTAGTCATAAATGTCTGTGGTGTGAATAGCTTTATTAAGGATGCCGTTATACAGGAGCGAAGGTGCTTTACATGTTGTTGACATTGTATTGAAATGTCAGCCTGTCAGCAGAAAAGCCATTTTTCATTATGTTTAAGGTGCACTGGGCCCCCTCTTAAGCCCAGTTATGCCTCCTCCTTCTCAGGAGCCTGAGCCACTCTATTATTACTTGCTCCAACACGTTAACCACTGAGCTGCCAGGCACTTGCTGTTGTCATCGATGAGCCAAACTCTCACAGGATTCAGTCAACTTGTTACTAGGGAGAGGAATACGCTGCTTCATCCTGTTTCCCTGTGCAATCGAGGAGAGAAATGCTTTCTGAGACAATATTAGGCAGCTGCAAGTTTTATTCTGAATAAAGAATGTCCTCGTACAGCTTTCGCTACATGTGTAATGTAAATGTAAAATAACTTCGCGTAGCAGAGAATGACGGAACCTTCCCGTGGAGGGGAGTATCGCGGTGATGGTCACTACCTGCAATTGTTGCCTTCCTCAGTTTACCGGCTCCCTTGAAAAAGTTTCTAAATTAAATCAACTTGTAGCCCTGCCAAATTTGTCAAATTCCTTTCTGAAAAGTGAAAGGAATACCAACAGTTTTCTGCCCTTCAACTGGATGTGCCAGGTAATGACTAGAAGAAGCCAGGGAGTATTCTCTTGCTTTCCTCTTCGCCTCGAAGGAATCTGTGGCTATATGTGCAGTCCCGCGTGATGAATCAGTTTAATTCTCACTTAGGCAGGGGGCCCTAAGACCTCTGTAAGGGAGAAGCATGGAGCAGGAGTTTTGCAGCTCTTTTCTTCCGAACTGCATGGGCTACCTGCTCTTGCTGGTTGCTGGAATAAAGTCGGAGTGGCAATTACAGCTATTTCTGGCATTGACAAACATAAGGGAAGGGCTGCTGTGGATCTGACTTGCTTGGATGCGTGGTAGCAGCTGGAAATAAAGAAAAGCCGTATACGCAGGGCGAGCAAGTGTCCCTGTGAGTGTCGGGAAAAGCTGTTATTTCCAAATCCAGCTTTTTTTGGTCCTGTCACTGGAAACATATTTAGCAATTAAAGCTAAAAGGAGCATCGGTTGCTCCAGTATCTTTCACAAGGTGTAAACTGGCAAGGGAGACCTCTGAAAACCTGAGAATGAAACAAGAATTAGGAACCCAGGAAGTGTTCTCTTCATTTCGTGTGCCACAGGATTATGATACTGTCTTGCACCTCTTGGTTTGATTAGGACAGGCTCATGGAAGCAAGTGCAGGAAGCTGTTAGGACAGTTACCGGCATAAAGCTAAACAAGGGAAAAAAGTCCTCGGGCAGTCAATCAAACTGGTAGGTTCAGCTTTATCTCCAAAGGCTGCAAAGAGATTCAGCTAAATTAATCCCAAGTAGCTGAAATCAATAAACGAATAAGCCTGTATTTCCCAGAGTGGGAGACTCAGGGGAAAAAAAAAAAGATTTAGAGCAGGATTCGGATAGATTGGTCCTCTCACATCCTCCCAAACACAAACCAGACCAGAAATAAACACTACAGCCCTGCAATACCGAGGAGAAGAACCCAAAGGACCGAGTTCTAAGATGGTTGAGAACTTAAGAAAGCAGTGTCAGACTTGTGTAGGCGTTCTTGCTTGGGGGTTAATTATTGTAAAGGACCCTTCATTTACACAAGTCTTTTTGTGTCACTATAGTCTTTCTGTTTCTTGTCTTCTAGCATGGGCTTTGCCATTCTCTGCTTGGTTTCCAGCTCCTGGTTCTGTGTTTTTTCCACTTTTAATTGTTCTCAACTCTTGTTTTCAGTCAAATGTGCATTTTGGCTGGTAGTTAAGCAAACTGGATGTCAAGATTTTTTTTCTGTTTTAACTTACCCACTGTCTTTCTGTGTGGCCGTGGAAGCTAGTCGTAACATGTTCTATGTCTCTGTTTACTCATCTCTGAAATAAATAACACCTACTTGGCTGGGGAGTAATGAGGGATAATTAATTAATGCATGCAAGGAGTTCTGAGGTCCTTAACTAAGAGAAAGCCAAGGATCATTAGGTTAGTTAATTCTCTGCTTTGTTTTTCCTCCATTTCTTCTTGGTTTAGATCTCTCAGAATGTGAAGTTAAGTGTGTCAGGACTTTTTTCAGCCTGTTGCTTTAACTCCTGTTGATGTCACTTTTCCTTTCAAGTGGAACTTTAAAACCAATAAGGTAAATTACACATGATCCTAGAATGAGGAACTAACAAAAACATCTCTTTAATTTTTCATCCAGAAAATATTCTCGTTTTACACTCTGCTTCTCTTACTTAAAGGAACCATAAATCAGCGTGTTCCTTTGGTGTTTGCAGTCACAGGGAGAGATTTAGTGCTGCTGGCAGGCCCGGGGCTGAAGTGGGCAACTGTCGAGGGCAGAGAGCTGTACGGAGCCACATTCCATTCACACACACATTTGCTTTACTTGGCTGTCGTCCAGATGATTTTTTTTGAGTCACTCGTGAGCACGAGGGAAATTGTGTGGGCAGAGGGGAGCGTTTTTCATCTCGTGGTCAGTCTGTCACCTCGATGGGTTTTTATTCACCTTTACTCTCCTGTCTGCAAAGACAGGAGAGAAACACATCTGGGCATTTCAGAGAGCAGTGGGCATTCCCAAACCCTCCTTCTCAGCAAGTACGTTGGCGTGTCACAGCCAAGGACCTGCACCTCCCTGCTTGACGGGAGCAATTGTTCTGTCTCTTGACCATGCGGAGCAAAAGGGGAAAGCCAAAAAGTCTGGGTGTTGCCCCAGGTGCGTGTGATTCTGCTCTTTGCTCTGCTGCAGAGCGGGCTTAGCCTCTTCCTGCTATTATTTCCTCACCAGTACACATTCCCCAAGTCCTACGATAGCCGTGAGACTTAATTCCCTGATGTCCATAGGTGCTTTGGGATGCACGTGGATACCCTTAGGCTGCCAAAGGGTCAGATCCCTTCTGCATATGTACACAAAGCTACTTCTGCCCCTTCCCAATTAATGCTCGCTGGCACTCCTGTGGCTGTCTCCCCAAATCTCTTGTCACTGCAAGGAGACTTCCAGCTGCAAGATGCGGTTGGGAGCAGATTCACCCGCAGTCACTGAACTCTGATACCTGGCTGTTGATGCTAAAAGCAGCTCTATTTGCTAAGAGAAGCAGCAGGACTTGCTTGGCAAGCCTGACAGCTTTTGGGCTCTGTCAGCTGTGGTGCTGGTGTCCACCCTTCTGGTTTCTGCTCCTTTCAGGCAGAATCTGGCCTCAAAATTGGAAACCTAACGGGTGGCTGTTTCTTCCCTTAGCTCTAGGGTATGAACCTCATGAGTGGCTCTCGTGCTTGAACTCCCTTGTCACCATCAGACTCCTTTGCGTCGGTAGCTCCAGGTCTAGCGTAGCTCTTCACAGTATTTATTTATTCACGTTGGGATTCTAGTTCCTCTTGCAACTAACTGTGACTCCTGCTATTGAGTTTGCTGACTCCGTTAAGGTGTGAACAGCCGCCAACTGAACTAGTTGCTGCTTTCCTCCAGGATACCTAGTTCCTGGGAAAGGTAACGGATGGGCCGTTCTCCTGAGGAGCCCAGACCAACCTTCGTGGGTCTGCAGGGAGCCGGCTGCCTGCTCGTGCGTGCAGTTTGTCTGACTGTGCTCAGGCAAGCTTCAGATTTCCACTTACAGTTTGCTTTTTTTTTTTTTTTTTATTTTCAAATGTACATGCAAAAAACCACCGGCACATCACAGCACGAGATCACAAGGAAGAGAGGGTGGGGTTTCAGTGGGTGAAGCTGGCTCTGGTATTTGGGAGAAACATCAATTTGCACATAGTTCACTGTAACATTCTCTTAAAACTTCATCTAAACTGAGACCATCTCTAGTGCAAGAGCCTCTAAAAGTAACATACAGCTTTAGGAATTTTTCGTTTCTTAAGGGTAGACGACCACACAACAAAGGTGGAAGTCACCCAGCTGCAGCAGCTTGGTCTAGAACTTGTCTATCTGGGCAAACGTAGGTCATAAATAGCTGTTTCTGTGAAAGGCTCCCTCTTCCCTCATAAAAAGAAATGTCAAAGTGTCTGTAAACTATGTACACGACTGGCTTTGGGGGAGAGACGTTGATACCGAGGGCAAAGGCAAGTCCGGCTACAGCACCCGGCACTGTACACACAACGGGAAGTGACGGCACATCAGCACGTGTCACGTTCACACAGCTTTATTGAAGGTGAAGCAACGGTGGAGTGATCTTTATAAGGGCTGCGGTTCTGTTACACGTCATTCTTTATGTCAGTTCTCTAGAAGTAGTCGAGAAGGTGAAAAATCCTGATAAAAAAGCAAAATGCATCAGGACTGCATCTCCTTTCATCCCCAAATCCAGGATTATGTAGTTCCTGGGAATTTTCCTCCATAACTCCAGACAACGAACATTAGCCATTTCTTTTTTTCATTTGAGAGGCTACACACCTTTAAAATCAGACTGACAAGCCTGTGGAGGCTTAGAAGTAAAACACCACATACAGAAACATCAGTCAGCCAGGTTCTCGGGTTGCACCGCTAGACTCACAAATCTGGAGATCCAAAATTTAAAAATAAGTCATTATTTCCTTTTGGAGTTGTCTGCCGGTTGTTCAGTTCAAATAGACAAGGGAAAGTTAGTTCTGGAGGACCGTATTCCTTCAGCTGGCAAGCTGTAAGCAGGCTCACGGGAAAACCTGACCTTTCCAGGAATACCGGCTGTCCTTCACGTATATAAAGAACGAAATCCCAGACTTGGGTCTTGGGCAGGAGAATAAAGAATTTCCCTTTGGTAATAATTCAGACTTTCTTTCTCTGCTCTCTCTTTCTTGCCCCTTTGTGGCACGTTGGTGCCCACCTGCCTCTGGTAACGCCTGCCTCGTGGCATGATGATGGGTAGAGAAAATGGATTATTCCTTTCTATCCGCAACGGAGACGGGCTTTTCTCCTGGCTGAGTCCTGATGTCACCCCTGGGTTGCCCTCGAAGCGAAAACCAAACGTAGCCTCTTGGAGTTAAGTGACTTGGCAGGGACGCGTTACGGGATAACGCAATCCCGTTTCTTTCCCTCGTCGCTTGTTGGGGTGAAGCGAGGTGCGAGGATGCCTTGAGTGAACTGGGAGCGCAGTCAGGCTGGGAAATCCCTCTGTGGACAGACCTACAGAGGAAGGGCTTTCTAGCAGGAACATTTTTAGAGTAAAATGGTTTCGCTTTGCTGTTTTAAAAAAGAAACAAACAGAAATTAGCTGTCATTTTGAGAGAATAAGTCTTTGTTCTGTCCATAAAGGGAGTAAAACTGCTCTGTTAGAGACAGACAGACATAAAGGCGATAGAGAACTCACTGTGGGTGTGTTACGCTTCTCTTGGCACCTTTGAACACGACAGAGGATAAATATTCTGTTGTTTCTTGAAGCAGATACCCGAGCATAGCCGTTTCAATCGGGCCAAACTACTGTGCATTTCTGAAACGTCAAACGTTAAAAAAACTGTCCAACTGATGGAAAACCACGGAGAAAACCTCTGAGGCAGCAGTGGCATCCCTTAGAGATGCCTCAGAACCTTGGATTTTACTGTTGAAAATTAACCTTGTCCCATGAAGCCTGCATCTGGATTGGGAAATGAGGCAAAACAGCACAGCGAGCAGCTCAGCTGCAACCAAGACTTAAATAAACCGAGTTCTTGTGGGAAGGGCACCTCCTGCTTCTAGGGGCAGCTCTGGTTAGCTTGGCCAGTCTTTGTTTGCAGGACATAATGCTCAAAAGCTTAAACACCGGACAAACTGCTAAAGTTACAGCTAAACAACATCATACCATCGATCTACTCGTGGCTAGAAAAAAGGAGGCGATCCAAAGTCCTTCAGGCTGTGAAAGATCTCCAGGAATTAGTGCTTATATGTGTGGGCGGACCTAGTTGCCTCCTCCGTTGTGCAGCGCTCAAGGAATGTCTCTGAAGGTCTCAGTCTTGTTTCTCCTCCCTCACCCCCGTTCTGAATTTGAAGCAGCATCCGTCCGAGATACTCATGAAGAGTTGGGAGGTTTTCTATGGTCAGGATGTGAAGTAGGAGCTCTGCATGGAGTAGAGTCGGTCAATGGGGTTGCCCACGCGGGCTTGGAGGAGGTTGGCTTCAGCCGTTGACAGCAGGCAGTCTCCCAGGTGGCTGATGCTGTCGCTGTCCATATCGTGAAAAACTCCTTCCGAATCTAGAAGAAGAAGGAAAAGGAGATGAGTGAGCACAGAAAAAGGGTGACAGCAGGACCATGTTCCACCTGGAGCGATGGTCAGCAGGGCTGGTGTGAGGTGAGCCCCACACACAGCACCAGCTTTAGGCATAACTTTTTCCTCCCTCACCCAAACGTTTCATGTTGGATGGAGGTGAGACCCCAGCCTCGCTCCCTGGCCCCCCGCAGAGCTCAGCCTGAGGCTCTGCCCTCACCAAACTTCTGAGAAAGACTCCGGTGCCTCAAGTTGTGCCAGGGGAGGTTTAGTTCCACCTCGTGTCCCCAGTTCTGCCTCATCTCCCCAGTTCTGCCTCGTGTCCCCAATTCCGCCTCGTGTCCCCAGTTCCACCTCATGTCCCCAGTTCCACCTCGTGTCCCCAGTTCTGCCTCCTGTCCCCAGTTCTGCGTCATGTTCCCAATTCTGCCTCATGTCCCCATTTCTGCCTCGTGTCCCCAGTTCTGCCTCATGTCCCCAATTCTGCATTGTCTCCCCAATTCTGCCTCGTGTCCCCAGTTCCGCCTCGTGTCCCCAGTTCCGCCTCGTGTCCCCAATTCCGCCTCGTGTCCCCAGTTCTGCCTCGTGTCCCCAGTTCTGCCTCGTCTCCCCAATTCTGCCTTGTGTCCCCAGTTCTGCCTCATGTCCCCAGTTCTGCCTCGTGTCCCCAGTTCTGCCTCATGTCCCCAGTTCTGCCTCGTGTCCCCAATTCCGTCTCGTGTCCCCAGTTCTGCCTCGTGTCCCTGATTCTGCCTTCCCCTGGCAGCCACCACAAGCCCATGGCATTTTTCTGGCGGGTGATGTGGCACATCAGGAAAAATTGGAGATTAGGAACAATTTCTTTCCTGAAAGAGTGGTCAGGCCTTGGCACAGGCTGCCCAGGGCAGTGGTGGAGTCCCCATCCCTGGGGGGATCTAAAAGACGTGGAGATGAGGTGCTTGGGGACATGGTTTAGTGGGCGTGGGGGGGTTGGGTTGATGGTTGGACTCGATGACCTTAGAGGTCTTTTCCAACCTTAATGATTCTACAATTCTATAAGTCCAAGTCCTGTGGAGCATCCGCTGCTGCTGGCTTCCTCAGCAGTCACAGCAGACTTGGCCGATCATGACTTGGACTGCGACGTGCAGCTTTGCTGCAGAGGCAGGACAAGCTCCGCACCGCTCTCCTACCGTAGGGGTGCAGATGGTCTCCGGGCAGCTGGGGCGGCGTCAGCCCTTGTCTGTACAAGTCTGTGCTGTAGCCGTTCTGATCCAGGGGCAGCAGCTGCTGCTGGGGGAGCCGGGGGTAGGGGACCATGAGCCCATCCAGGCCGTGAACGCTTGCGCCGTCTAAAGACACAACCAGCGGGATGGGTTGAAGCAAAGGGTGCACGCGGCGGTGGGTCAGAGCGCTGTCGCAATAACATTATTCACATTGCCGCAGCGATATTTGGTGGTCTAACTCTGGACCAGCACTGCATGGCACACGGCAACATAAAAAAACCCATCGTCTTCTCAAAAAGAGGAGATACGTGCTGCGTCACGAGTACCCACGAGTCTTGCTGAACATTACCCATTTCTTCCAGCTTGTGCATACTGTGACAACCTTCATGCTTTTTCCTCATCTCTTCCTGCGCACGTTCTCTCTCAAAACGCATCCGAGTCAATCCCCTCCATCCCAGCCTCCAGCCCCCAGAGCTGTCACCGTGTGCGGCGGCTCCTCACCTTCGCTATCGTCATTGCTCTGCCTGCTGTTGCGACCGGTCCCTCTCCCGGTCCCTAAGCGAGGGTTGCCCAGCTGGTCTTGCTCCTGCTGTTGCTGCTGCTGCTGTTGTTGCCTGCGAGCGATCTTCTTCATCTGCAAGGAGACAGAGACCCCCGGATTTGAGGTTCTGACTGAGAGAGGAGGGTTGTGTTTAACACAGGAGAGGACCTTTCACTCAGAGACCCAGCACTGCCGTGGTATAACCCTGCTCACTCCTCTGCGGTCAATGTTCTCTGCAGTCGGCCCCGTGTGAGAAACGGGGCTGACAGAAAAGGTTGTATTATCTTTGTGGGAGATGCCATTTGCAGTTTAAAAAACAAAGGACTTGGTTTTACTACAAAGTGAGGTTTTTAAAGCCACATATTTTCTGTTTTCACCCTTGGAATTCTGCAAAATTAGAATTGTTTCAACTTCTAGAAGAAAGAAGTAGGAAATCCTTCTAGTCTTTCTATACAGAGGGGGAAAAAGCAAGTAGAAAAAGAGTAATCAAAAAAAAAAACCAGTGAAGACTGTTAAGCCCTGCCAACATCTCTAATTGATCGATTTTTTAATTTCTCTTTAAGCTTTTGCTGCTCCTAGATACATGTTGTAGGACTAGGTGGACCTGTGGTTTGCTCCTGCATAGCTGTTCTTCTATTCTTCTAGCCGTTTTCTCTTTTTCTGAGCTATTCTGTGTTTCCTTTTAATTGAACGAGCGTGCATGATATCCCGCAGGTATGCAGAACCCAGCTGTGGCAGGGGAACCGTCACTCACCTTGGCTCTTTGGTTCTGGAACCAGACCTGTACCACCCGCACAGTCAAGCCCGTCTCGGCTGCCAGGGTCTCTCTTACCTGTCCACAAAACCCGGAGAGCTGAATTAGAACTGAAGTTGCGCTTAAAAGGATCCAAGCCAGCAGTTGTGCTGAACGGCCTCCTTATACCTTTCTGCAGGGTTTTGAGGAAACCTCGAACGAGGCCTTGAATGCCCGACGCTGCTGCGTGGTAAGGATGGTGCGCGGGCGCTTGGAGCGCTTGTGGTCTTTGCTCTCCTCGCCGCCTTTGCCGTGCGAGTGGCTGCCGTCTTCATCCTCGCTTTTCACTGCAATGGAAGATCATTGGACATTAGGAAAAAATTCTTTCCTGAAAGAGTGGTCAGGCCTTGGCACAGGCTGCCCAGGGCAGTGGTGGAGTCACCATCCCTGGAGGTATTTAAAGACGTGGAGATGAGGCGCTTGGGGACATGGTTTAGTGGCCATGGGGGGGTTGGGTTGACGGTTGGACTCGATGACCTTAGAGGTCTTTTCCAACCTTAGTGATTCTGTGATTCTATGATTCTATGATTCTATGATTCTATGATTCTATGATTCTGTGATCAGTAACGGTGATTCAGCAGAGAGTGGCCTTTCTGGGCCATCTCCCAGGGCAAGGATTCAGAGAAACTTGTCAGAGTTTTGCTCCTTCCAAAGTGCTATTTAAGAGCAGAAGCGCAGAACGAAGCCAGCAAAGCTCGTGGACTGAGCTGTGGCTCAGGGGAGCACTGCCAATTCAGAGACAGGGCCGATGGGCCACCCTGGCCCCGTTATCATCCATTCTGAAATGTCTCAGAGCAGCCCACCCAAACCTCTCCAGATCAGCCAAGTAGATCTCGGCAGCCTGGTACCCCCTATCACCCAGGGGTAAAGATGCTACAACCTCCACCTACCTACATCTCCTCCCTCTGAAGCCTTCCTTATAGTTAATTAGGGACCAGGCGGTACCTACCCTTTACAAGGTTCACCCTGGTTCCCCACCCTCGCTCCAGTCCTCACCGGACTCAGTGGGTGCTGGGCTGATGGCGCTCAGCATCTCCTTCTCCTTCTCATAGTCGCTGCGGCACAGCAGCTGCCCCTCCTTGAGCACAAACTCGTCTCCCCGCTGCAGGCGCCGCTCGCACTCGCAGCAGTAGAAGCAGTGAACGTGGTAGACGTTCTCCAGCACCCGCATGATGAGCTCGGAGGGGGCGATCGCCTTCAAGCAGCTGCTGCACTTGGTCTGGAACAACCTGCAAAGAAGGTCTCGGGGGTTAGACGCTTGGGCCAGAGAAGATCAGCCCTGGGTTGGGACTCAGGAAGCCAAAGGAAGAAGGGGGTGGATGTTTGGAGCTGTGCTAGCACATCCCAGCAAAAAGTGTACATCCCAACTGTGTTTTGGGGCTTTCCGACCTTCCGTAGGGAGGAACACGAACTTGCCTGGCCCAACAGGACAGAGCTTTATGTCCCCTTTTCCTCTCTAGGGCTGTTCACTGCCTGGCTTTGGTAGGTTGCTCCTAGTGAGAGGACTTTATGGACCCCTCCGGGACCGTCCCCGGGGCTTGGAGGAGCCTTCCGCAGGGAGTCCCGCGGGGAAGGCTGTTTGTGCCCCACACCATGTCCAGAGAGAGAAATAAACAACTGCTGAGCGCCCCGCGTACAGAGCAGATGGTTCTGATGAAGTAATTTGGGATCTAAACAAATGTGAGCGGTGGTGGCTGCCGGCTGACAGCTTCTATTTAGCCACTTGACAAGAGAAAGTAATAAAATAGGGATTAATTAGGCTGTTGTTTAAACACACAGGATCTTCCCCACCAGCAGGGAACTCATAAACTGGGATTGAGAACAAGACTGGGTTAATCCTCCTGGCAAACTCTGTGGAGCAGGATGAAGAGGCTTACAGGGGTGGGCTCATCCCTTCCAAATACCACCATGGATTTGTGCTGTGCGGTGGCTTTCGGCTGAAGTGTCTGGGACATTCCAACTGGAATGGTGTGGGATTTCTCTCTCCTTTGTGTCAGTGTGTTTGCATGCATGTTCCTCTCTCCCTCCCTGTCTCTCTTTCTCTCTCCCTTTCCTCTTTGCCTTTCTGTAAGTCACACTTGATAAATAATAATTGAATTTAAGTTGAAAAAGCTGGGAGTAAAGAGCAGCCTTTTAACCACAACCTCTCACTGTCTTAACGAAGGAGCAAACTGGGAGCATGTTCCAGGCACAATCCCAGTCCAAATCTGGGCTGAGTCCAAACCTGTCCCTTTCCCAACACCAACATCCTTCTGTTACAGCAGAAGCGAAATACTAAAAAGAACAAAAAAGACCCAATGATAGAGCCAGTCCGCGCTCACGGCTATCTGGGATCAGTCAGGAACATGTTACATGTTACTAAACGTTAAGTTATTAATGTCCCTGGACTTTAAGCCCAGATGGAAGATAATGGTGATGTCGTCTGACCCCGTGTTCATTGCGAACCAGAGAATCTCAGCCAGGGATTCCCACCTCAGCCTGTTTGCTGGTGGTAGATGTACAGCGAAGGCCGACAGTCGCGGTCCGGAGGCTCCGAGTGAAGGGGGATCTGTCCGCGTCCGTTTGGAAGAGGTTCCAGAGGCTAACTAGCTCCTCATTCCTTACTTCCAATTTGAATCTTCCTTTATTCCATGCCCAGCAACGAGACTTTGTCATGTCTTTATCTTCTTGAGAACCACTTCTAATTAGTTCTGCCAATTGTGGGTAATCAGACTATTCTTCTTTGCAGGTTCCTGTCCCTTATCCTTCAAACAACTCGTTTAAAAGCGAGTACTGACTTTTCTTTGCATCTCGGCGGGGAGAACTACTGTCCCTAAAGAAAGATCTGCCTGGCTTCGCTATGTGCTGTCGTGTAGCTGAATCTAGTGACACAAATCTCATTTGACTTTTTGACAAGCTAGCCCCAAGCTCCCTTCTGGTCTTACTGTCTCTTTCAGAGACGGGTTTACTCCTGTAACACACCCAGGCCAAGCTGGTTCCACCCCAGAGCCCCAAATCCAGGGACAGACACATTAAGAACATCGACTTGGCAAACAGAAGCTTTACTTCAATATTCCGACCCGACTCCAAGTAAGGAACAGGATAGTTTAGGAAAACACTGATGGAAAACTCCCTGTCTTGTTTCACACTTGTGTTTTCTCAATTATTTTTATCCATATAGATACTGGAGCATTCCCCGGGTCCTTTTATATTTCTAGCCTCAGTGATATTGCTGGTTGCTTGAGGAAAACATCCCAAATATCACTTAGCCGAGGCAGGTAGAGGAAAGCTTTGAGCGTGATGCGCTTCTAACTACGGGCAGGCTGACAGCGAGAGGGATGGAGCAGAACAAGGAAACGTGGAAACGGAGGTCAGAGCTGGGAAAGGAGACCTGCAAGGCACCAAGCCGCTTCCTCCCGCTGCCGTCGGGACGAGGCAGTTAGCAAGCCTTATTTAAAGATGCTGTCATGTGCCAGATTTCCATGAAAAGGGCTTTTTTGCAGCTATCAGGTGAGGGAAGCGCCATTACTGCCGCGTAACTCAATAACGCTTTTGGCATCGCAAGGCCCGCACCCTCCCATCTCCCAGCTAAGCCCCGAAAACAAATCCGCTCTGCTTTGTACTAATTGAAGAAAACATTCAGCAAGCAGCTCATAAACACGGTGTCAGCTCGCATTACACAAAATTAAAATTCTCAGCCCCTCCAACACCAGGAATTCCTAAAGAGGCTGGTTTTAATATTGCCTGAATCCGTTTAAGTCAAGGTAATATTGTTTGGGTTGCCATAGGAACAAAATACATCTCCGTTGCTGGCAGTGGGCTAGAAGGAGGCTGGGGAGGCTGCGCTGTGGACGCGGCTACACGATGTCTAGAAGCGGCTGCCTGCAGAAACTACGCTGAGGGACAGTCCGAAAAATAAGCGGGTTCCCAGGTTGATAATGAAAAGTGCATTTAGGAACAGCAGTGACAGGAGTGAGATCTCCGCGTGCTCCTGGAGAAGAGAACGGCCTCGGCAGCAGCAGGACCGCTTCTCAGTGCCTGTAACTCACAACAACTATATCCCACTTCTTTTGGAAGGACCCTTATGCTTCATAAGCCTCATAGTCCACGCGCCTCCACTTCTATTTTGACCAAATCTCCCCATGTCCTTACTTAATACTCTTGTTTCCTCCAGACCCCAGCTGAGTTTGATTTCTGTTCAAGATTTCCTTACGGGAGGTGTGGTAAGGCTATCAACTTTTATTCCTGGGAACGTTCAGAAACCATCCAGCAAGCAGAGGCAGGTGCGTGCACGCAGGTACATATCCCACGTCCTTCTTACCAGCTTGCCTCAAATTAATTACCTTTGCAAATGATAGAATTTGATTTTCCTGCCGGGGGATTGCTCACCTTGATGGATAAAGTGTCAGCAGCAGGAAGGCAGATGGGCTTATAAGTGGGAACGTCTCTGGGAATTGCAAAGAAGGCGGCTCTGGAGCAAGCGGAACGGTAACTCGCGAGTCAGCGTCGTGAGGGAGGTTTGGGGCTACAGACACAGTTTTTGGCAGCCTGATGGACGCTGAAGGCGAGGCGTTGCGGGCAGAATAGCAGCCTGGCAGCTGCCCCGTGGCAGGCAAGCGCATCTGGAGCGTTTGCCAACTCGGAGACAGCACGTGTCACCCAAGCAAGGATGAAGATACACGGTATCTTAAAAAGAGCTTTGATGCTGGGCTGGAGGCCAAATTCGCTGGCTGCCCACACTCTTCCTGCCAGGAGGTATTTGAGGCCAGCTCGGGGGGCACGTGGCTGGCAGGAGCACGTGCGGCAATGCCTTGAAAGTCCCAACGCTCTTTCTCTATTTCTTTTTTATGCCTGGACACTACAGCAATGCCCCAAGCTTGCTGCAGTCTCGGTCCCAACAGCATCCTGTAGCAAGGAGTTTCGTACTCTGTGAAAAACAATTCCGTTCTTTGATTCCCTCACCCTACCTGCAGCTTCCCTGTCTCTTTTTTACCATTATTTGCTTTTCTCTCAATAACAAAACAGCTGGGGAGAGCTCAGCATGTCATTAATTTCCCCCCCGAGAAGTTCAGTAAAGTTTCAAAGTGTGGAGCAGCGGGAAGAGGCATCGCAGCGAAGCGACCACGTGCATCTGCCTGGCTTTTGCACGCAGCTGAGGACCTCTGAGATCTTTCGACGTCTTTTCAGACATTTCATGGACTTTATTTATCAGACTTCAGCCCTGGTTAAAACACCCCAACGCCTAACTCTCCGTCAATCCTTGCAGAGCACCCCTCTCGCAGCCCAGCTCCCAGCTCTCAGATGGGGATGAGCCGAGCAGCAAGTTATTTGAGAACCTCTCCGACCTGCCATGGTGCAGAGAAGATGCTGACCCAGGCCTGGGAAGGGTAATTTGGGGGGCATACGATTGTCTCGATGGGATTAAAAGGTGTTAATGAAGCAAAGAATAAGCTGGGAGGCCTGTGCTTCATGAAACTAGCTTATTTAGTTAGGGTTTAGTCAAAATGAAGCAGTCCAGGCTTAAGCAAGGTCTGTTTACTTAACATTGAGCTGCAAAATCCATTGTAGCCATCTGAAATATTGAAGTGGAACTTGCAAAGCCTCTTTCCAGGTTTCGGGCTGGGGGCTAGGGGCGTGATGGGGAAGGGGACACACAAGGGAAACGAAGAGGCAGCAGCAGCACAATATGCTCTTTCATTCCCTACCGCAACAGCCATTTCCCCCAGTTCAGCGATACAGAGTGGCACCAGGGGATTAAGGGGAAAAAATTTCCTTCTGCTTCATTTCTGAGTTCTTCCAGCAACGTTTGGGTCAGAGAGAGGAGGAGTAATTTGGGGGCAACAGTTACCTCGGCTCTCCGTTCCCTCCAAAGCTCTTTGTGGGTTACATGAATAGATTTACCCCCAGAAAGGAACTTTGTAATTGTGTAATGATATAATTGTGCCTCTTATCAGAAATAGCCAAGACTCAAACGTACTGAAACCTCCTCTCATGTGAGCGTGTACACCAGAAAAGAAGTCAAAGCTTACCAAAGCCAAACTGCAGGGAAAGTTCTCCCCCAAGGAGCGGAAAAAACAAATTTCAAATAAGAGGAGTTAGTCATCTCACTTAAATGTTTCACTAAAGGCAGAAGGATGGGGTAGGAGTCGGGGAAGAGCCACCATCGCACTATTGCTGTTGCATCTTCACCGTCGCACAGAGGGAATGACCCGACCTTCTCTATCCATCGCTGGAAATATTACTTATAAGGATGAGGGCAGCACCACGGTCGTGTAGGACAGAAGGATTTTGGGACGGGGCACGCAGCAAAGAGACCTCCCCAGTTTCACATCTAGCACCACCAGCAGCATTTCATGTAATTGCGCTGGGTTATAAAAAGTGACCAAAAAACCGGCATCTTGTAAGTGTGGTCCTGCTTGACTGGACCCTGTAAATGCCCTTGGCACCCACCCAGAAGGTAAGAGGTGTTACAAGCTCGGCTCCCTGGGCTTGATTCTGTTCATGTCAGCGATGAAAACTGATGCTGAAAAAAAAAAACAACCCACTACCGCTGCCGAAAACCTAAACCACAAGCAAAACAGAAAAGCAAAACAACACCAAAGTGGTTCCCAAAGCCAGAGAGATTCATAAATATTAAAGTGACACGAGTGAAATGCTACTGAAAGATTTAATACTGTGCTGCTGCTCTGTCCCTCAAGGGGTTAAACCCCCCACTGCGAGGATATTACTGCCAGCACGGTGGCACTGAGCCATCACCATATAATCTGATGAACTCTTTTATTAAATTTCACAGGCCTGTCTTCTTTATTAAAATCTCCCAGAATTCATAGGGCGCCTGTCATATCACTGCTGAATGCTAACAAAAAATGTGGGTTGGTTGGGTTTTGGGTTTTTCCCCCCCCCCACCTTTTTTTCCCAGGGAGGGATTGTGCTGCGGTGAGCGTCTCCGGCAGGTGAAGGGGAGGTGCCACGGGCTAAAGCAGAGTGGGGAAAGGGGGCCAGCACGTACCCCCCACCCCAAAAAACCATCTCCCTTCACACCCCACAGCCGCTCCCTGCAGACAGAGCTCAGTGGTGGGGAAAATGGGTCCCAAAAATGAGTTTTACTTGTCTCTCTACCCGCAGGTGCTTTCTTTGCGGGAGGAGCAGCTCACAGCGGGCAGCTCTTCCCAAACCCCTCTGTCCCCGGGGCCGGGGACTTCTGCAGTGATGGAAGGAGCATGGCAGCACCGCGCTTGCGTGGTTCTCGACAGGAGCCAGCATTAACCACCGCTTCCGAGCAAGAAAACGAGCAGACTCCTTCCAAACACATCCAGACCAGAGGGATGACAGCAGTACGTGTACTTTGAGCGGTTCTCCCTCCCGCCCTTCACTTTTTGCTGCTAACACCCCATTTAACATCCCAGCTGCCTTGCACTCGCAGCCCTGCGAGAGCTCTGCTAAGCTGAAAATACTCTCTGTCACTGGGGCAGTGCGGCGGAGGGGAATTCAGCTTCTGCAATCACCCTCACCTCTGCCAAGCAGAGGCAAAAATGTTCCTGCTCTGCTTTAATCCCACATTCGGCCGTCTCTGAGCTGCAGGAAGGTGGGATTCAACTGTTGAACCTTTACAGACCTGCACTGGACTGGAAATTAGGCTGCAGCTTTGGTTTTATGCTCTTTAGTGTATACGCTAAATGCTTTTTTTTCATATTTCCAACAGGAGACTGTGGGAGTCCTACCCTGAGCTGAGCGGGGACGTGCACAGCGGACGGGACGCACAGAGCTGCAGTGCAGGTGCCGCATTTATTTCTCTGTAGCCCGTGCAAAGTTCCCGCTGTAATTCAGAAGCTCTTGTGGAGTCCTGCACTTGGTGCTTTTGAAAGAATATTCTGCAAGCTGTCAGGAACCACAGAGCAAAGCCTCTGGCTAGTGCAGGCGGCCAGCCACCCCTGCCCGCCCCGAGAGCGGCGTTGCCCTCTTCTTTTTGAAATGATTTTCTCTTCCAAGTGCAGAGAGCTGGTGGAGTGCCTTGGCAAGCTGCCCCGCTCTCGGACTCAGGCTGGCTCTTACTCCACACTGAGCTCTTAGGAAGCTCCTGGTTCAAAAAAAACCAAAAAAAAAAAAAGGAACTGCATCTCTGTGGGGATTCCACCTCTTTGGGAAGAGACAAAGTTCCTGGTCCTGTATCACCAAGACAGCTCCTTTCTGCTGTCCCCTGAGAAGGAAAACATCAGCTCCTTTCTCTCTTCCTCTTGTTTTCCCCCTCTCCACTCAACAAACCAAAAGCTCGCTCCGGGTCCGCGGGTTTAAAGTTAGGAGCTATCAATTCATATTGATTTTGTCCTGCCTTATTGCATGGCTCCGGGAAGCCTCCGCATCTCCATTAGTATGCCTGGCAGGAGAAGGGTTCCTTCGCTTAGTAGCTAGGGGTGATATTACCGATCCAGATAGTATCCAAACTCAATATCCTGTTTCTCCTTTTCTCATTTCCTGTTTGCAGGTCTGAATGCTGGCGTTGTCACAGCGAGAGGGGGGAAGGCAGGGAAAAAGAGAGACAGCAGGACAGTGTGTGCACGGGAGAGGGAGGGCTGGCGGTGGGGGTATTAATGGGGGAAGCGAGGGGGAGGGAGGTAGAAGGGCTGCAGACACTTTTATTACAGATTTAATAATGACAAAAGAACATCATTAAACATTCATTAGAATTATTTAATTAAATTTTACTTTGGAGGGGGGGGGAAAAGAGATTAGATATGATGTAAAAAGCAATATTGATTGAGAAAAGAACAAGCTTGGGAGATGTGATTTAAATTAAACTCTGCGCTCTCTCCCTCTTCTCTCTGTTTTAAACGAGGAAGGGGGCGTGCGGTGGCACAGGGGACGGTTACACGCAGTGGTAACGGGGCAGCGTGGCTGGGCAGCGCTGCTGCCTGCCACCAGCAATGACATTTAGCTCCATCCCACCCTAATGCGGCGACCGGAGCCAACTTTCCTGGCAAAACGCCTCCGGGATCTCCGAAGGATTTCAGAGCTCTGCACCCTGGGGCTGAGCTGGGCATCACCGGGTGACGAGCTGGAGATTGGCAATTAGAACCTCCCTGTCCGTGCCCTGCTAGATTTTTTGTGTAGCTCTGGGCATATCCTCTCTGTGCCGTGGTTTCCTTTGCGGATTAGGAATGACAGAGCATCCCCACCGCAAGGGCTGAGAAGAAATCCTCCTTTAAAGTCCTTTAAAGCAAGACTCATTTTAGAAAGAATTAAAATGCTCGTGCAAATCAGCCGTGGCCCAAGAGGTGGCCAGGACAGTATTTCAGCAAAACACTAAGCCTGCGGTAAGGATTGAGAAAAGGTGCACGTCTGCTAACAGCGACCTTAGGAAAAAAACCTGAATGTAAAGTTGCCTTGATGAGTGATTTAGTGCAGAGAGCACGCCGAGCTGACGCAGTCAGCTTCTGAATCCCTCTGTGCGGATGCTCTTAAGGCAGATATCAGTTAAACATAATCCAGATTTAAAAAATCTAAAGCGATTTTTTAAACGGCGAAAACTGTTAAGCTGTCACATAATAGGAACCCACCTGTTTAACTCAAGAAACCAGCTGACTTAACAGTGAGGGAGCTCTCCAGGTACAGACCAGCCTGACTTGTGATGGAGGGGGTAGGAATAAAGAGAAGGGAAGTTAAAAGTTGTGAAAAGAAAGAAAAGAACAGGAAAAAAAAGCAAGGCAAAGCCTCAGGGACCAGGTCACAAACTACAGCGTGGACCCTCCTAGTCCACAAAGCCACTAGCAAGTTGTACGCAAGCAGACTGTGAGCCAAAAGTAGCGTGGGATACTAACTGGGACTAATTGGGATTATTGGTTTGAGCCCGAGTCTAGATTAACGAGGCAGCTTCCATTTTGGCAGTAGTCTAGCAGAGGCTGCATGATCGTGCACAAGCTCATTAAATGGGCGCTCATTTCTCTGCTTAAACCGTGGTCCTAAATTTATTGTAGCACTGAAAGCGAATTACACTGCTTTTTGGGATTAATGTAACCAGTTTAAAAGCATATTGGTAATTAAACTTGTGCATCTTGTTTTTTACAGGCCAGGCTTCTTTCTAGCTTCACCTTTCTCCTGGCACCGGTGAAACCACATCCAGGAATCAGGAAAGGGATTTGGGACAGTGTTTCTCTGACTGGCTCCGATATCACCGCGGCTGTATCGGCAAGACCTCAGTAATGGAAAAAAACCTCTGTGAGCAGTCAAAGATGTGTGAAGCTGCCACCAAGATAGTTAGGATAAACTGTAATTAACCACATTTAAGCTTAATTGCATTAAGGGGGAGGGGGAGGTGAAAGCTGGAAGCAGATTATGGATGTGGCTTATAATTCAATTTGTGCAACAGCCAGGAAAGAAGGGGCCACATTCTCCAGCAGCGCGTTAGCAACGCAGGAGGCACGGAACTACTGGAGGACTCTAGAGCCGATCGGTGAGCAGAAACAGCAGAGAGAAAAAGAGGGAGGATTGGGAAGCAGAAGGTAGGAAAATACCCTGGGTATTTCCTGAGGGAGAAAGAGCAACTTGACTTCTCCCAGAGGACTGGGAGGTCCTTGTTTTCAGGGTACTGTGCGACACCAACAACACTGCCAGCTGCCACCCTTGTTTCTTTAGCGTCTGGTTTCATCCAGACTTCTCAAAGAAGGAAATAGAGGATGAAGGAAGTGGGTGATAGATCGTAAGTGCTACACTCGCAGTGTTAGACAAGTTGAGAAATAAAAGAAATGTGATAACACAGGGACTGTAACGCCTCTATATTTCATAAACCACTTTCCCTTAAATCCTTGCAAGCAGGCACAGCAGCTGTGGGCTCTCCACGTCAGTGCAAACTCTTTGCTGAGACCGAGTGCCTGTAAATACCTTCTAGTGCATCCTCCCCAAAGCATTGCTGATTATAAGAGAGAAGAGCAGGGTCTGAACTCCCCTTGCCATGCTCCAGGCATCCCCTAGCCTGGCAGAAAACTGGTTTCTTAAAGCATTAACATTTCAGGGCTCCCCTTTGCCTGTCAGGATGCTCGTTCTGCGTGGGAACAGCTCCTGCCCTGCTGTTTCCAGCGCTGCAGCCCCTGGCACTGCTGGAAGCTGGCTCTCAGGAGTTTATTTCTGGCACCTTTGCCTTCGCGGCTGCCCTCTGGTGGTCCCTGGTTCTGGACTGAGAGAGATGCTGCGTCCAGAAGCTGGAGCACGGTACAGTTTCCAACCCTCCAGTGCCTTCAAAACCATAAGTCTGCGTCCCAGAGCCCTTCCTGGTCTGCTGCTGTAGGAGCTGACGCTGGGAAAGGCAACGGAGCGGCGCGTCGGGCTTTTCCTGCAAACGAGCTGCAGCGCTCGCTGCCTGCGCTACTCGTAGCTGCGAGGGACAAGCGGTGCTCCAGGCACTGGGACCAGAACAGCACCGGCACCCCGCGCTCTAACCCCGCTCCTTGCCCGCCAGCCCGGCCGTGCAGCGACCACCGCTCCTCGCCCAGACGCCAGTTCTCTCGGGGCAAGAACCCACAAGCCCAGCTGGAGTTGTGCTGGGTCTAAACCGAATTAATCTCGGGGAAATACTGCCAGGCACGCTGTCAGAACCGTGTCCGGTGCAAACCCTCGCCTTTACAGCCACCGCTGACCCGAGCGAAACTTCCCTCCTCCTTCCCCAGCCCAGCGAACCGTGGCCAAGCCTGGAGCTGGCCTGGGGAGCTCTGCCAGCAAGACTGGGAGGCTGTGAGCAGGGGAAGGTAGAGCTGCAGCGCGTCTATCAGCGTCGCGTTAATAAGCTCAGCCCTGAAGAGCAGGCTGTGGAAGCCTGTGCTGCTCTGAGCTGGACCACGTCCACCTCCCCAAACCCAGGAGGTAGCATCCTCGATATCTGCTTCGTGCCCGTAAAGTCACCCACAGCCTGAAAGGGATAAGAAATATCTTTGGAAGTGCCGAGGATCCAAACCATTTACAACCACTCGATTGTTAAAGTACATCTGTGTCCTCTGGTTGAGGCGAGCCGATACTTTGAATGATAGTTGTTTACTTTGATATCTAAGTCTTTTTGGCTTCATATTTTCTTTTTCCTCATCAGAAGAGAAAGCAAATGATTTTTACAGGCAGGCGTAGCTGATATTAGACTATGGTCACAGGGCTGCAGGAGCGCTGGGTGGTTGAGAAAACTCTTAATAGTAAGAAAGTTGGTGACATGGGTCCAGGAGAGACTCAAAGCCATGGAACACAAAAACATGGGAGGAAAAAACCAGCCCAAAAGAGAAAGAGAATCTCTTAAAGTAAATTACATTTAATTAAACTAGAAAAATAATGTGCCACACACGAAAAAAAGTTCTTCCTCCCCCATGTATTCCCCCCATTATAAAAACAATCCAACAGCGATGGGGAACAGACAGCACGTGGTGGCTGGTTTCTTAATCACGCTCAAGGCGCATCTGCATATTTCTTTCATTTCGCAGTGATTATAGAGTTAGTGTTTAATTTCCTGGGCCCTGTGAACAAACCAATGCAAGGGAACAGTGAGAACTGGGGTAGGAATAGCTTTGTGTAATTAACGTCATTAATCATCAGACGGGCTTCGCTCGCAGTGGGAGACGGGGCTCCGCCACCCACCCGAGGAGGAAGGAGGAGATTTTTGGGATGGGGAAAAGGCACGAGCTTTTGCGACTGGGGTGTTTGCCGAAGCTTTGGGGAACGGGTCCTGCTCCACGGCAGCGATCCCGCCGTGTCCAACGGAGATGTAAAGCTGCAAACACACCGGAGCCGTCCTAAAAACAGGACACCAAGGTTCAAGCTGCCCAATTTCTGCACTACTGGTCCCGCTGGTCCTCACCAGTGGAGCAGGGATGGCTGCAGTGACCTCCCCAGTTGGGAGGAGCGAAGTATCTCAAGAGCCGTGGATGCTCCTCTTGCTAATGGACGCTATCGAAGGGCGTCCGGACCTTCGGACGGAGGAACTGGAAGGAGTTGCGGTTCCTTCCCACCTCCTTCGTCCCCTCGTCTCCCGTTGTGCTCCTCGTGGAGGTACCCGCAGGGTCCGTTAGCCGGGCACGCGGGCTCCATTCATCACTGCCTTGTCAGGGGGGCTCATTACCTCATTTATTTGCTCACTTTTCAGAGCACTGTCACTTTTCATTACCTCCCTCCAGCCTGACGGGGAGGGAGGGTCAGGAGAAGACATGACTTGGGGGGGACCACGTTGCTCAGCAGATGGAGAAGGTGCCCGTGGCCGAGTGGGGCAGGAGGGACGGATCCCCACCTGCTGCCTTCAAAGGGAGAGGATTGGGATGCCCAGCACAGTCGGGATCGGCGGCGCTTGGTAAAGCAAGGCTGGAAGGGCAACCAGAAGCCCCTTTTTAAGAGTAGTAGCTATCATCAGCTCTTGTGATCCATCACGTTTTGTCATTGTTTTGTCCTCGAGTCCCTGTTTTTTGGGTTATAAATACATCTCAAGCCTCACTTTTTAACGTCCTCATGCCTAGGAAGCGTTCTGATAATTTCTCAGCTGACTATAACCAAACGCAGCAAAGGGGAAGGAGAAGCTTTTAGACTTAAAAGCCAAAAAAAATCCCACCGCAAGAAAAAAAAAAAAAATCCCAAATCCTTCTGGTTTCAACACCAATTTCATCATTTTTAGGGCCTGACTCCTGCTCCTGGAATGCGAACGGGGTTTGCACACAGCGCCTGGGCTCATTCTCCAGCTCCTGTCCCGGTTTCTCCTACCCGGGAGATCTTTGCTCGGAGGGGAGCCCTCCCACGTGGTTTTAAACATTAACCAGCTTGCTCAGAAGAGTTGCCAAGGTGCTCGGGCTGGGTCAGTCCCCGATATTCGGGCAGCGGGGTCACTGCCTTGCTCTCTGCCTGTTCAGCAAGAAACTTTCGGTCCCCTCTACCCTTCCTCCGCATCCCAGCCATCACCGGAGCCCACATCTTTAACCTCCTTACTCCACCCGATGAAAAAAGTCAGCTCCTATTTCTTATTTTTCAGGCAATTCCATTCATATCGCACCGCTTGCCTCTCTGCTGGGCTTTTCCTAACCTGCACAGCCCAGAAAATTGGTCAAAATGGGTAAAGGTCCCAACAGGACGATGCTGGACGTCACTCCGGGGTACCAAAATAGCAATTTGGCAGCCGTGCACCAAACGCCCTGGTCTCAAAGCCCGCGTTTCCCATCTCTGAACATCCCTGCTCGACGCGCAGGGGTAGCTGAGGTTATCTGGGGTGGGTTTCAAACGGCAAATGAGCTGCTGTCGGTTCGGAAGGATCCCCCTGAACCTCGGCCACCCTTTCGTGGGCTTTCCAAACCCGGGTAGGGAGATTATCTCGACTCCAAGTGCAGCGCTAGGTTCTGCACGTCTCACCCGAGATGGACCCCAAAAGGGATGCCGGCAGAGCCGATGGTCAAACCCTCCTCAACCCTCTCGCCTCTACAACCAGAAGGAGAAATCGCGGTGATTTGGGCAAAGACGGAGGACCAGGAGGGCATTCGGCGGACTCGGGCTGCGCTCAGCTGTGCTCGTCACGTGCCGGCAGCCGCTCGGCAACGGAGAAGCTGCAAGTCAGGTTCGAGCCGAGTTCACCCCGTATCTCTACAGAGGACGAGCAAATCATCTCCACATGGGCAAAAGGAGAGTGTGGAGGAGAGGGGGAAGGCTGCCAGCGCAAGGCTGCGGTTCAGATCCCTCTTGACAGCTCCCCGGCAGCCCCCACATCGCCTGTCATTCCACAAAACAAACTTCAAAGTAAACAAGGCGCCCAGGACCCGGCCGTTGCAGCCACTCTATCATCGTTCAGGAGTATTTTTCCTTCCTCCCCCCGCCTTCTCCTGAGCCGTTGCATTTACACGAGCTGCCCGGAGCTGGATTTACAGGGCAGGTGCCTGAGCAAAGCGCAGGAGAGCTGGCTGGGCCCCAGGCGAAAGGGGAAGAGGAGAGTTTCACAAAAGCCTTCAGATTGTGGTTTTATATGATAGGGACTGCAGAACAACATCCATCTTCAGGCTTAACATTTCATCTCTAGATCAACAGTCCGTTCCTTCCCCCACGTTCAGCTGCAGCTGCTGGCTTATCTCTCCATTAAAGCATTTTCCTCTTATTGCGCAGTTTCACATGAGGAGGAATAAATGCCAGATGGGTCTCCCCTCCAGGTCACCACGCTGCAAGCCCCGGTCTACGCCGCAGCCCAGGGCGACACTGGATTCTGCAGTCTGGGATTCATCGTTGGCCAAAACCACGAACTTTGGAAAGTCAAGGCCAAGAATGAATACTCTGGGGGACCAGATTTCCAAACAGGAGGACTGAGAGTTTGCCTCCCTGGAAATTCCCATGCTGGAAGCAGAAAGGTGCTGAGCGGAGACGCCTTCAAAAGTGCCTGAAGCACCAACTTTCAAAGGCACTTAAGGAGCTGGAGACCCTAAGGGGTGTTTTTGAAACCAGCTGAGATACTTCGGAGCACAGAATTGGGATGGAGCAGACCGTGCCGGGGGTCTGCAGCCCTGCAGCTGCAGCTGAATGCAGCACGGTGCTAGGGAAAACAGCCGTGCTATCCTGCCCAAAAATCAAGAGCAAAAAAGCAATGTTGGAGGCTGAGGTCCCCCCCACGTGGAAACGCCGTCGTTGGCCTCGCGTCAGGCACCCGACTGCCCAGAGGAGGGGACGATGCTCCTTACAGACTGGTTTTGCAAACACGGTTTTATCTGATTACTCTCAACCACAAGCGGTCAAACCCGCCCCAGCGCCTGGCTCCTGTCTACCTGCCCAGCAGCCAAAGCCAAGACCTTACGGAGGTCCAACTCCTTTGCTTCAAACCATCCCGGGACCCTCACCCTTTGCTTCAAACCACCCCGGGACCCTCATCCTTTGCTTCAAACCACCCCGGGACCCTCACCCTTTGCAGGGACCCTTCCTTTCCACGTCAGACTGCGGCTGTCGCCTGCCCAGCTCCGTGTCCCTGCCTCTCCCAGCCACCCGGGGAAGCGGGCAAGCCCTGGTATTTTTATTACCATTCCCATCGCTGCCAAGCGCTTGCGTCAGTGGCCGGGAGGAGGCTGCGCCCTCCTTTATGAAGCAGAAGGAAGATAAGATTGGACCGTTAAGTCTTTAGAGGATGCTGCCAAGCTTCAGGGAACTGATGGAGTGTCTTCCCGGCATCCTTGGATGTCGGCGTGTCACCAGCTTTTCCCAGCGGCAGCAGCCGCAGGAGGTCACAACCAGACACAGGTTGGAGCTCACAACCAGACACGGGTTTTCTGGGCAGCAGCACTGTGCCCCCCTCCTAATATTTCAGTGGAAGTCTCGGCGCAGGAAAGACGAGCCGGGAGGGAGCGTGTTTGTGCTGTGCCCGCAGGAGATGCTTATTCGGCAGAGAACGGAGGAAGCATCCCCATCAGCGGGAGCCCGGCCCATCTCCTCGGTGCCAGGTGCCACAGCATTAATGGCATTGCCAGCAGCTGTGGTGACAAGCAGCGATGTCAGGGAGCTGCTGAGCTCTGAGGAGCTCCCTATCCCAGCGAGAGAGAAACTCACAGCATTTTCCGAAGGATCTGAAGTTTGCCGGAGTGTCACTGTGGTTATTTAGCTCTCTTGCCAGAGGCAAAAGGAAAGGCAGCAGCCTTCGAGCCATCTTCTACCTTCGAGCCACCCCCTGCCTTCGAGCCACCCCCTGCCTTCGGCCACCTCCTGCCTTCCAGCCACCTCCAGCCTTCAGCCACCTCCTGCCTTCCAGCCACCTCCAACCTTCAGCCACCTCCTGCCTTCCAGCCACCTCCAGCCTTCAGCCACCTCCTGCCTTCCAGCCACCTCCAGCCTTTGGCCACCTCCTGCCTTCGGCCACCTCCTGACTTCGATCCATCCCCTGCCTTCCAGCCACCTCCTGCCTTCGAGCCACCTCCAGCCTTCAGCCACCTCCTGCCTTCCAGCCACCTCCAGCCTTTGGCCACCTCCTGCCTTCGGCCACCTCCTGCCTTCCAGCCACCTCCAGCCTTCAGCCACCTCCTGCCTTCCAGCCACCTCCAACCTTCAGCCACCTCCTGCCTTCCAGCCACCTCCAGCCTTCAGCCACCTCCTGCCTTCCAGCCACCTCCAGCCTTTGGCCACCTCCTGCCTTCCAGCCACCTCCAGCCTTCAGCCACCTCCTGCCTTCCAGCCACCTCCAACCTTCAGCCACCTCCTGCCTTCCAGCCACCTCCAGCCTTCAGCCACCTCCTGCCTTCCAGCCACCTCCAGCCTTTGGCCACCTCCTGCCTTCGGCCACCTCCTGACTTCGATCCATCCCCTGCCTTCCAGCCACCTCCTGCCTTCGAGCCACCTTTTGCCTTCCAGCCACCTCCAGCCTTCAGCCACCTCCAGCCTTCGGCCATCTCCAGCCTTCGATCCATCCCCTGCCTTCCAGCCACCCCCTGCCTTCGGCCACCCCCTGCCCTGCTCCAAGGCGGACGCAGCCAGCAGCCAGCCTGGAAGCCGCTCCGTTCTTCACAGACATGATCAAAGTGCTCCGTGCCGAGGGAGATAACCTCCACCCCGCTCCGGCTCCGTGGGGCGATGCCACTTGGTTGGTGCATCCAGGCGGGAGGCTGCGGTGCTGGCTCATCATTCAAAGTCCTGCTGGGAGGAGCAGATCCTGCACCCCCTTCAGCGTCTTCCAGCTTATCTCTTGTTCCTCAGATGCTGAAGAGAACAAGTTCTCACCGCTCCGGCTCAGAGCTGTCAGGGTTGGGGATCAGCCTTAGAGTGGCTTCTTGTAGAATCGTAGAATCACTAACGTTGGAAAAGACCTCTGAGATCATCCAGTCCAACCATTAACACCCCCACACCCACTAAACCGTGTCCCCAAGCGCCTCATCTCCACGTCTTTTNCCTTAGAGAGCAGCCCCTTTCCGTGTCCTCCCAGACTCGTTTCCAGCTGCTGCAAGATGCTTCCAGGCTGCAAAGACCTGGGGTGCACAAACAGGCTCCCCGGGCTTCCCGAAGCCCCTTGGGAAAGGGAAACACCAGCGTTTGAAGGGAAGCAAAGGGCGAAGGCTCCGGTTTTCCATTGGAGGGGGCAGAGTGAAGGGGAGCGGCGGAGAGAGGAGCTTTTCCATCCCGTGTTCACCCCCCAGCAGTGTCAGAAACAGGATGCACGGAAGCACCTGGGCGGCTTCGTTAATAAAAGCGCATTTATGACCACTAAAAGCAAAAAAACCTTCACCGCTTTAGTGCTGGGGCAGGGTGCGACCACGCCGCCGGCTCAGGCGCTGCCGAAATTCAGGGATGCGGCTCCAGCGCTGTGGGAGATGCTGCTCTTTGAGTTTTGTTTGGGATAAATCTAAAAACCTGATTTTTCCCAGGATTTCACACAGAGCAACAGCTCTGTTTTATCAACTCCAGCGATACGCAGGGCGGCTGCTTCCCCAGCTGCCCTCCAGCCCCTCCGGGTACCTGCCCCGCTCTCATTTTGGGGACTTCTCCTTCCATATCACACCACCCCAACCCAGTTTTCCAACTACAAAGTGCCTTCCGCCCCTCCAGCTCCGCGGGGCCGCTCCCCGCTGTTCAGCTCCGTCTGGATTCACCAACACTCAAACACCTCGTTTGACCCGTGCAATTAAAATCCCACAACGAGCGGGGGAGCACCGCAGCCCAGGCGTCTCCTGGAAGCCCCAGCAAGGCGCTCAAAAGCAAAGGGAGTTGGACTAGATGATGGTTGTAGGTCCCTTCCACCTGAAATATTCTTTTCTTTTCTTTTCTTTTCTTTTCTTTTCTTTTCTTTTCTTTTCTTTTCTTTTCTTTTCTTTTCTTTTCTATTCTATTCTATTCTATTCTATTCTATTCTATTTCCATTTCCATTCCATTTCCATTCCATTCTATTCCATTCCATACGATTCCCATTCTATTCCCATTCTATTCCCATTCTATTCCCATTCTATTCTAAATATTTAGTAGTGGTGACCCTCCTGAAGGCACAGGATCGCCACCACGAGCAGAGCAGAGCCCAGCACCCCGGCCACAGCCAGGACAGGCACCGCCACGCGGCATAACCGCAGCGGTGGGCTCCTCGCACCAAAGAGCGGGCACCGCCGGCGTTAAATCTGCCGGCCCGCGTGTCCCAGAAGGACAAGGCATGGAGCGCTGTCATCTCCTGGGTAGCCTTGGACATCCCTCATTTCTTGAAAAAGCATCCCAAGAACCCACAGCTCATCTTTTCTGCCTCTTCAGCCAACAAACAGCTCATCCCTTCTTCCTCTTCGTCCCTGCCGTTAAATCAAAGCTCAACACTTCTGTCCCTCTCTTTGGACAGCATCCCTTCGCAGGACACCTCTGTGGTCCTCATCATCTCACCTGCTCCTCCTCACCGACACCACCGAGCCCTTTCGCAGAACCCCAACACGATCCAAACAGAGCTGAGAGGGAAAGAAAAATCAGAGAAAACCAGAGAGCACTTACTTCTCGTAGTCGTGTTTGCAGTAGAGCTGCCGGTTGCGACAGTAGCAGGTCCCGGAGAGCGGCTGCAGGCAGACGGCGCATTTCACGCAGCCTTCATGCCAGGAGCGCTCGTTGACTCGCAGGAGGAACCGGTCGGAGATGGGGGTGTCGCAGCCGGCGCACACCTCCCGCATCTTGGTGTCCGAACCTGGGCAGCAGGAAAAAGACAGCGTGAGAAGGAGTTTTCCTTTTTTTGGGGGATCATGTCCTGCAGTGTCTGCCTTTTTTGGGGGTGTGTGTGATGCTTAGCCTCACACAACTCCTTGCAATCATCTACTGTTTGTTTCTACTTTATTTTTTTTTTAAAAGCCACGTGGCGTTAGTGGAGGAGAGGGAGAAGGGAGGCTCAGCACGGAGGTTTTTTGTGACAGCCTTGAAAAAAAATGTCCAAGTTGGCTCTGCAAAAGCAGCAGGTTCTGGGTTGCTCTGCAGGTGGTAAATTCCTGCTGAACCCCAAGCCCGCGGCTCTGGCACCATAGAAATTGTGGAGGACATGGAAAACACACATTTGGGAACCAGAGAGCAAATGTATGTGCGTCTCGACGGGAGACGGTGGGTGCTGAGCTTGTTGGAAACCTTGGTTCAGGTCAGAGGACACCGGTTTCAACCCTGATTTGGTGCTAAAAGCTGCTTAAAAAGGCTCCAGAGATTTGGGATTTTTTTCCTCCTCAGTCTTATCAACATGTAAATCTATGGCTGCTCTTCAAAGGCTTCGTCACGATAACTTCAAGGTAAAGGAGTGAGTAATAAATACACTATCTGGTGCGCCGGATCTGGGCTGCAGGCTGAGCCAGGCAGCGGAACCCTCTCCGACGTCCACAACCTCCGCCCTGCCCAGCTCCTTGGGTTTTACGAGCGCTTATCTCTGTCCTCTCCAGCTCCTCGATGCTTTTATCCTCCTGTAAGCTTGTGGATCCTGGGGTAACACCTGCCCAAGCCCCCTCGAAGGGTTTGGGGGGATGATGGCATCCCATGGGCAAAGCTTATGGCTGTTTTAAAAGGCAAGTGAGGTGCCAAGGGCAACCAAGGTTGCGCCTTGGAGGAACGTGGGGTTGAGGGGGCAACATTAACCCAGCTCTAATTTGGGGGCCGTCCCAGGGCAAGGAGTCAAAGGCAACAAGTAGCCGTGGCAAACGGCAGGAGACGCGTGCCGGCGGGGAGCCGTGCCCCTCTGCGCAAGGCTGGGAGACACCGAGGAGCCCTGACCCAGCAGCACCTCCAGCCAAAGGGGATTTTCTGCTTCTCCAGGAACACGCGGAGACTTTCCCAGCCCTGCAGATCTTCTCTCCCAGGCTCTGGGAAACAGCCCTTACACCTGACCGCGCTCTTCCGCTAATGAAGATCCCGGCCAGGACCCTAAATCAGCCCGTCGGCAATTTGCTTTCTGGCTTCTTGGACTCAGCAGGTTCAACTTTGTGGTCGGAGGATGGAGGAGTGGAGCGTGGAGCCAGCGGGACCGCCCCGCCGGAGGCAAAATGCGGGCGGTCAGAAAATATCGGCGAGCAGGAAGCTTTCTGAACACTTTTTCTGTCCGATTTTAGCTACAGGTGCTTTCCCAAACTCCTGAAATCATTTGAAACCACGGCAAACGCCCTCTGTTGTTGTTACACCAACGTAGGAGGGACGGTTTGGGTGGAAAGGGGCAAACTGGGCTAATTTGGGCTTTCTATGCCCCCGAAAATGGGGGTGTCTTGTGCAAAGGCAGCTTCTGCCCCCCTTCACTGCGGTGCTCGGGTTTGGGTCCTGCATCTCCCGCATCCCATCTGGCTGCGCCCGCAGACACGCGCCCGGGCGATGCAGGACGTTGCGGCAAGTCGAGTCCCTTGCAGCTCGTTACAGCTCGGCACAGCTCGTTAATTAAGTGCTGGGACCTGGATATCGGGTGGCAGCATCAGCCGGAGGGGAGCAGACCCCGAGAGCCCTCCTGCAGATCGGGGTTCAGCAGATCAGGAGTGGAAATGAGGATTTTAGGCCAAGAAGGGGGAAAAAATGAAGCGCAAGAGCTAGAACGGCGCAGCTCGATGACGCCAGGAGGGCAGCGTGGACGGCCAAGGCGACAAGCGGCCGCATCCCCGGGGCTGTGGGCACGTGCGGAAGGTTCTCCGGGGATGTTTATCCCACCTTGAGCCTCCGCTTCTCACTTTTTCCTCCATTATTAACTTCTGGAGTCAAATATTTTCACCCTTCTTGACTTTGACCCCCATGGACTTTGTCACCGCGGGACCAGCCAAACCTCCGGTGGGTTAGAGGCATCTGGGACTAAAAATCCCCAACTCTAATTTAGGGAGAAAAACACCAGGGAATAATCTAATAGCAAATTAGTCTGAGAGCAGATAGTTAAATTGCCAAGGAATCTAAAAGGGAGAGACACAAAACTTCAGCCCGGGGATGTTTGTCCCTCAGGGACAGGACAGGCAGGAGGGTGCCAGGGATTCGGGGTGGTGGGAGGCAGCAGAATCCTGCCCGTCCCGTGGCTCGGGATGCGGCCGGAGCAGAGGCGACCGCCCGGCAATGTCACACCCGAGTCTTGCTCGGCGCAAGGCCACGAACACGGTGATGCCGTAACACAACGGGAGACGAGCGAGCGACCCCGAGCTCCGAGGGGATGTGAAAAATCCCAGGAAAAGCGTCGGTTTGCCTGAATCCCCCCCCCGCCCCCGCAAGCAGAAAGAGGCAAAACTGAAAGTAAAGGAGATTCTGCCTCACGCTGCCCTAAAGACATCAGGCTTATAAAAACGCAACCGTTCGGACCCACAAATACGTTAACGAAGAGCAAACCCAACCCACCATGTTGTGGCTCTCTGCGAAAGGGAGAAGGGACAAGGAGGGGGACACGACCCAGCACCCACGCGGAGGGGCGGCAGCCGGGGTGCCTCATCCCACTATTATCCAAAATTAACACCCCCCCCCCCCCCGGCATCCACGGCTCTCCCACGGCACGTGAACTCCCCACCGGGTCTCCTGGGTGGATTTCCTCGCTGTAATTTAAAATCGGGGTGAGCAAAGGCAGCTATCGCCCGTGGTCGAGGGCCACGCAGCCTGGTCCTGCAGGGGATGCTCCCTAAAATCAGCGAAGGACCGGGATAAACTCCGAAGGGGCTTATCCAGGAGGTCGGGACAGAGCAGGGATGGATGTTTGCGGTGTCCCTGTCCCTTCCCGGCTCCGTGCCTTGTGCCTTGCTAAATGCCGGAGGCGTCTGCCGTTGAGGACAGCCTCAGCCCGCAGAGCCGCAGCTGCTTTGGGGTTGCAAGATGGCATTTTGCAGCGTGCCAACATCTTGCCCGTGGCTTTCGCTGCCTTAAAATTGGCAAACCGAAAAAGCCAGGCTGAGCGAGGCCGGGGTGGGGGGGGGGGGGGGGGTTGCTCCCTCTCCCCTGCTCACCCCGACAATCCGAATCTCCTTCCCGAGCGGGGAATAAACACGGCAGAGGAGCGGGGAACGCCGCTGACGGCAGATGGGATCATGCGGTTGGGAGAAAACGGGCAACGCAGGCAGGGCCGGCTGGTCCCGCTGCAACTTACGGACATGCCGAGACCCCCGGAGCGGCCCGGGGACGATGAGGATGGCGCAGGCAGCCACGGATCCTGCCTGAGCAGCCCGGGCTGGGGGGGCTGAGGGTCTCCCCGGTCCCCACTCCCCGGTGCGTGGCACCCGCTCCCGGTCTCTCCGGCACTCACCGAAGCCCAGGACCGGCGTTGCCTGCTGCAGGCAGGACGGAGCCTCTTCCGTCTTCATGCCGGTGGCCAGCGCGGGGGCTGCGGGCAGAGAAGAGCGTTAAGGACCGGGACCGGTCACCCCCCCGGGGGCTCGGGGCTGCTCGGTGCCCCCCGGTCGTTTTCTGCGTCCCGGAGCTCCGATTAACAAACGGTAACGAAATCCCGGTGGTGGCGGGATCCACCCGCCCCGTTCCCCCCGGTCCCGTTGGGGTTAAGACCGATCTTACCCCGGGCATCCCCGGAGCCCCCCCCCGGGGGCTGCACCGGGGGCTGCGGCCGCGGTGCTTCCCCCCGACCCCGTCCCGTCCTGTCGGGACACGGCGACACGACGGGTCCCTGCGCTGCCGGTGCCGGTGCCGGTCTCTCCGCTCACGGACGGGGCGCACACCCGTGTCACCTCCCCGGGTTTCCCTCTACGGGGTTATCCCGATTTACCGATACCGCATCCCCGCCCGCCCCGTCCACGCGTGGGCACTTACCGGGATAACGATACCGGCAGCGATACCGGCAGGGAGGGGATGGGAGAGGAGCGGAGCGGGGCGCGACTGTACGCGGGGCAGAGCGCGCAGCCCCCGCCCGTGTCCGCGCCCGCGCCCGTGAGCGCCGCCGCCCCCCGCCTCCCCCGGGAGCGCGCCTGAGCCGGGAGCGCGTCGGGGGCCCCATCAAGGCGGGGGGACCCCCCCCCAACCCGGTCTGGACCCCCCCACCCCCCGGGGGTTGAGCCCGGTGCGCCCAAGAGGGGATACCGACGGCGCTCCCGGTAGCGGCTGTCGTGATAGAGGCAGCGCGACAGGGGTTGTCGCAGGCACGGGGGAGGTTCCGCGGGGTCCGGACCGTCCCGGGGCGGGGGGGGGAGGCTCCGCGCCGCCGGTGTCAATCCGCCTGCGCTCACCGCGGGGCTGCCGGGCTCTGTCACGACAGCCGTGTCGCCGACAGGGCAGGCGGAGGCGCGTCCTCCCGCCGTCGGGGCCGCCCTGGCTCCGTTCGACCGTTCCACCGGGGGGGCCCGGGCCGATGTTCGTGACCCCCCTCGCGGTTCCTCGAACGGATCCGCCGCGGGCATCGTCCGGGGAACCGGGGGCGGGGGGGACCGGGCCGGGCGCTGCCGCTGCCAACCGGGACCGGAGCTCCGGGGCGGCCCCCGCAACCGGGCACCGGGCAGGACCTCGGGGCTGCGGCCGGGTGGGTGTCCCGGGGCGGGGGGGGTGGGTGCCCTGGGTGCTGCCCCCCCCAGGTCCCGGCCCCGAGGTGCCCTCGGGTGGGGGGGACACGGCCGGGCCCCCCCGGTACCGGGCGACTGAGAGCGGCTCCCACCCGCTCCCCGCAGCGCACGCACCCTGCAGTGCCCGCACACGCGTGGGCACCCCCCCCCTTGCAGTGTGCACACACGCACGTGGGCGCACCCGCTCCCTGCAGCGCACGCCCACGCGTGGGCACCCCCCCCCTTGCAGTGTGCACCCACGCACGTGGGCGCACCCGCTCCCTGCAGCGCACGCCCACGCGTGGGCACCCCCCCCCTTGCAGTGTGCACCCACGCACGTGGGCGCACCCGCTCCCTGCAGCGCACACGCACACCTTGCAGTGTGCGTGCACACCCACGCACACCCCTGCTCCCTGCGGCGCACACACCTTGCAGCGCACGCACACGCGTCTGCACACCCGCTCCCTGCAGCGCACACGTACCTGCACGCATCATACACACACCTTGCAGCGTGCACACACGCGTGTGTGCACACCCACTCCCTGCAGTGCACACACATGCCTTGCAGCATGCACACACGCGTGTGCACACCCGCTCCCTCCAGCACATATACACCCGCGTGCATCACACATGCGCCTTGCAGCGTGTGCACACCTGTGCACACACCCGCTCCCTGCGGTGCACACGCATGCCTTGCAGCATGCACACACGCGTGTGCACACCCGCTTCCTCCAGCACATATACACCCGTGTGCATCACACATGTGCCTTGCAGTGTGTGCACACCTGTGCACACACGCCTTGCAGCGTGCATACATGTGTGTGTGCACACCTGCTCCCAGCAGCGCACACGCATGCCTTGCAGCGTGCATCACACACGCNCACACATCTCGCGCACACCTTGCTGCGTGCGTGCACGTGTGTGTGCACACCTGCCCCCAGCGGCGCACACGCACGCCTTGCAGCACGCATCACGCGCCCACCTTGCAGCGTGCGTGCACGCGTGTGCGCACACCCACTCCCAGCAGCGCACACGCACGCCTTGCAGCGTGCACACCCGCGTGGGCACACCCGCGTGGGCACACATCACCCGCACACCTCGCAGCACACACGCTGTGCCCGCCCGCTGCCGCCGAGCCAGGTCCGGCTGCCATCGCGGCCCTGCCGGGGGGGTGAGCAGCGTCCTGCCCCAGTCCAGCCTGGCAGCTCCAGGTTCCCCAATCCGCCCCAAAACGAGCTATTTTTTTTGGAGAAGGATGGAAAATGTGGGCGGGAGCCCGATCCCTGCGGGGTCCTGGAGCCCCCACCGCTGGCCCGAGGACCCCGGCGGTGGCCGAGGTGTCGCAGAGCTGAGCCACCGTCGAGTTCCATGTTCTACCAAGCGTGTAACGAGTTATAACACATAATTCAATGTGCGGAATCCACATCGAAACAACAACAAAGTTAGGAAAATGATGTGTTGTTTTTTTTCCCTCCCTCGGTAGGAAAACCAAACCTCGTTTCCACCTCGGAAATGGTGTTTACTGGTGTCCCACGGCTGCTCGACTGGGATCCTCTGCTCCAGCCAGGAGGAGCGGGTACAGGCAGCCCCGACCGCAGGCAGGAGCCGGCAGGCAGAGGGGCTCCTCTTGGAGATGCCGACCTCTCCTTAGCCCCAACCCCCTTTAGGAGCGGGAATGCTGTCGGCGGAGCCACCGAATCCCCCCGGACGTGGCTCAGCTCTGCTATCGTCCATCCAAGTCTCCCCTCCCTGATGCCACCGCGGGAGATGCCCCCGTCCCGCTCCCAGGACGCTGCGTCGGGCAGTAAATCCCATCTCCTGTCCCGTTTGTCCCCAGCTCCCGGCGTCGTTGCTGACCCGCACGACGTCCGTCTGCAGCCCCGGCTCACCCCCGCCCCTCCAGACGCGCGCCTAGAAACGGAGAAGCTTCGTTAACCAGAGCAATAATCGTCCTTTATTAAGCTGAGCTCCCCACGGAGAACCCAGATTCCTGCGGATATTGCTTAGGACCATCAAAATCCATCCCTGCTCTTCCTCGGGACAGCGCGGGGGAGAGGCAGAGCGGGGAGCGGGCACTCGGAGAGTATAAATTAAGACGAAAAAGGAACATTGGCGGTGCCAGAGCATCGGCCGGTGCCTCGGCGCGTGGTTTCGCTCAGTTGGGCAGAGGTTTTTCGCAGATGTAGTAGCACTCGTAGGTGCAGTAGACGTCGTTCCACTGCCCCGAGGTCCACACGTGGGCACAGTCCTCGTTGTGGCCGCTGTTGTTGGGCTCTCCCTCCTTCCAAAATCTGGGTGGAAAAGGATTAAACTGAGAGAGGGGCAGGCGGCTGAGCGGAGCAGCTTTCCCTGGGGCTGGGAGAAAGGCAGGGACTAGCTAAACCTGTCTGGTTTTAGATGGGTTTAGGTGTTAATTCTTGCTTCTGCTGGTGGGTTAGACCTTGTACGAGCGCCCGTCGCAGGACAGGGCGAAGAAACCCGGTCTGCTGGCTGGAACGGGGGTGCGCGGGCAGGGAAGCTGCCGCTGTTTTGGGGTGATGGGCACGAAAAGGCAAGGCAGGCCGGCACTCACGTGAACGTGTCTTTATAGTTGGTCCCGTCGATCCATTCCCATTCCCCTTCCGAGTTCTCATCCGTGAGCCCGATCCAGAAACGCTCATTCCTTGTCCTGAACATGACAAAATTCTGCAGCGGGGAGAGGGATCAGGAGGGAAAAGCACCAGGAAACGGCTCCTCGAGCCGCTCTCAGCTCCGCGTTTGCACCATGGAGAAGCCGGAGAGGTAGAATTCTGCGCTTGGCTATTTATTTACAAGGTGGAGGAGCAGGATAGGTGCTGGTGCTGTGTCTAAGCATCCTGCCCGCATGCAAGAGAAGCCCTGGCTGCAGGCAGCGGGTCCTGCCTGCTCTCTGCTGGCTGATGCAAAGGATAACAAGCACCAGCTCTCGGCTGCCCAGCAAAGTTGTGGGTGTGCAGGATGGCAGCAGGGAGGTGCTGGGGCTGCGAGCAGGATTTGTGCAAGGCCGGGCTTTGCCTGGAGCGGGGGTCTTTTACCTGCTTGGCGTAGCTGTTAATGATCACCAACTGCGAGTGCATCTCTTCGCACTGAGCCTTCGCCTTGTGCCAGCTCATTCTGGTTAGGGAGAAGTAGTAACATTTTCCATCAAAGTATTCCCATTCCCGGGATCCGGGGCCGCAGGGAAACACTGGTGAAAGAAGGACAAGGGGAGAGTCAGGGGGATCGCGGGCGGTCAAGCTCGTCCTCGCTGGGCTCGTCCCAGCAAAAGGGTTTTCCCAGCAACGCTCCAGTGCCAAACTGGTACGGATACAATGGCACAGCCCCGAAGCTTGCTGTGGGTTGGATTGCCACAAAGGCGGCAACTGGCACCCAAAAAAGCCTCTGCCGTAAGGAAAATCTGTTTTTTTTCTCAAATATAAAAGTGTTTGCTGCTGGCAGAGCAACAAACCCAGACGGGGACGGACGCCCTGCACCGCCTTAGCGAAGCAACCCAGAGCGGGACCACTTTGGGGATAATTTAGGGAAACTTCAGAGGGAAAGAAAAAGCTTGTGGGTTTGGGCAGCAGCCAGGACTTACACAGAAAATCCCTGCCAGAAAAGTTCTGTTTCTGCTCCGAACGCACCTCGTTGAGTTTAGAAGAAATGGCTGAAACTATTAGAAAGAGAGAGGGAGAGAGGGGGGTTATCGGTTGTGTTCCCACCCGCGGGTTGTCTCCAAGCACCTTCCCCCGGCAAACCTTGTTCTGGCTTGTTTATTCTGCTGGGGATGCGCTTTTCCAGCAGCCTACGGGGCAAAGAAATCCCGGGAAACTTAAAATACTGGCTTATAGCTTGGATTAGCCAGTATTTTTATATATGTATTTATAGATTTTTATATAGATATATTTCTATATAGAAATGGTCTCTTCTCCCAGGTAACAGCGATGGGACGAGAGGAAACGGCCTCAAGTTGTGCCAGGGGAGGCTTAGGTTGGACATGGGGAGAAATGTCCAAAAAAAGAGTGGTCAGGCCTTGGCACAGGCTGCCCAGGGCAGTGGTGGAGTCCCCATCCCTGGGGGGATCTAAAAGACGTGGAGATGAGGCGCTTGGGGACACGGTTTAGTGGGGTTGGGTTGACAGTTGGACTCGATGATCTTAGAGGTCTTTTCCAACCTTAGTGATGCCATGATTCTATATATTTCTATATATTTCTGTACATTTTATATATAGATGGTAGCGTGGACATCAGCGGTCACTACATGGGACAGTCTGGGACTCCTCTGGCCATCCTGTCCTGTGGAATGAGGACCTATAGAGTCCTCTAGAGCATGAGCGTGCACTGAGACCTCATCTATCTCTTGGTCCTACCCGCCTAATTAATTAGTTCAAAGATGTCCCAGTACCTCTGGAGAACGACACAGCGAAGAGGATGATGAACAGCAAGAAGGAGAGGGCCAGTAGCAAATATACCGTAATAAAGGATCTCAGCTTCTGCCGGAAGAAGTTTCTGTCTTTAAAAGCAAAAAAAAAAAAAAAAAAGAGATGTGAAAATATTCCCCTCGGGTCACTGGGATTTTTTCATAGCTCCTCTGGTTCCATTTATAGAAGGGTTAATAAATAACCCGGAATAGTTAACTATTTGCTACAGAAGCCAAAATTTTGATGATAATTCCTGTTCAGACCAACCTGGGGGGCTGAAAGCACCCCAAAACGGACGGTTGTCACAGCCTGCGTTGTGTTAGCACTGGTCAGGGCAGGTGATCTCAGGTACCACATAAGCAAAATAAAAAGAAACGATAAGCTTAACACCATGTATTTTGGGCTGTGTTATGTTTTTAAACCCTCCTGGCTGTCTAGTAACCCTTTTCAGAAGGGAAATGGTTCCTCGAGTGACAGTCTGTGGTCTGGAGGGCTCTTTGCTGTCCCTGGTTGGCCTTCTCGGAGGGGTTGAACCTTGGAAATACTCATGGGTTCAACCTCGGGAGGTTCGCAAGGGTTTGCTGGGCCACTCGGTTTGGGGAGCTCGACTTGGGAAGGCTCCAGGAAAAGCCTAATTTTAGTCCAGTGCAGGAGACTTCCAAGGCTGAACCCTCTCAGGTGTTGCTGGTTGGGGACCATCAGCTTCACACCACCAACAGACCTTCATCTCAGCCACAGCCCTTTCCCTCATCTTCCATCTCAGCCTCAACCCCAGCGACAAGCTCATCATCCCCCTCCCAATCAATCAACCTCGTTAGAGCTAATTAGACAAAGTTGCCTAAGCAGGAGAGGAAGGAGAGCACAGACCTTCCTCTCCCTCAGCGATCAAGCACGTTGGTGAGGAAAGACCATGCTCCAAGAGTCTCGTGACCCTCTTTGCTCCTGCCCATCTCCTCGAGGTGGTGGGTTGAAGGGTTGGCGTGGCTGAATTTTACCTTTAAAAACACGCAGATCGTCGTGAAGATGTTCCTCGTCCATCCCGGTAAGCTCTGCCTTGGGGGGGGGATGCAGCTTAGGACCAAGGAAGCAGAAGTTCCTTCACCAGGATCTCTGGAAGAGAGGACTTGAAATACCTCTAGGGATGTTCGCTCCAAAGGTTATAATTTAACCAGCAGTTTTTCAGGCTGCGTCCTATTGGTTTGTCCTCTCAAAATAGCAGCTTGGATCGTGTCCACTTCCAATAATTCATCTCTCCGGAGGTTTTTCCTCCAGCCAAGCTGGATGGCTTTTTTGTTTGTAACTCTTCCCCATCCCTTTGGATTAAAAAAGGGCAAATTCTCAAGTTGCTGATGGTGTTTCCTCCGAATGTGGAAACGAGAGGGTCTGGAAAATAAGAAATGGTCTTTGGTTTGGAAACCGAAGCTGAAGGCACGAGCAGTGCCCCAAGGGATGCGCTTGCCCAAGAAAATAAAACAGAATCTGGGTCTGATAAAACACCTCTATCAATGTGCCGTATAAATCTACGTGTGATGGAGGCGTAGGAGCAGCTTGCTAATTAAGGGTCGCTCCCCGCAGTTAATTGATCACCCAGGAATTTCAGGGTCTCTCCGAGTTTTCTTTTCACTTTGGTGCCTGGGGACTTTTGCTCCTCTCAGCCCTGATAGGACTCTGGGGGTTTAGCTGGCTCTCTGTCAGTCTTTTATTCTGTATTTTTAAAAAGGTTGGGCTTTGGTGTCCTGATGTAAGCTGTAAGGTGGGGTTGGGGGAAGAATTGTTCGAGTTAAAGGTTGGGAAAAGATGAAATGGAGATAAACAGAGTAGAAACCCCCTGAATTTGGAAATTGGAAGCAATAAGGGTCCAGAACAGCCCTCCAAGAGCTTCAGTAGATGCCAGATGAGATGTGAGGAGCGTGAGCTGCTGTTCTACCAGGGCAGAAACAGAACTGAGGATTCAAAAAGACCCTTTCAGTCCTTTACTCCTGTAATTTGCCCGTGGTCATCCGCTATTTACAGCTCCCCTCCTGCTTCCGAACCTGAAAAGCCCACTTTGCGCTGTATAAACTTGTAATTGCTGTTCCGTGCTATGTTTAGCAATTACGCGCTCTGCAGAGATGACAGAAAACTGGCGAGTTGGGACCATCGGATATTAAATTACGTTGTTCGGAGCGCCGCGCCGTCAGGCTCGCAAACATCCCACTGCAAACATTGAGAGAACATTTAGGTTCTTGCCGCACCGAGCTGCGCCTTGACTGACTGACGGATTTTTACTGTTTTTAATTTTTCCTTTTGTTTTGCCTTCGCTCTGCGAGCCCAGAGAGTGCTGGGACAGCTAGTGCTTGAAGTTTTAATAACGCTAATTACTCCAGCGTAAATCTCTGGGCCTGCGATAAACACGTAGCGGTAGTTATTAAGCCAGCAGCCTTGGGATGCTTTCCAAAGCGGAGCTGGGGCATTTTACCGTTGTTTATTTGCCCCAAAGCTCCACTGAGATTGTGTATCGGAACAGAAAGGAGGCCAGGGCGCAAAGAGCGGCTGTTAACAAGATGCACGGCAACGAGGATTTCATCACAGGGGGGTCACGGCCATCCAGGTCTGCCTGAAACCCGACGGCTTATTGCGTAAACTGGAGGGCAGGGAGTGCCTGGGGTGAAAATGTCGAGGCAGAGCCCAGAAAAGGCTCCGCTGGGACGTTAATCCTGCTGCTGCGCTTCCCAGGAGAACGCTCGGGTCTCTCTGAGCTCCCAAGGAAGGGGAAAAAAAGAGCAACTCATGGGGAAACGTCGGTTCATGGCTCCCTGGGATCAGGGAGGACGTGAACAACGCAGGAGAATCCCTCCGGGGAGGGGATCGGGGCGTTAAGAGGATCCAGGACTTGGGTTTGAGCTCTCTGTGATTCCACGCGGTTCCCTGCTGTAAGGGAAAAGGGGACCGAAGGGTTGACTAAACCGGGAGAAATCGATGGGTTTCCCTGAGGGACTCGCCGCAGCCCGGCCGATGCTGATCAATTCCCCGCTTGCACCTTCAGCCCAGGACAGCAGCTCCTCAGCTGTTAAGACTCGAGGACACCGCTCGCTGTCAAAAGCTGCCCGGCTCCTTTATTTTAACGACAACATTAGTTCAGTTAAAACATTGCAGCGTGAGAAAACATAAATCAAAAGCATTTTTATTTAATAAATACAATATTTGATTTAAAAACATCCTTGGCTGACTCAACGACCTAAGAATAGCAGCGTCAATTATCTGGCGTTAGACGTTGCGGGGAGGAGGAGAATGGGGACAATGAAAAGTGAAAAGTGACAAGGAAACGCGGCCGCTCCCGCTGCACGGCCCGGCAAAACTGAGGTAACGGCAGCCCCTGGCGATGCCCGAGGGCCCGCGCCAGCCCATCTGCTGCGTAAATGCGACGTGTGGCTCTTCGGATCAGGCGTTCAGGAAGCCCCGTGACCAAAACCTTTCTGAAAAGTAACTGGAAGAACTGAATTTGAAGGAAAGGAGAAGTAAGACGACATCCTGGATGGGAAACGCTCGCCGTCTGGGCGGATCGCCTGAGCTCTTCCAAGAAAACAGCAGCTCTGGCGCGTGTCGCTGAGGTATTTCTTCCCCGGCAGAGTTTGGAGTGTACGTGCAGGGCGGTTAAGCAAGCGGAGTTAGATATTAACTGGAAGTCTGGGGGTTTGGGCTGCCAGATCTTTTTTTTTCAGCGGCAGGAGGGCGCCTCACTTGGTTCCTTGGTTAAGCTGCTGCCTGACGTTTAGCGGCGGGGGAAGAGGAGCGGGCGGAGGTTAAACTTGTAACCTCAGCCAGTCTTTGGTCAGCTCATCTGTGGGGTTCCCAAAGGCCGGGTGCTCCCCGGCTTTCCTATTCCCCTGATCCCACCAAAAGCAAATTCCCGACAAACCATTTTACGTGGCGCACTTGCTGGTTTAGCCCCAACGAAAAGTCTGTCCCAAAAATACGTAGAGCAGCTCCCAGGAAAAGAGACTTTACCCCAAAAGAAGCACTTGAGGCGTAGTAACGAATGAGAAAAGCCCTGCTGCTTCAGGCTGTGTGTCAAGGAGCACATGAAAAACTACAGCGGGGCAAACTCGCCTGAATTTTATCGATTACTTCATCTTCCAAGCGAGCCCCGCCTAACTTGAGGTTCCTCAGCTGAGGCAGCGCTTGGCACAAAGTGATAATGGCACCGGGGGAAATCTTATCGCAGAGGTTAAGGCACAGCGTCTCCAGGCGCTGCAGGGTGGCCAAACAAGCCAGACCCGCGTCCGTCAGGGCGTCAGCGTTGCTGATCTCCAGGAACCGGAGATGTTTCATGTGGCGCCCGACGACGGCCACGGCGTAGATACAGATGATGCAGTGGCGCAGCACCAGGCGCTCCAGCTCCTCCAGGTGCGGAGCCGCTCTCTGAATCCCCGTATCTGTTACGCGGTAGGTGCCGGAAAGGCTCAGCGTCTTCAGGCGGCTCTGGGAGGAGACGTTCAGCAGATGGCGGTCGGAAAAGGCGGGGACGTTGCGGACGACGAGGTGCTGAAGCTGGGGCAGGGCCCTCGTGGCGGAGCCGCAGAACCAGGCGATGGGGATTTCGCAGTCACTCAGCTCCAGCGTCGTGAGGGAAGGGGGGAGGCTCTCGTAGGGGACGGGGCGGAGGTCGGTCTCCGCCAGGCACAGCCGGTGCAGCCGGGGGCACCGCTTGCCGAGGGCGGCCAGCAGCGCGGGGGAGAGGAGCCGGTCCCTGCCGCCGGAGCGGAGGGTGCCCCGCACCTGCAGCGTCCGCAGGTTGTCAT